>CAVNZG010000796.1:0-99944 GCA_963693315.1 Diogma glabrata
GCGGTCATAGCGGTCATGGTGATCAAAGTGGTCATGGTAGTCATGGTGGTAATGGTGGTCACGGTGGTCATGGTGGTCATGGTGTTCACCGTGGTCATGATGGTCATGGTGGTGTCACGGGGATCATGGTGTTGAGAGTTTGCATCCAGGGCTTTCTCGTGCGGGAAAAAATATTTGTGTTGATTAAATTTGTTTTGTTAAATAGAAAATGAGTGCGTGTAATCTTTGCACGCGGTTGAAATAAATTTCTTTGGCTACTGTGGCAGGTATTAATAAAAAGATGAAATATAAAATAAATATGTCATATTGCAATTTAGAGTTGCATTTCTTGATAATATAATTTACTGTGTAATAAAATGTAACATTTACATAATGTATTACAAAGTCAATTCAATTTATTAGCATAATTGAAATATGAAATTAGAGGTTTATGACAAATTTGCTTAATTTATTGAAAAATGCATCAATTGTTGTACCAATTGTTAAATTAAGTGGACATGTATTCATCGTGAAATTTAATTTGCAATACGTTGTAAGACTTTATAAAACATGTAAATATGGCTTTTATTACACATTGTTATAAACTATATTATCATATATAATATCACGAGTCGTCAAATAATAGTCGATTATTTTTCATAATCATTATTACGAATGTCATTTGAGGTCCCGAGTGCGCGTAGCGCACGAGGAAAATATTTAACCTCAAATGGCATGAGTGGTAATGTTGAAAAATAATCGACTAATAATTTGGTGACGAGTTGTATTTAGCAGACAGTTTAACGAACAGAAATAGTAACATTATTTCATACAACATAATCCTTTGTTGTCAAACAAAATTAAATATTATTTCATCTTAGTAGGCGCATAAATGTTATAAATTTGTAATTTATTTTTGACAAATAAACATAAACATGCAATTATTTATGAATGAAAACGGACATTTTTACTATTTGCAAATTGCATTTTCACATAATTTTGTATCTGAATTTTTGTTTTAAATTAATATATTAAGTAGGCGGAAAATATTCGAAAATATTCGCTGTTCCTTCCTACCAGAAAAAAATAATCGAAACAAATCGTTTTGATTTGCTAAAAAATAGTAAATGAAGCGTTTTTATTGGACCTTATTGAAACTTTATTTAGTGAGTTGATGTCAAGAATATTACAAAAGAAACTCTAAATTTCAATATAAGATATCTATTTTATTTTATATTTAATATTTTTAGTAATACCTGCTGCAGTTGCCAAAGAAGTTTTACTTCAACAGCGTGTAAAGATTACGCACTTCATTTTTAGGTATATTTCATATAAAAATCTACCTATTGGTATGTGCTTCATCTCGGAATTTCGGAAAAATTTTGGTGCCAATATATGATAAGCGGAGACGGAAAATCAAAATGAAAAAAAAATTTATATATATATATCAGTGTTGCAAAACGTTACTCGTAACGTAACGCAAAATCGAAATAACGAAATGAAATAGTGTTATTTGTAATAATTACAGTTATAACGTTTTAAAAATTAAACTGTGTTACAATAACGTAAAACGTAACGATAACGTTAATAATTTATTCGTTTTTTTGGTATACTTTTTGTATAATCATATGATAATAAAGCGCTAAAATCGGTTGTATAAAATCCAACTTATCTGCTCTTTTTCAATATTTTTAGTAGTTATGAAATTGTTTGATATTTGTAACAAAATACATAATGAATATATTGTAAGATTTTAAGTATATTTCAAGTAATATCAAGTCTGTACTAGCTGTTTCTGCATCACAGGTGTTTTGAGTAATTTTAAGAAAGAATATTATTATGCTGGCCGATATAATGCCCGATTTATAGTCGGTAACGTTAACTTAACGTTAACTTTAACTTAATCGTAACTTAAGACAATACAAAACTTTGATTTATAGTCGGTAAGAAATTACGTTTTCTTTGACGTTTGATTTGATATTAATTTAGGGTTTGTAATCAATTTTATAAATCATATCAATTCTTTAAAGCAATAAAGTGATTTTAAAATCAAAACTTAAAATAATGAAATCAAAATAAACATTTAATACAATATTTAAAATAAAAAATTCATTTTCATATTAATTTCATGCGGAAATTTGACTTTAATGTCGCTCTTTTTATATCCTTTACAATTCTTAATGAATAAAATTTTATTTTTATGAACACTTTCAATTAAATTTAAGTTTTCTTTAGTATTTATAATAAACGTCAAAAAATCCTTAACAAAATCTTTAATGTAGAATGAGATGAACTTTACGTTAAGTTAACGTTAAGTTTACGTTACCGACTAAAAATGCTCTAGTGCATTTTCATACATTTGTACTTTACGTTAAGTTAACGTTAAGTTAAAGTTACCGACTATAAATCAGGCATAAGAAATAATTCTGAAGATCTATTAAAAGTTACGCTGATAGTCATTAACAAACTATCAGATTTGCAGAAAACTCTTGATAAGAATGCCTATAGTTTTGTTAAAAACTTATTATTTTTAATTTGAAATGAGTCAAATTTTTTTAATGTATTTAATTATTTAGTTTTATTTTACTATGAATATATAAATTTAATATTTTTGTAATTATACATATATGCAAGAAATAACTATCCATTAGAGATTTTCGATTTTTGAGCAGTTAAGTAGGTTAGCTTTAAACTTTTCATTCATCTGTAAAATAACGTAAATATAACGTTATAACATAATAAAATATAATATTTTTGTGTTTCATAACGAAATAACGTACCGAAAAAATTAAAGTAATGTTATAAAAACGAAACGCATAACGTTACGATTTTTTTTCTCGTTTTGCAACACTGATATATATATATATATATATATATATATATATATATATATATATATATATATATATATATATATATATATATATATATATACATATATATATATATATATATATATATATATATATATATATATATATATATATATATATATATATATATATATATATATATATATATATATATATATATATATATATATATATATATATATATATATATATATATATATATATATATATATATATATATATATAACGATATGAGATATAACGGAATTTGGCGGCACTCTCACGGTCGTATTTTTCGACCTACACCAAAATAATTTTTGTGTGTGTTCCGGCAAATAATGTCTTGGACAAGTTCGTGAACATGCCATATCCGGGTACCAGTTAAGCGGCTAGAGCCTAAAATGTCGAATAATCTAGGGCGCTATAACTTCCGTTTGAATCATAATATTTTAATAAAATTTATAAATATTGAATATTTGAACATATTTCTATCATTTTTATCCAAATGACAACTTTGACGTTCCAGGTTCCTGCAAAATCAGCTGTTTTAAAAATTTGCCAATCTTTTTTGTCCTTGATCTAGCTGAAATGGCCAAGCTCACACTTTTTTATTTAACTAAACTTTAAAAATATTGTTTTGTATTTTATATTTATTTAAAAATAAAATTAATTTTTTCTTACTTTAAAATCACAAACAATTTATAAATTTGCGTAGTCTAAAAGAGATTCACACAAAAAAATACTCAATATTCACAAAAACAACATTTAAATTTTTATTCAATGACACCCGATGACTAATTAAATTGAAACAGTAATAACGATCAACCATAACTGACCGAATAATGGGTCATTCCATGGAAACATAAACCTCAATGAAGTTTATGTCGTGTGGAAAAATTAATCTAATTGGAAAATTGCCCGTCATTATTGATACCAAAGATAGAAAGTAAACAAATAAATTGTATAAAAGATGGAAAAAAATAAATAAGTAATAAAATTGTTGTTAGAAATACATTATTTTCTTATGTGTTTTTTCTCTGTAACGTTGGTCACGTTACGTTGGTCACACAATTTTTTTAAAGGGAACCTCTTATTGTATTTAGCATTTATCAAAAAACATATGCATATTTAAAAACAAATAACTTGTGCTTTATACAAACCTAAAATTGAGTTTATTGAAGACATGCTTTCAGAGAAATTGCTTTGAAAGTATGAGTAAGTTTTACAGTGGTACTTTTTTTGTTACGTTGGTCACAGCACTGAATTTTGTTATTATTACTTAATATATATTTAATTTACTGCTTTTTTAATTGATAGTGTATTTCTTACCTGCATAATAGCATAAAATAACATAAATTTCATAAAATAACAATGTTTTTTTATGAATAATAGGCAAAAGTATGAGTTTAAAAGGGTAAAAATGTTACGTTGGTCACAATGGAATGACCCTAATGTGTTTTTAAAAAGGTCCCAGCTAAAATCTTTTTCTTCATATGTATCTTCGATTTTCTTACTACATACATGTATTTATTATATTACTATTGTTTTTATTTTTTTATAAAGGATGCAAAAACTAGAAAAAAATTAAAAGAGGATTAACCTAATAAAAAATATTTTTAGCAAAATAATAATTTTGGCGCCTAAATTAAATCCTTTTACATTTTTATTGTTTCAAAGTGTTACTATTGATAATTGCTATTCTTTTTAGGTAGATTTCATATAAAGATCTACTTATTTTATTATCTGTTGTTTCTATTTAAAAAGATGTTTGGAAAAATGGTCAGTAACCTTCATTGGGTATTGTATTTGAGCTAGATTTCATATAAAAATTTACTTTTTGTAATTAACATGCGTCATCACGGGAATTCCCAAAAATTTTCTTGTCAGTTTATGAGCTACTATCTTTTTATGATAAACGATGACGAAAAATCAAATCAAACATATTATATATGTACGTATATTATTATATAGTG
Source organism: Diogma glabrata (assembly GCA_963693315.1). Taxonomy (NCBI): domain Eukaryota; kingdom Metazoa; phylum Arthropoda; class Insecta; order Diptera; family Cylindrotomidae; genus Diogma; species Diogma glabrata. The sequence goes on from CAVNZG010000796.1 coordinate 4,805, forward strand.
TGTATATTATTTTAGATTGTTGATTGGATTTGATAATTTAATTTAAAAATAAAATGTTACTTGGAGATTGTCAATTTATTGTTTGATTAAATAAACAAAATTGTTTCAATATCCGTATCAGCTGGATTAAGTAGTGGAATGTGAATCAACAAATATTTTTATTTGATTCAATATATTAAGGTTTATAAACGTTGCTTAAATAAAATTCAATAATCTCGTAATATAATTTGAAAATAATTTAATAATAATATGCACAAATTGATTGATGATTATCGCTCGAGAGCTTATATTATAGAAAACGATATTTTGCAAAATGATGTATTTTTGTCGGTAAGAATTGAACGTAATTGAATTAACTTTATTATTTCAATTGATTTGTACAAACAGTCAAACTGTTGAGATCACTCACCGTCATAGTAAAAAAATGCAAAGGGACCTCTTTGTTCGTACATCGTACAATGGAATGCTTTGCTCGAATCAATAGTTTCGGGGGCGTTCAATCCACACAAAAATAAAATTGCGTCCACTAAATCTTCAGAACGCATGTTGTTGTGGGACCTAGGTCTTAAAAGGTATCTATGTATGTGTTATTCTGACACACATTGTTATTCCTATAACAAAACACTTTATATAAAAAACAAAATCGGATAGTTCATAGAGTCCCTGTAGTTTTAGTCGGTAAGAAGGATGAAATTATTAATTTCTGCATTGATTACAGAAAACTGAATGCAGTAATAAAAAATAGCTACCCATTACCTCAAACTGATGATACCCTGGATAAATTTGCAGGTGCCAAATTGTTCTCAACAATAGATCTGCAAAGTGCTTCATGGCACGTAGAAATCCAGGAAGAGGACCGATAATTGACAGCGTTTAGTATGGGTAGTGGGTTGTGTAATAGGAATGTGTGAGGGGAGGGCTGCGTAATTTCCCAGGGTTGTGTAATGCCCCAGCAGCATTTGAAAGTTTAATGGGACGTGTCTTGCGTTATTGAACGATATTATTGTAACGGTCATAGACTTGAAAGATCATTTGAAAAAAAAAATAGAGAAACCTTCGAAAGAATTCAAGCAGCAGGACTCGTAATAAGTCCAAAGAAATATACACTGTTTAGAGAGAAAGTACAATACTTGGGGCGCAAAGTGACAACAAATGGTGAACACCCAAATGCCCACCCAGAGCTTTGTAGTTGTCTAGGATTTTGCACTTACTACTAATGTTTTGTACCAACATTAGTTAACAGGAATAAAAAGGCTCTACGTAAGCTAACAAGGACGGATAAAGCATTTAAATGAACAAAAAAGCAAGAAGATGCGTTAGTGGAAATTTAAAACAGATTGTGCTCTGCACCAGATCTGGCTTACCAGATTTTAAATTCATATTTGAAACTAAAGCTAGCACTGATGTTACAGGAAGAGTGTTATTTCAAGAAATGGATGGGGAAAAGAGTAATGGCCCATATTAATAGAAGAAACTATCCAAGCCAGAAAGGAATTATTGTTTAACCTGTAAAAAATTGTTGGCTATAATGGAATGTGTGAAACATATTTCCACAAATACTTGTACAGTTAAAAATTTCCATTTGAGAACTGATCATGGAGCATTAAGGTGATTGGTACGATGGATTAAACGCTTGCAGGCTTATGATTTTGAAGTGCTCATTGTAACGTTTGCATTCGGTTCCTTATAACCATACTCTACAGAATTTATTCAAGATTCCAAGTTGGTAAAACTTTTCTGTTCAACAACAAGAAACAAAATTATTTTCTTATACTCATGAATCTATTTCAAAATTCTACCTCACCGATATGTTAAAATGAGTAATATTCGATTCATAAAAATTAAACTTGTAAATTATTTAAACCTATTAAGATGTGAATCAAATTTATTGATTATCAATTGACCGTTACGGTACATGTAGTAAATGCAAAAAGGGAAATGGTTTTGGATCAAATTTATATATAGGTCAATGTTAATAATTATTTACATTTGAATTACGAGTTTTTTTCTATGTATAAACAAATTAAATTTCTTGATTTTGTTATGCTTGTATTTTTAAATTCAAAACAGCTGATCGCAATAAAGATGGATTATCATTGCCATCTATTAATTAAATAAACATTACCGATAAACTGCAAAAGTAAATTGGGATTCTTTATTTAATTTAGTTTTGATAAATTTTGATTTATTTTTGCGGGTTTCCGGCAAAAACTAAATATAAGAGATGGTTTTCTTTCAACTTGCCTCTCTTACTAGCTATTGCTAGCTGTTACTAGTTCTAGGCTTCTAACTTGAAATAAGTTAGCAAGCGTGGCTGTGGTTCCAGCCCAATAAATTTTAAATTATGCACATGTTGCAAGTAAAAAAAGTTTTAGTGATATTCACGTGCTAGCATCATCTTAATGATGATATAATAAATTAGATTATTTTTGGAACCAGTGAATTCATTTATTTTTGGAACTAGAAGTTCATAAGAAAGGAAAGTTTTAAAATAAAAAAATAAGCAGTTTAACAAAATCAAAGTTATTTTAATTAATCATAAAAGAAATTATGTTGACCTTAACTTCTTTTTAAAACAAAAAAAAAGTATTTATGTGTATATAAGCCAATACGTTAATTTATCCTATGTGTAAAATAAATAGTTATGTCTAATATTTATGTACATTTTCTGTTAAATATATTACAATATATGAACTAAATCAAATTTTTGGAATGTTAAAAGTGCTAAAGTTAAAAGTATTAACAAAAAAACAATAAAATAAAACAAAAATTAAGCTGAAACAAATGATATAGTGTCTTTATTATTAAACGTAAATATCGACAGCCATTGCTGTTTGAATCACTATACTGAGAATTATGATCACATGGTGTGGATATACTTTTTTGAGATATTGAATTGAATCATAGTTAGATATATCCAAATAAGTACGACTGCGACTCAACATTTATAAATTACAAATAAGATTCAAACCAAAATACGAGGAGGAAGTTGCATGAAGAATATATTTTAATTTTGGAGGGTACACGGTTAAAGAATGTTTATGAAGCTGTTGAAAGGAAGGTTACTCGTGGAAGAACAAGATTAAAATTACCAACATAAATCATCTACCGGAAGTAAATTGGATTTTTTATTTGTGAGTTATTTTTATTTAATCTAACATATTAACGTAAAATATTTATTGACAGTAATTTATTTCTTTTTATTTATCTATTGAATAATACAATTAAATGAAAGTTAGTTGTTTGATTATTATTATTATTTAAAGTCCTTTTATTATTGCATAATGTGTTTTTAACGTTGTGAATTGAAAGTGAAGATGACCGATTTCCTTTTTACTCTAATTCTGGGCGATCGTGAGTAAGCTATAAAGTGGAAAGTAGATTTAATTCCTTTTTTTTAAATTTTTTGTTATGTGGGTACTCTGAATATAAAAATTTTTCTTTGTAAGTAATGATCACTATTATGAACCCTGATACTGAGACTTTAAATCTCGTGGTGATAGAAGTACCCGGTGATCATCTTTCGGTAATTTCTACCTAAAAGAATACGTTACATCATGGAAATGTTGACGCATAGTCGAAACTTCGATGGCAGGTAAAATACAAGCACTGTAACCGAACCGGAAGTAAGGAAAACATTATTGATGCCAGGCTTCCTCTAGCGGGAAGGGTCGATTTTGATCGATTATGATCAATGTTGATCTACGGGTCTGACTACCCCGCGTACTTCTGTCCCTGCCATTGACATTTGAGTTAGCGTGAGATATCACATACCACTGGCAATGGCAGGAGATATCATTAGCCAAGATGATATCTTACGGTACTGGCGGACGAACTTTAATTAGTCAACGGCACCACTCCCAGTCTTAGCTAGGCAGCGTTCCGTAGTAGTATGGCTCATTAGCTCTTCCGAGGAATCAGACCAAAATAAAGTTATGTGGGCTTTGTGCCTCGATTGGGGTGGTGAAAGGTGCATCTGGGGTGCGTTGTATCAGCTGGATTATTGGCAATTAGTTTCGTTATTTTTTCTGCAAATTTCTAACAATTTGCTTTTCACTTATAGTTTTGTTATTATTTCTTCATCTTATCATGAAATATTGGCATATGTCATATTTTATTGCATGATAAGGTTTTTTGCTTAGTTATCCATTCTTTAATAAAACATAAAAAAATAAACCTTTTGATACAACAGAAACGATATACGTCTGCAAGTAGTAAAGTAAATATGCGCAATCCACCCGCCCATAAAGCGGCATGTCCACGGTATTTGCAGGGACAACACATATATGAATGAAAAAAAAATTTAGAATACATGTTCAAAACATCTGCGGATTAAACGCTAACCATGACCATGTGCAACATCATTATGAGCACGACATACTGAGCTTTCTTTTCCTTACAGAAACACAAGTTTCTGTAAACTTTGAAAACGAGATTAGAGCAAAGTCCTCTAATTGTGAGGTTATCATTACCGGTGACTTCAACTTTCACAACAAATCATGGTTGGAATTCTTCAAATCGACCGACGATATTGACAATAGTGGAAAACAGTCAAACATTTTGCTGCGTCTATCCCAAATTGTTAAAAACCCAAATTTCACTCCCCGTAATGGCGGTGATAATAGTTTTCTTTTAGATCTCTATCTTACCACAATGCAAGATATTACGAGTGTCAATGTCGCGAAAGGTAGCATTGGAAATTCTGATCATTATTTAATGTCATCAGTTATCAAAACTGATTTACCCCTTTTTCCATAGTAAAACCCAAACAAAAATACATACTTGCATTCAAAAGCTGCCAAAACGGCACTTAGAAACAAACGTAGATCATTTAATATTTGGATTTATAACAAAACTCCCACTAATCGATCCCAATATCTAAAGGCCAACAAAATATCTAACCAGATAATCTCAAACGAAAAGTCTGAAATTGACAGAGCGAAAGCTTCAAAACTTCCGTCTATGTCTATTTCTGACAAGAGTTTCTACAGTGCCATTAATTCCTTAGATTTTGGTACAAAATCTTCCTATTATTGATGGTGATTCAATCGTCAATGATCCCGCAAAAAAATTTAACTTGTTCGCTGAACGCTTTGCTCTGAGCTCCACTGTTTTGGAAACTTCTAAAGAAATACTCCAAATACAGTCTTCAGGAGTTAATATGAACGAACTCCACTTCAAACCCAAAATAGTCGCTAAACTTCTAAGGGGGTTAAACACCAACAAAGCCTTAGGAATGGTAAAACATTCCACGCATTATTTTAAAAACCTTTTCCAAAGACCTTGCACCAACTTTGACTAAAATATTCTACCAATCCTACAAATCTGGTATATTTCCCTCGTGCTGAAAGTTGGCAAATGTCCAGCCCGCCCCCAAAAAGGGACCAAAATCCGATATCTCAAATTATAGGCCTATAGCATTTCAAAATTTTTGGAAGTAAATCATTTAATAGCCGACAGCCAATACGGTTTTCGAAACAAAAGATCAACTACCGATCTGTTATGATAAAGGCTTGATAAAGGTTGTGAAACATACGTTATCGCTTTAGAAATCTCCAAGGCATTCGATCGAGTCTGGCATGCCAACTTAATCAACAAGCTCGTTGCGTATGGGTTTCTTCCCACTTTTGTGAAGCTGATTCAAAATTTTCCAACCGATACAATTCAGTCTCCTTAGACGGCTTATCATCTGAGTCTAAACTAATTAAGGCTGGTTAATGAGCCTCAAGGCTCAGTATCGTCCCCAACACTATTTTTGATTTATATCAACGAATTGTTGAAAATCACCAGCAACCCAATAAATAGTTTTGCAAATGATAGTACTCTGCACAACTCATTCGAGTCCTTCCCTTAAAAATTAAAATGCACGAACGAATTAATCCCGCCCGGAGAGACGCTGCCATAAACGTCAATAACGACCTAAAAAAGTCGCCGATCGGGGTGATCAAAACCTGATCAATTTCAACTCTGCCAAAACACAGCTATTGATTATTTCCAGATCAAAGACCGAGTTCCCCAAAGATATTTTATTCAGCATGTGTGATGAACCTATAGGTGAATGTAAAAACATTGGGTGTCACAGTTTCAAATGACTTACTCTGGAACGATCATGTAATGGCAATGGCAAAAATCGCGTATAGAAAACTTGGCCTCCTAAATAGATGCAAAAAAATTTTCACTCCATACCAATTGCTCCATGTTTATCCTACAAGCCAATTTAAAAAAAAAACTTCTTGTCTTTCCACTTATATGGAAACTTTCAGCATGCTCGTTTATCAACTCATTATCCCTCAAACGAAATTATTTATAAAAAAATATTTATAAAACCTTGGGTGTTTTAAACATTAAAAGAATAATAATTTAATTACTTTAATAATTAATTCATCAAGCCGAAATGCTTTCCATTGCAGTAGTCTTACAAATTTTTACTAAAAAACCATCATATTTATTCTCCATTCAAAATACTAAACGATTTATAAACAAAAATAAGTGCACTCACTCTCAAAACAGAATCACAATCATTAAAAACAACAAAAAATATTATTAACCCACCTTTCATCAATCATTAATTAACCATAACATCTGAATAGAAAGAAATTACCTTTTTTCTTATTTTACAACAACCAAAACAATTTCCGAATTCAGTATCCCTTTTTTTACCAACAATTTAATTTAATTCAAACAAATTTTTATATGAAATAATTTTGTTTTCACATTAACAAATCTTCAAAACGTACTACATTCTCAAATTCTATAAAAAAAACAACAACAAAAATCGAAATAGTTGCCGGGCAATGTTTAATATTTTCGATCGATGAAAAAAATCAACAGCCATTAGTTGCAATACCGGCAATATTGCCGAGCTATACAAATATATTGTCGGGCAATACGAAAAAATTGCCGGGAATGTTTTTGAATTTTGAATCGGCCACACATTGCCGTAAAAAGTTGCTCGTTTACAGGCTCCTTAATACACACATTTTTAGATTATTGTTAACACACAAGAAAATTTTTAATTTGTTTTAATTCGATTTAATTTAATTTTTTATTCGCCTATATATTAAAGTGTTACTTTATTACTGTGATTTGCGGCTTTAAAGTATCACTTTTCAACTATTTATTTTGTCGTCATAGCTACGTCCAAAAAAGTAAAAAGCATTTGTATTTGTTTAAATTCTATGAAAAATAAATTTTTTTATCAAAGCAACCCGCAAATTCAAAATTTCATTATCCAATTAAAATAGTTGTTATCATTTGTTGTCATAGAATTTGGAAAAAATAATATAAAATAAAAATATTTTTTCAAAGGTTACTTGTTCCACATATTTTTATTTTAAAATTTATGAAAATTTATAATTTTAATTTAGAATAAACAAATTTTCTTAAAATATTTTGCTTGCGGCGAATAAAAAATAGTATATGATGCACGGACGTAAGCTATTTTGGACTTAATGTGGGTGCAAATCTCGGCTAGCGCCTCGATTTGCAAACTCCACATCCGTCCAAAATCTTTAGATTTACGTCCTAGCATCATAATGTACTATAGTTGTAGAAAAATTCTTTTAATCTGTTCTTGTAATGGTCTTAATTTATTTAAATGTTGGTTTGTACACAATTTTATAAATTTACTTCTATCGAAAAAACGTAAACTTAATGGTGTTTTATATGTATAAAAACTAATATGCCAAGAAACTAAAAAAATTTGCTATTTATGTAAGCTTATATTAATTTTAATATTTTGCAACATTTGTAAATTCTGTTCTCATTTCCATTAATAGTGCACTGATGAGGAGGTCACAAAACCTCGAAATATTTGCAATAAACTAACTAAATAAGCAATTAATGATCTATCGCTTGGTGTTTTCTTTGGTTTTATTTATTTCAACACAAATAGAGGAAAAGAAAACACAGGACAGTATACATATATACAGTACAGTTCAGTTTTATGATACATTTCCAATAAATTTATATCATAAACAAAAACCCTTACGCATCACTAGATACATTTTTCTACTTAAAATTAAACAAAACAGATTCTAATTTTGTTTTTGCATTTAAATCAATGGCTGACAATCTCCCACGCACGAAGATGTCAAAACAAAAAAAAAGATCGTTCCAATCGGAACAATAGAACTAAGAGAGCACTCTATATCAAAAATTTGCTTATTTATAAGTCAAATAAAACGGTTTTACATCACAATAAATGCAATAAGCTTTCCTATAGGACAATTATATTTGAAAACTTAGGTGTACTAAAAAAAGTTAAGTCTTCGCTGATGTGAACAGAGACAATTATTATGAAACGTATTTAGGAAATTACATTTTATCAATTTATAATATTGTTTGTAAGATTTATATTTGCACACAGCGAAACTATGAATCGATAATATTATACAACCGTTTAAGCGATTAAGGATCACAAATTGAGCAACGAGTATTACCATGTAAAACATAATAAATTAGAATAATATATTTTTGTAACGGAAACTACATTGGGGAGATATTAGGAATCTGCATGGATATAGTGGAATTGACGAATACAAAAACGAAGTTACACTGGAGAAATATCACACCACTATTGTATGTCAGTTCTATAACGTTTAATGATTACAATTTGCATCCAGGAAATGATATTTAAAAGGGTAAAACGAAAATGATTATGAAAGTTCGGTCCAGGCAAATCTTATGCGGGTGGAAAAGCAGGGCGAGTCCCAATTAAAAGGACGGATCAACGGCCTTATAACTATCATGAAATGATGAGTATTAGCTTCGTAACAGTCGAGAAATCAGAAACTCTATTCATGCCCGATTTATAGTTGGTAACTTCAACTTAACGTTACCTTAACGTGTAATAAATATGTATTAGTGTACTTTTTGTTTTGTGACTTGTATACCGCCGCTGTAAAAATTGACAGTGCAGTTGTACTTCAACCTTCATACTAGTTACTCTAACTAAAGAAGATTTATAATATAAAAATATTTGCAAAATAATTAATTGTTTTATTTTAAATTAATAATAAATTCAATAAATAATACATGGTGTCAGAAGTGAAAACAATTAAAATAATATTGAATTGAATAAAAATTACGTAAATTTAATCGAAATTCGTAATACACCAAAAACTCGGTGAAAATAAATTTGTGATTTTTTTTTGCATTGTGTCACATAAGCAAAAATCACATTGAACAACGAAATTTTAGCATCGTTCAAAATCGAACAAAATCTTGGAAATTCAGCATCATCCATTGAAGTTAATTGATCATCGGAATTAGTAAAATAAATTATTATTTATTGGATTTTTGGAATATTTCATCGGAAAAATGGCAAATAACGACAGATTGCCGCCAGCATTGGATTGTAGCAATTTAGCACGGGAATGGAATGCATGGAAACGCAATTTCACGGTGTACATGATTGCGAATGACAAAATGAATCAAACGGAAAATCAAAAAATTGCAATGTTTCTATGGTTAATTGGTCGAGACGGAACAGAAATATACACAACATTGTTTCCAAATGATACTGCATTCATGGAACCGGCAATTGAAGAAGAACAGCAACAACAAGTTGATGCAAACGGTGAACCAGTGGTTGATGAACATGGTCAACCAGTAATGGTTGCAGTTGCAGCACCAACAAATCAACATCAACGTACATTACAAAATGTACTCACAGCATTTGATGAATATTGTTTACCACAAAAAAACATCGCAATGGAAACGTTCAAATTTAAAAACATCGTGCAAAAGGAAAATCAGGCATTTGCTGAATTTGAAACAGAATTACGTAAGCAATTGGTTTTTTGTGATTTCAAATGTGAATGTGGGTGTAATGTTGCATATGAACAACGTATGCTACGAGATCAAATCATCATCGGCATTAAAGACAAAAAATTGCAATTGAAATTATTGGATGGCAGAAATGTGCCATTAACAAACGTCATTGAAACATGCAAAACGTTCGAAGCAGCAAATTTGAACAAAAGTATTCTGGATAGAAGGTCGGAAACAACGGTTAACACAGTAACTGGTGATGTTATGGCAATACAAACACAACGAAAATATTCTTGTTTCAATTGTGGCGAGGAATTTACACCAGATCACCGCAATGTATGTAGAGCAAAGGAAGTGAAATGCCGTGGATGTGGAAAAATTGGACATTTCATTAGATATTGCCGTTCGAGACATGGAAAGAAGCAACAATCAACATCACAGGATAAATTCAAAAAAGGTAACAAATCACATGAAGCGTTAAATGATAGTAAATTACATGAAAATAAATATTTTTGTAGAATGAATTCAAATATGAGCACCGGATTAGAAAATAAGTTAAGCATCGGATTAGTGAACAACAAATGGAGCAAGCATTATCAAATAAATGGGAAAATTATTGAGTTCAAAATAGACACCGGAGCAGATGTGAATTACATTCCAATCAATTTAATAAAGCAAATGAAAATTGAATTTGAAAATAAATGTAATAATTTTCCTGTTTATGATTACAATAAGAATAAAATAAAAACTTTTGGAACAGATTTCATTCAGGAACAGATTTCATTTCGAACACATTTCATTCATCATTCGGAGTCAGACGAGTCGACGTCTCCTAAATTTTAAAATAAAAAGAACAAAAAACATAATAATCGAAAATAGATAAATAATAGTGTTATAAGTGTTAATAAGTGTTAGTAAGTGTAGTAGCTAATAAGTAAATAAGTGTTATAGTGTTTGTGTTAATGTTTATGAAAAATAAAAGTGTTGAAGAACGGACGCGTACAATTATATAATTGGTGAGATTGTTCTTTATTAAAAAATTATTTGGTATTTTGTGTTCACTATTACCAAGAGGTAGGCAGGTAAAATTTTACCTTTTATTGCTTTGGTGTAATAAATTTATTTATTATTTTAAAGCATTTGTCTTGGTAATAGAAACCCAAAAATCTTGTTTTAGTTGTTATTGATTTTTTTGAATTGCCTGGGTTTTTTTTTTTTATTTGAAGTTTTGTGACATGATCTAGCTCCTCCCACCTCGGACTTATTTTGGGAGTTGGAAAGTGTCAGTTGGTTGATTGTGAAATGTTTTTTTTGACAAAAGTTAGGAATTTCGAATTTAACCCTTTATTTGTGCTCGTCAATTTTGTTAGTGTATTTTGTGTCCCCATTTTTTTTTTTGCTTTTCTCTTATCGTGCTACTGTTGCATGAAATCTGCTACCGTGTTTTTGTGACAGAGATACCCAGTTTCTTTTGTACTGTTTAGTGTTGAAATTTAGGCCTGGCCGAATTTCAGTAGCTATGCCTGCAATGTCAAAGGGTAAGTCTTTGTCTCAACAAAATGGCCGCAGAGTGAACCAACAGCTTAGCATTGACTTCACCAACATAAGAGGTCTCAATTCGAATCTAAACGAGGTTCATCACTACATCGAAAAAAATAAACCTGACATATTGTTTCTTACCGAAACAATTGTTAGTGGTAAAGCATCGAAGTTGGATCCCGACAAATACCGGATACCTAGTTACGAATTGGAACATTCCTTTTATAACAAGCATGGTGTCTGTGTATTTGTTCGAGATTCACTTTCATGTGTGAGAATTAAGGCCTACGAGTTGAACTCTAAGCACCATAATTCTATAGCACTGAAGATCTCAGGTGTTGATGAAACTATGTTTATAATAGGATTATATAGATCCCCAAATTCTCCCCCAGGATGTCCCTTTTTCGATCAAATATCGGCTAATCTAGACAAGATTAACACGGACTACCCCAAAGCAAGACTGGCCATTCTTGGAGACTTTAATATTCATAATAAAGAATGGCTTAAGCATTCATCGCGCACTGACGACGTAGGAAGACAAGCCGAACTGATACTCGCAGATTATCACGGTTTGACGCAAATGATAGAGTGTCCCACTAGAATCGCAGACAATTCACATCATAACAATAATTTGCTGGATCTGTTTTTGACAAACGAACCAGATACTACGAAGACAAAAGTTGAACAACCCCTCGGAACATCAGACCATTTACTAATATCAGCAATAGTGCAATTTACATCACCGACACAAATTAAAGCAAATCCTCGCCGGGTTTGGAACTATAAACGCGCTGACTGGGAGGGACTGAGAAACTTTTATGACGAAACACCTTGGAAAACTATTTGTTGTGTTGATCAAGATCCTAGCACATCGGTAATAAGAATTTCTGAAATCATAAAAGAAGGAATGCGGCGGTTTATTCCAAATCGATTAATCACTCCTAAAACTGAGCCTTGGTTCACACGGGATGTTGATGAGGCAGTGAGGAATAAACGCAAAGCATTCAAGACGTATAACGCTAATAAAACACCTGAAACCCATAGCGCCTATAAGAAAGCCAGAAATATTAGTAAATTCAAAATAGACTTGGACAAAGACGCGTTTATCCAGAAGAAAGCAAAGAAATTCGCCGAGCACCCATCTGGCTCACGTAGTTTCTTTCAGGCAGTTAAATCAGTCCAGAGCAATTTTGCTCGATCCTCTATTCCAACCTTAGTTCTGAATGACATTCCCGTGAGCGACTCGAAAGAGAAAGCGGATCTATTGGGTCGTATTTTCGCAGAAAACTCAAACATAGTTGAACCCTCCCATTCTCCTACACTCATTCCCCCAGTTGTAACGAAAATGAAACCAATTATTTTTCGTTGCAATATTGTACGGAAAATGCTTCTTTCTATCAATATCAACAAATCTGCTGGCCCAGACGGTATTCCACCCCTCATTCTTAAAAACTTTGCTAGGCAACTAGCTCCAATTTTAACAAAAATTTTCTATTTATCTTATAAAACCGGAATATTTCCCGATTCTTGGAAGCTGGCCAGCGTTCAACCCATATCAAAGAAAGGCAGTAAGATAGACCCTAACAATTATAGACCAATTGCAATTCTGTCGGTTTTAGCTAAAATATTTGAAAAATATGTTAACTACAATTTGATAGATTATTTGGAAATGTCGCAAATTATTGATGATAAGCAGTATGGTTTTCGTAGAAGTCATGCAACAGGTGATCTGTTAGCCTACGTATCCCATCTCTGGAACAAATCGCTGGAAAACCACGGTGAAACATTCAGTATTTCACTTGACATTTCTAAAGCATTTGATAAAGTGTGGCATAAAAATCTTATAGCTAAATTAAAATCTTATGGCATAGACCATCTTACTGTCTCATGGATTCATAGTTTTCTTACAGGTCGCCAATTTCATGTTAATTTAGATGGTATCACATCCAATATTTTCACAACCAATGCTGGGGTTCCCCAAGGTTCGGCACTCTCACCAACCTTGTTTCTTCTATACATTAATGACTTACTTATTTCCACAGTGCACCCAATCCATAGTTTTGCTGATGACAGCACATTACATGCATCACATGCATCTCCTAAATTTCGATCTCATACTGCAGTTACCACTGATAGAGAGTTGCTAATTGATTCCATCAACAAAGATCTGGAGCGTATAATGGAATGGGGTGATCGTAATCTCGTTTCATTTAATCCAACCAAAACCAAATTATGCCGTCTTTCACGAATGGAGCGACATAAAAATTTTCCTATTAAAATAAACCAAGAGGAATTGCGTGAGGTTGAATCAGTTAGACTTCTTGGAGTGGATATTCAAAATAACCTGAAATGGAATAAACATGTGTTCAACCTCGCTAAATCTGCAATGCAAAAATTAGGATTCTTGAGTCGATGTAAAAAGTATTTCAATCCCGAGCAAATTTTGCTAATCTTCAAGTCCTTTATTCGTCCATGTATGGAGTACTGCTGTCATGTTTGGGGAGGTGCTTGTCAGTCAACAATAAATTGTTTAGACTCTGTACAGAGAAAAGCAATACGGTTGATTGGTAATACCGAACTAACGGACCAGCTTGATTCACTCCAGCACAGAAGAAATGTGGCTGAATTGTCAATATACTATAAATATAACTTTAGCGAATTCTCCTCTAAGGAAATTCAAAATATTCTTCCATCGTGTGCGCAGTATAATCGACAAACAAGAGCTGCCGAGTTATCCCATCCATTTGTTGTACAAATACCTCGTTGTAGAACTGTGTCCTTCCAAAACGACTATTTCAATAGAGTGGCCAAATTATGGAACTCATTGCCCTCCTCTGTATTTCCCGATGAATTTTCTCCTCAGGCAGTTAAAGAAAATGTCCATTCTCATTTAAAAAAATTAGTATAGTTATCCCTATATCCCCATTCCTTCCATTCCTTTATAGTTGACATGGTATCTTCGGATATTCAAAGAGTCTAAATAATGAATATTTCATATTTAGTGTGCTAAACATGTCTAACTAATTAATAAAAAAAAAAAAAAAAAGTAGAACTAAAATGTTGTGACTTGCATGGAAATTTTGAAAAATCGGCTCAGTTTTTAATCGTTGATAATAATCTTGAACCAATCATTGGTCTTGACACTTGTTTGAACTTTGAACTGATTAGGCGATTGGATATTAATAATGTGCTGTCAAGTTTGGGGTGCTGCCTCTGTTTCCATCTTGGCCCTCTTGGACTCTGTTCAAAAGCGAGCTATACGAATTGTAGGTGATCGAACTTTGACATCACAACTTGATTCCCTACAACATCGTCGCACTGTTGCTGACCTCGTTGTTTTTTACAAATATCGTCATCAGCAGTGCTCAGATGAAATCAGCGGCATCATGCCTCAAACTTATTCTTACCCCCGTTCCACTCGGCAATCGGCTGCCGCAACCAGTGAAACGGTAAAGATCCCGCGCTGTCATACTGGCAGATCGCAGAGAGACTTCTTTGTCCGAACTGCGTACAAATGGAATAGTTTGCCGGAACACTTAGTCTCAGGTGGCTTCAACCCACAGATGTTTAAAAAAAGCGTTGATCTACACCTCAGAACGCCAGTTGTTGTGGGACCCAGGTCTAGACCTAGGTCTTAAAAGGTATTTATGTGTTGTTGTGACACATATTCTAAACCCTATTACACAACACATTTTATTAAAAAAAAAAAAAAAAAAAAAAAAATGTGAGTTTGTTACCTACATCGGATACTGAATTTTTAAATCGATTTCAAGACATTTTCGACGGATTGGGTAAATTCCCGGGAACTTGTTCAATACAATTAAAGGAAAATGCTATACCCGCATTACATTACAAGAAACGAATTCCATTTGCGTTAATTGACAAATTAAAAATTAAATTAGAGAAAATGGTGGAAGAGAAAACTATATCACCAGTTGATTATCCAACGGATTGGGTAAACAATTTGCAAATTGTTGAGAAACCCAATGGTGATTTAAGAATTTGTCTGGACCCAAAACCATTGAATAAATATATTAAACGTGAACATTATTTAATTCCAACAATTGATGATGTAATAAGTAAATTAACAAATAAACGCGTCTTTACTGTAATGGATCTTAGTAATGGTTTTTGGCAAATGGAACTAAATGAAAATAGCTCTAATTTAACGGCATTTATGACTCCATTTGGAAGATACAAATTTAATCGTGTACCATTCGGAATTAATAGTGCACCGGAAATGTTTCAAAAGAAAATGGTACAGATATTTGGTAGCATTCCAGGTGTCATAATTTATTTTGATGATATTGTCATAGCAGCGGAAAATGAAATTGAACATGATCATATTTTGTCGTTGGTTATTGATCAAGCGTGGAAAAGTAATATTAAATTTAATGCAAATAAAGTTCAATATAAGCGTAAGGAAATCAAATTTATGGGTCATACATTTGCAAATGGAAAGATGCAATCGGATGATAAGCACATTAAAGCCATCTTGGATATGAAAAAACCGGAAAATAAAAAAGATGTTATGCGTTTCTTGGGCCTGTTAAAATATATTGCTAAATTTATACCGAATTTATCGAAAATAACCGCGGAATTGAGAAATTTGACAAAAAATGACACGGAATGGAATTGGAATGATAAACATGAATTAGAATTAAAAAATATTTTGAAAATTGTTACGTCATCACCGGTTTTGACTATTTTTGATCCAAATAGTTCAATTATTGTTCAAACTGATGCATCAAGGGATGGATTAGGATGTGTTTTGATGCAAAACGGTCATCCAATTATCTATGCATCAAGAACACTAAGTAAAACTGAACAAAAATGGGCTCAGATAGAAAAAGAGCTACTGGAAATAGTATTTTCATGTCAGAGATTTCATTTTTATTTGTATGGACGAGAGTTTGTGGTTCAAAGCGACCATAAACCACTTGAAACGTTGGTTAAACGTGATATCGATGATGTAACTATGAGATTGCAAAGAATGTTTTTATATTTGTTGAAATACTCACAAATAAAAATAGTATACACTCCTGGCAAAGAAATGTTGATCGCTGATTGCTTATCACGTGCATAATTACCAGAGATTGATGAAATTACAGAATTATCTGGAGTAATTCATGCAGTTACGAAGGAAGTCTGTTTTTCAGAACAAAATTATAACACATATCGGAATGCAATTAAGAATAATGGAAAATATCAAAAAATTTTTGATTATGTTTTGAATGGATGGCCAAAATTCAATAAACTTGATGATATCGGAAAAATTTTTCACAAGATCAAATCAGAATTACACGTGGAAAATGATTTATTGTTCAAAAATATGAAACTGGTAATTCCAAGTGAATTACAAAATAAAACGTGTAAAAATTTGCATGAGTCACATCTCGGGATCGAAAAAACACTTGCTAGAGCAAGAATGCATTATTTTTGGCCAAATATGACAAAGCAAATCACGGAAATGATTCAATCATGTGAGATTTGCGAGAAATTTAAAAGAAATAATCAAAAAGAAACGTTAATTCAGGAAGAAACGCCAAAATATCCATTTCACAAAATATCTATGGATATTTATGAATATGCTGGAAGAGATCACTTAGCAATAATTGATTCATATTCGGGATTTTTAATATCAGAACAGTTAAAAAACAAAACAACTTCGGAAATCATAAAAATAATCACAAGTATTTTCAATAAATTCGGATATCCAACAATTATCAAATGTGATAACAGTCCATTTGGATCTAGAGAATTTGCAAACTTTGCAAATGAATCGAACATCCAATTAAAATTTTCCAGTCCACACTATGCACAAAGCAATGGATTGGCTGAAAAAGGCGTGGCAATCGCGAAAAATTTACTCAAACGATGTTATGAATGTCATGAGGTGGAGAAATTTCAATATAGAATCTTGGAATATAATGCTACACCGGTAGCAAATATGAAATTGACCCCATCGGAATTGTTTTTTGGCCGCGTAATCAAGACAAAATTACCGGTTATTCAAAAGTCACTGTATAGAAAAAATATGGCTGAGCAGGTTGTTCAAGAAAAAATTGAAAAGAAAAAGGAAAATCAGAAATATTATTATGACAAAACAGCAAGAAATTTGAATAAATTAAGCATCGGAGATAAAGTAATTTTTAAGAAAAATGGAAAAGATTGGAATTATGGAACTATCACTGGAATTGTTAATGATAGATCATATATTATTAAAGATAATTTTGAGAATTTCTTTAGACGTAATCGAAGATTCATTGCGAAAACAAAAAATAATGTTTTAAATCCAAGCGAAATTTTGTATGAAGATCATATTCATAAATTTGTAACATCGGATAATAATCAACTCAAAGAAATGGAAATTGTAACACCGGATCAGCAAAATCATAACGGTAACATTGTTAATAATAATGAATTTATTGTACACAATAAGGATAATTTTGATATCTCGGATAATGCTTATGTATATGAGGGAAATGAAAGTGATCGACCAATGGAATCAAATACATCAAGTAGATCAAGTTCATATTTTGATGCAATTGATCGTGATAATTCTTCGGATTCTGATAATGAAATCTTGGAAAATGTTAATGATAATCAATATCGCACAAGGAGTGGACGTGCTGTTAATAAACCAATGCGGTTTACCAGTGATGTATTAGGCGAGTGGACTACTCTATAGTTTTAAGATTAATTTCAAGTTCCGGATTGCCCACAGTAAAATTAATCTTTTCAAAAAGGAAAACGTGTAATAAATATGTATTAGTGTACTTTTTGTTTTGTGACTTGTATACCGCCGCTGTAAAAATTGACAGTGCAGTTGTACTTCAACCTTCATACTAGTTACTCTAACTAAAGAAGATTTATAATATAAAAATATTTGCAAAATAATTAATTGTTTTATTTTAAATTAATAATAAATTCAATAAATAATACATAACGTAAAGTACAAATGTATGAAAATGCACTAGAGCATTTATAGTCGGTAACTTAAACTTAACGTTTACTTAACGGAAAGTTCATTTCATTCTATCTTAAAGATTTGGTTAAGGATTTTTTGACCTTTATTATAAAAACTAAAGAAAACTTAAAATTAATTGAAAGTGTTCATAAAAATAAAATTTTATTCATTAAGAAATGTAAAGGATATAAAAAGAGCGACATTAAACCAAAATTTCGGCATGAAATTAATATGAAAATGAATTTTTTCATTTTAAATTTTGTATCAAATGTTTATTTTGATTTCATTATTTTAAATTTTGATTTTTAAATCAGTTTATTGCTCTAAAAAATTGATATGATTTATAAAAATGATTACAAACCCAAAATTAATATCAAATCAAACGTCAAAGAACGTAATTTCTTACCGACTATAAATCAAAATTTTGTAGTGTCTTAAGTTACGGTTAAGATAAAGTTAACGTTAGGTTAAAGTTACCGACTATAAATCGGGCATTAGAACAGTTTTTGTGTTTTTCGTATCGGGATCAAATACAATGCATGAGCACTGTTAACATTTGTGAATCTATTTTTGTTCTGTATGTTTTATATAGAGATGACACACCTCTACTAATTTAAGTTTTTTTATTGGTTACTTGAAAACTTATTTAATCGCTAATTTTTCGTATATAATCCGAACTGATCAGCTAGAATGCTGATTATTTTTCATTCATATTTTTAAAAAGAAAAATTAAAAATTATGCTAATTATGCTAGTATGTAATAATTTAAACAGCTCTAAAGAATTAAGACATTGATCTAAACACTTTGTTAGTTATTTTAGCTGTTAACATTTTAACTAATTTAATTTGTATTTGTTCATCTTCTTGCAGCGTCGCGTATTCGATACGAGATAACAAGCGGTAACATAGGTGGAGCGTTTGCAGTAAAAAATATGACTGGTGCTATTTATGTGGCAGGTGCTCTAGATTATGAAACACGAAAACGAGTAAGTACCATGTAAACATCGTATTTTATTCTTCAAACTGCAAAATAAATAATTTGTGATGAAAGTTACTTTGATTGAACTTGAAATTAAAACAGAAAAGAATCAGCAGCATTATACTAATCAAAAATTTTCTGTTAGAAAAATTAAGTTGTGTATTTTTTATAATATATTGTGTTTTGGCAAATATTGTAAGTATATTTAAATGCTAATTGTTTTTTCGTACAGAAAAATCGTAAACCTATAGCGCAGTTTTGAAATATAAAACTCCATATAAAATTTTTTTAAAAACTGCAATTTTGAAATAAAAACTCCATATAAAAAAAAATAATCAAATTTAATCAAAACACTAATACATATCATTGCATATCGCAAGGTTCATTATTTTTTGCATATGGCGTCAAATAATCAGGCTTCGTATATAAAAGATTTGATTGTGCCTATGCCCTTGTTCCCTAACCAGTGATTTTAGCTAATTAGAATAAGAGACCTAAACAAGAAGACATTAAAAGGAAATTGAAAAAGATAACCTCTCTTCTATTAACTCTTTTTTTTGCGAATTGGAGTTAAGGAGCCTGTAAACGAGCAACTTTTCACGGCAATGTGTGGCCGGGCAATATTGCCCAAATTCAAAAACATTCCCGGCAATTTTTTCGTATTGCCCGGCAATATATTTGTATAGCTCGGCAATATTGCCGGTATTGCAACTAGGGTTTCTAATCCGGATATCCGGATATCGAATTATCCGGATTATTCGACCATATTTTGACTATTCGATTATCCGGATACTTTTTTGCAATTATCCGAATATTAAAAAACCCTTTATTTTGTAAAAAATAATCAAATTGCGTTGAAAAGTTCAAATAACTATTAACTTGCGTTGCAAAGTTTGTTAGTGCAGTGAAGTGACTACAAGTTTTAAAAATTTATTTACAACTTTAATGTTTTGAAAACTGTAATCATTGAATATTTTATGAAACACTTCGTGAATCTGCAGTGTAAAGATATTTTACTAATATTTATTTAATGCTGTATTAATTTTAAAAAAATAATGTTTTATAAACTTGTGGCCCTGTCAATAAAATCGGGGCTATTTTTTATAAAGTTTATGAGAGCTGTACTTCTAAATTATGACTCTGAGGAAATCACTAATGAAATTACTATTGAAAGTGAAGATGAAGAAAGTCTAAGTAGTGAAGTTTGTATAAGAAATCGTAACTGCAGAAAGTACTAGAGAATGCTATTGCTTTAATTACTCATGTTGAGAAGCAGAATGAAGGAAGTTCCATATTGCTGAAAAAAGATTTCATTCATTTAAATAATTATAAAAAACGGAGGGCAATTTAAATATTCTATATTGCGTATTATTACCAATAAAACCTACACCGACTGCAACGGAGCGGGTATTTTCAATTGCTGGTCTTACCAGGACAAAAATTAGAACTCGACTCAATTTCAAGACATTGTAATAATTAATTAATTAATGCAATAATTTTTCTAAAATATGAATTTTTATAAATGCATCAATAACATCATTAATTTAATTAAATTTATCAATCATTTAATTTTTTTATTATTATTATTTATGATTTGTTACTATATTTTTGTTATTTTGTGACTATTTATAAAAATTAATTAATATAGATACACGAAAAATATACATAAATGATTTAAATACCGCAAAGTAAAAAACATGTTTTATTGATTGTTTAATTATCCGGATATCCGGATTATCCGGATAATTTATTGTTTATGTATTCGATATCCGGATAATCAAATTGGTCGGATATTTAGAAACCCTATGCAACTAATGGCTGTTGATTTTTTTCATCGATCGAAAATATTAAACATTGCCCGGCAACTATTTCGATTTTTGTTGTTGTTTTTTTATTGAAATTGAACTAAGTTCGTTTTGAAGATTTGTAAATAGGTGTCATTAAAAATTTGGTTTAATTAAATGGCAGGTAAAATAAAATATTTGCATTTGGGTATTGTTTTTGGTGTTTTAGAATAAGAAAAAAAAGGATTTTATTTCTTTTCAGATATTATGGTTAATTATTAATAATTGATGGAAGGTGGGTAAAGAATAATTTTTTGTTGTTTTAATGATTGTAATTCTGTTTCGAGAATGATTGAAATTATTTTTGTTTATAGATCGTTTAAGCCGCTTTTTCAGTTGCTGCAGTGTTTGCGTTCCTTCATTCAGTTTTTTTTTAAACCAATCATATTTCTTAAAAATTGTGATTTTTTCTGCTGCAGATTTTTCATCAGAGTTGGTTTAATTTTAACTTTTTCTCTGAACAAAAAAAAGAAAGAGATAAGAACATTACAATTTAAAAAGAGAAAATACCGAAACATAAAAAAATTGTGTATTTGTTGACATCACAAACGTCAAACATCTTGAATTTTGTAATTTGTTTAAACTGCAGAATTTATTGTACTGAATATTTTGTGATTATATAGTTTGTATATGAATATAATATTAATATAAAAACGTGATGTTATGCATAATGTTATTGCTATTACATGTTGTAAATATAAATATGAGCCATTTCAAACACTTGATTATTTTAAAATGCAGATGGCGACAAAATCGTTGTGCAAATTTTTCATCAACTAAAAAATCGAAGGGTAAAAATTACTGAAGGAACGAAAACGTGAACGCACACACTGCAGCAACTGAAAAAGCGGCTCTAGTGTTTTGGTATTTTGAATGGAGAATAAATTTGATGGTTTTTTAATAAATTTGTAAGCCTTCTACAATTAGCTGAAAATCATTTCAGTTTGATCACTGGATTGTTAATGTATAAAAACTCCAAAGTTTTAATTTGGAGATGTTTTTTGTGACAATTAAGCTTAAGTACATTTTGGAAATCACTTGAATTTAGCAATTCGAAATCATTTTTCATTTTTCCCTTGGAAAACTTCTGTAGAAAAATGCGTGCGTCGTGCCGAAATTCGATCTCACACTCATCAGAGACACCTGTTCAAAGCCTGTGTGTCTTATACACTTAGCCACAGCGGCGATGACGAACCATATTTTAATTTTCATCTTTAGATGATTTCTAAATGACACAAGAGGATTTGCAACTCCAAGATTAACTCAAAAAGTTTCCTTGAGTTGGTAACGTTAGAATGACCGTCTTGAGAATGACAAACTAAAGGACTTTTGATGATGAAGGACTACGCTTTCAAAAACAATCTAGAGCTTCTCAAGTGCGTTAACTTAAAAATTCGAGTCATTTTAGGTCAGGGCAAGAGAAAAGTAGGTGGGTTCGAGAGTTTCTTATATTAAGTGGTTCTTCTTATGAAAATTTTAGAATTTTCATGATTTATAGACTATAAAGGTTTAAAATGAATAAAATCTCTGTTCTTCGAGATTTATATCATTGGCTAGCAGTTAACCTCGCCGCCTATTATTTAGGTTTGTTTAACAAATAACATGGGGGAGGGGGCATTGAATGATCCAGCTCCGTTTAGAGCCAAATTAATTGTGCTACTTTAGAGGAGCCAATAACATTGACATGCTCTAAAATTGTGGGTAAGGATATTACCTCTCAAGAAACGAAGTGATTGACTTTACAAGGAAGCAGGGGCTCCCTCATATTGGCTCCATCGCTCTGACGGGGAGCGGCATTGTACTTGCAGATCAAGCAAAATACTTATAGGTATAGAAACTCAGTTGGAAACCAAATATCAGAGAAAGAGCAAAACAGCTACGGTAGCAATATATACTCATGTATAGAAATCATGGGGAAAAAAGGGTCTCGCACTGCACCTTTCCCAATGACTTTACATCTCTGTACGGTGTGATCATTTGGTGAACTGCACTGTCCAGTGCTACAACGCCAATTCAAACGAAGAAGTTTATTCTACATTTTCTACCCCTTAGTCTTTCCATTTCTTGAGATAAAACTCGCACTATACCATCATTGCTAGCTTAGTGTCAAATTTGAATTCCAAATTTGGTAAGCCAGAACTGGTGCAGAGCTCAATCTTTTTTGAAGTTCCACTAACGCATCTTCTTACTTTTTCGTTCATTCAAATGCTTTATCCGTCCTTGTTAGCTTATGGAGCTCTTTGCAATATTTGCATATGCTGATACATAACATTGGTAGGAAATGAACAATCCTAGATAACTGCAATCCTGGACCACTGTTCATGTAAATTCTTGGGTCTTGGCCATTCTTGTACTGCTGTGATCTTTTTCGGATCTATGTGTTCACCATTTGTTGTCACTCTACGCCCCAAGTATAATACTTTCTCTCCAAACAGTGTACATTTCTTTGGACTTAATATGAGTCCTGTCCTTACATTCCTTTGGACTTAATTTAAGTCCATGACCCTTACAATTATGTTGTCAAATTACCCAAGACACGTTCCATTAAACTTTCAAATGCTGCTGGGACTCAGTACGAATCGAATTGCAAAACATTAAATTCCCATAACCCATCTACCCATACTACACGCTGTCAATTATCGCTCCCCTCCCTGCACTTCTACCTGCGACTAACCACTTTGCAGATCTACTGTTGACAACATTTGGACCTGCAAATGTTTCCAGGGTATCATCAATTCGAGGTAATGGGTAATTAATTTTTTGTTGCTGCATTCAATTTTCTGTAGTCAATGTGGAAATTGCAGAAATTTTGGGTAGCGAAAATCCGAAATTCTACGCCCACGCCATGCTACCTGAGTAGCACTAACAGAATCAGGTTGGTGTAGTTGAAAGGGGCAGAGTAAATATTGCTTATACTCAATAATTCTGCACCATGGCGAGTCATTGGCGCCATAAAACCAATGCAACTCAAGCGTCTGTTCTCCATGTTAGGGGCGGCTTGGAGTGGGGGTCTGTTTTGGATTAAGCGATTCGCTATATAAACGCGTAACAAGCGTCTGTTCTGCATGTTAGGGGTGGTTTGGAGCGGGCGTCTGTTTTTGATCAAGCGGCTCGCTATATAAAAGTGTAAAAAGGTTGTTTCCTAAAGGTTGTGACCTAAAGATGCAAAACGAACCCATTCACGAAAATTTGGGTTGGGCGAAGGACTAACACCTCATTTCCGTAAAAAATTATTTATCATGAATGTACACTGTACACGACCTCGGATTATCTCCGACTCATTAAAAGAACGACCTCGGAAACTATACCCGGACTACGATTTAAATATGGGAACCTGGAACGTGCTAGGCCTTAGAAGACCAGGAGATCTACTAAAACTTACAAACAAAACCGATAGCTACACACTAGATATAGTGGCATTACAAGAACTAAGGTGGCCAGGGAGTGAAATCTACGAAACAGCCAGGGGATACACTCTCTACTATTGCGGTCATGAAAACGGAGGAGAATTTGGAGTTGGCTTTCTCATACATCGTCACGTGAATCAACATGTTATCGACTTTTGCCCAATTAATATGCACATGAGAATCCGCACGCAAAAATTATATGTAACGATCATCAATGTGCACCTACTGAAGACAAAGCAGATGACGTTAAAGACCTGTTCTTTCTAGAACTCGAAGAAGTCATCAATAACATCCCGCGGCACGATATAAAAATCGTGGTAGGTTACTTCAATGCTCAAATTGGTAGAAGTTCAGAACTTAAAACACATATCGGCCCTAACAGCCTGTATCATACTAGTAACAATAACGGCTTTCGCGCAGTTGAGCTGAGTATGATGTATGATCTAGTAATATCTAGCACTTTCTTCCCTCATGAGAGAATTCACAAGGCAACGTGGAAATCAATTGACGGAAGAACGGAGAATCAAATCGATCACGTCATGATTTCTAAGAGACACTCTACAAGTGTAACTGTCGTTCGATCATATAGAGGTGCTTACATGGACACCGATCATATGCTTGTCATCTTTAAGTACAAGTGCAAGTTACTATCTACATTTAATAGACAAGCAAAAAAGACCGTGCGCTGGAATGTCGAAGCATTTAAACACCTGGAAACACTGAATAGATATCAGGAAATTGTAACGCAAAGCATAAAAGAGCATGACATCCCGCTTGAGATGCCATTAAACATAAAAGAAGAATGGCAAACGCTTCAATCAACCATCATATCCGCAGCACAAACTACAATCGGAAAACGGCCACCGAAATCACGTAACGAATGTTTTGATGACGAGTGCCGCGTAAGCGTTGAGCAAAACAAAAACTGCGAGAAAAATGGTTAACAAGGAACACCCGAAGCACCCAAACTGATCATATATGCACCAGAAAAGCTTCAGCAAAACCCCTACGGAAAAAGAAACGCGAGCACATGAAGAGCTGCATCGAAAACATCAACCAACATGCGGTCAATGAAAATTCGAAAGAATGCTTTGCCAGCTCGTGAAATCTGACAAAAGATTTCCACCCAAGATCTACAGTCATCAAAAATGGAAACAACGAGCTTACAAAAAGTGAACATGATGTGCTGGCAGTGTGGCGATCCCACTTTCAAGACCTATTGAATAGGACGAATGAATTTCATCCTATTAGAGCAATTGCTCCGTCAAGTGAGGAGATTTTGGCCCCTTACCCGACAATAGAAGAAGTGGAAGCTGCCATCAAAAAATTAAAAAATGGTAAATCACCAGGTATCGATAGATTCCCTGCAGAACTATTTAAAAATGGAGGATGGAGCAGCTCTGGTCTCACGTATATATGATCTGATTCTCGCAATCTGGGACCAAGGAGATCTACCTGCTGGATGGAAAACAGCTCTCATTGTTCCGCTACATAAAAAAGGTGACAGCCTAAAGTCTGCGATTTAACGTGGCATCGCACTGTTGAGCACTGCATATAAAATACTAGCTAATGTCGTACTTGCTCGGCTCTTCCCCTTCACCGAATCTATCATCGGCGACTATCAGTGTGGTTTTTGCCCCAACCGTTCAACCACAGATCAATATTTTCCCTTAAGGATGATTCTGGAAAAATGTTGGGAGTACAACATCAGCATTCACCAGCTCTACGTTGATTTCAAGCAAGCAGCTGATAGCATCATCCGCGACAACCTCTGGTCCGCACTCATATGCTTTGGTATTCTAGCGAAACTTGTTTCTCTGTGCAAACTCACAACATCGGGATCGAACTGTAGAATAGTAATCGAAGGGTCAGCTTCTGACTCTTTTGATATAACATCAGGTGTTCGACAAGGTGATGCACTCGCGCCCGTACTATTTAATTTGGCGCTGGAGCACGCGATAAGAAAAAGCCGAATCGAGGCACAAAACTGCATATTTAGCAAATCTATTCAAATTCTTGGCTATGCAGATGATATTGCACTTCTCGGACGTAGACCAAGCGATGCTAAGGATAGTCTCTCTCAGCTTGAAAGAAATGCTAAACGACTTCAACACCGGCAAGATTAAACTTTTAATAACATCGACGAACATACC
Organism: Diogma glabrata; assembly: GCA_963693315.1. NCBI lineage: Eukaryota > Metazoa > Arthropoda > Insecta > Diptera > Cylindrotomidae > Diogma > Diogma glabrata. The sequence continues at coordinate 31,471 of CAVNZG010000796.1, forward strand.
TCCCGGCAATCTGAATACTGGCGACTATGAAGTAAAACTTGTAGAAAACTTTAAATACCTCGGGTCTGTAATAACACGGTCAAATGACATGCAGGCAGATATCAAAGCCCGTGTCTCTGCCGCATACAGAGCTTTTTACGCATACTTAACACTTTTGCGATCAAAACATCTTTCGCAGTCGTGCAAACTAACACTTTACAAAGCATTAATCTGAGCTGCGCTTACCTTTGGAAGTGAAAGCTGGACACTGACTTCCTCAGATTGTAGAATTCGAGAGGATACGAACAATTTATGGTCCATGTAAAGTTGCTGAAAATCAGTATAGAATCCGAATGAATCATGAAAGCTCTATGAACTATCCGATTTTAATATAAGGTGTTGTGTTATATAGGAATAACATTATGTGTCAGAACAACACATACGTTGATGCCATTAAAGACCTAGGTCGCACAACAACATGCGTTCGGAGGTTTTAATAAACCCCTTTTTTATTTTTGTGTGGATTAAACGTCCTCGAAACTATCGATTCGGGTAAAGCATTCCATTTGTACGAAAAACGAAGAAAGAAGTGCCTTTGCATTTTGTTACTACAACGGTGAGTGATCTCTACAGTTTGACTGTTTGTACAAACCGATTGACGAGTGAAACGGCGAAGGTAACAAAATAATGGTCAGATAATGCAGTTACGTTGACCTCACTCATAAAACGACAAGAAAATTTTTGGGAATTCCCGTGATGACGCATATTAATTACAAAAAGTAAATTTTTATATGAAATCTACCTCAAAAACAAAACCCAATGAAGATCATTGACCCTTTTTCCAAACATCTGTTTAAATGAAGAAAATGAATAAAAAAAAAATAAAATAAAATAAATAAATAGACACAACAATAAATCAACCAATACCATCAATTGTCACTTTGAAACAATAAAAATGTAAAAGGATTTAATTTAGGCGCCAAAATTATTATTTTGCTAAAAATATTTTTAGTCGGTTAATCTTCTTTTAATTTTTTTTCTAGTTTGTGCATCTTTTATAAAAAAATGAAAACAATAGTAAAAGAGTAAGTACATGTATGTATGTAATTAGAAAATCGAAAATACATATACAAAATTTGAAGCTGGTAAATTTGTGAAGTGAAGATTATTATAGTCGGCAATAAATGTCAACCGAGATATATTTTTTCAATAAAAGAGTGATTAATGATTCGAGATAATGAAGATTTCCACATTTGGAAATGCCGTCAATTGTTTCACCAATACATGTAAGATATGTAATGTATGCAAAAACATTCGAAACAGAACGTTTGATATTCATCCGTTTAAATCAAACCAAGCTTTTCTCTGGAGTACCAGCTCATTAGCGAGAGTCAATTTAATATGACGGATATTCACAACTAACGCACATACACAAAATTATTTCAAATGCGGCAAATATCCGATTCCAGATTCGATAAAGATTTGTAGGAAGTTGTGACGAAAAATTTGTAGCATGAGCTTTCCAGAACACTGAATCCTAATTCAGAATGCATGAGAGGCCACTAATACTCAAAGTGATATCATAAAGGATTTAGTCAGTTACAGGAAATTCAGTTACAGGAAATGATGAATATCCATCATATAAAAGAAGTTCGGCAACAGATGACGTAAAGTTAACAACATATAGATATGCGAAACGGGAACATGGAAATAGTTCCATACACATGGATGGTTGTTCCATATCAATCCTTTGCTATCAAGAACATACAGAGCGCACATAAACATGGAATACGGTATCTCCGTGAAATCAGCCAAATACGTTAGTTAGTAAATACGTTAATAAAGGCAGCAACATTTCAGTTTTTAGCGTGCTACAATAAAGCAGCAACAGCACTGAAGTAGTGGTATGAGTACTTTATTATCCTAAACATGAATGCAGTCCAAATATTTTTCTTTTAGCAGTACATTTAGAAAATAACATACGCATCTATATCACATCTGTAAATATGCAACAAAACGCCTTGAATCTATTGCATACAACTTTAACCACTTTCTTTGCCATATGTCAAAATACGCGATGCGAATACACTGCCGTATTCGGAAATACCTACGTACCTAACATGGAATCCGAATAAAAAATTATTTATACGAGGTAAAAAAAAAAGGGAGTCGACGAATAATCTGCTATATTAATAAAAACTGCGATATGCAGAATGTACCCCATCCCAAACAAGGTAAATGTATCTTTTTTCGCATGTTATAAGTAAATGTGCGTTCTAGCAATTGAGAATTGTCAACGACGTTACACATGTGAATTTCTGCATTGCATGTCAAACACCGCATTTATTTTAAAACCACCGACACTGGGATGTATGCATTAACGACACGTGCAGCACATCACCTCCAAACTAAGTTCGCGCTTTGTTTGAAATCATATTGACCGCATACTCTCCTTCATCTACAAGAACGTTTTGGAAAAAATATAAATCGCACATGGTTGAGGATCGTAGTATTCGCAAACTTCGTTCTCTAAATAAAATATATAAAAAAATATTTATAAAACCTTGGGTGTTTTAAACATTAAAAGAATAATTATTTAATTACTTTAATAATTAAGTCATCAAACCGAAATGCTTTCCATTGCAGTAGGTTTACAAATATACTAAAAAACCATCAAACTTATTCTCCATTCAAAATACCAAACCACTAAACGATTTATAAACAAAAATAAGTTCAATCATTCTCAAAACAGAATTACAATCATTACAACAACAAAAAATTATTCTTTACCCACCTTCCATCAATTATTAATAATTAACCATAATATCTGAAAAAAAATAAAATCCTTTTTTTTTTCTTATTTTAAAACACCAAAAACAATAACCAAATTCAAATATTTTATTTTACCTACCATATAATTGAACCAAATTTTTATATGAAACGCATTTACAAATCTTCAAAACGAACTCAATTCAATTTCAATAAAAAAACAACAACAAAAATCGAAATAGTTGCCGGGCAATGTTTAAAATTTTCGCTCGATGAGCGATATCAATAGCAACATGCCAGCCATTAGTTGCAATACCGGCCATATTGCCGAAATACATGGATATATTGCCGGGCAATACGAAAATATTGCCGAGAATGTTTTTGAATTTGGGCAATATTGCCCGGCAATGATTGCCAACCACACATTGCTGTAAAAAGTTGCTCGTTTACATGCTATTTTACAAGTATTTTGTTAAAACATTGCCGGGCAATATTGCTGAAAATATTGCCCGGCAATATTTTCGGCAACCAATTTCCGAAAATATTGCCGGGCAATATTTTCAGCAATATTGCCCGGCAATACGTATTTTTAGTTGCTCGTTTACAGGCTCCTTTGCACCATTTATTACTAAACAAATCAAGTTTTGTTCAACGTGTATCGTACAATTATTATGTATCGATGTACTTCACAAACTAATATTTAAGGAGTTTTAGGATAGTTTCCTTTCATATAATATCATATCGTCGCTTTAATAATGAAATGACGTATACGCAAAAGTATAGTTTCGAGATATTTGAGTTTAAAGTTTGATGTGCGCATGCATTTGCATGGACGTTAATTTATAATTTATTAATTCTTACCCCCAGTCATAAAATAATTCGAAAATGTAAAAACGCCAATTCAAAGATACCCTTATGGGGAATGCAGCGCACCTATAATATAAAAACAACGTACAAATAGCATACGTTGTTTCATTATTAAGGCGACGATATTAAAAGAAAAAAAAATTAAATTATTTATGACCTATAGTGTGAGGAGGACGTTTTAACACTCGTTTTAAATTTCAGATTCATAAGATTAATAGATTTACAAGATAATCAACAGTTTGGTATATACAGAGAGACAGCTAGATATCCTACTCTCATCAATAGAGCGGCATCCCAAAAATAACTATATTATAAAGTAACTTAAATATTATAGCATTAAAATTATCTAACAGAAAAATTTTGATTGTTTTACCAGTGTAATGATTACTTTTCTGTTTTTCATATCTTGAAAAATCTACAACAATATTAAATACAAATATTTGTGTATCTAATTTATTCATAGTATGAGCTACGTTTAGCCGCGTCAGATAATTTAAAAGAAAATTACACTACCGTTGTCATTCATGTAAAAGATGTAAATGACAATCCACCTGTTTTCGAACGCCCAACATATCGTACACAAATTACAGAAGAAGATGATCGTAATCTACCTAAACGTGTTTTACAGGTCCCTGAGTTTATTTATAATAAAATATGACATACTTATTTTATTTGTGTTTGGAATTTATTATGACATGATTTTGCTCGTGTACTATTTAATTTTTCCAAATATTTATGCATGGATGTGTATATTACGATTTATTCAAAATAAATAATTATTTTATTCTTTGTGTTGTGCATTTTTAGTTTAAGTTTATTTTTTATTGTTTTGGTTTATTTTTAGTATTATTTAAAACTCGTGGCATCTGATAGTTTAAATGAAAATTTTACTATAATTGTCATGAATGTAAAAGATGTTAATGATTTACCACCAGTTTTCACAGAGTGCCATTATGAACGTTTATTGAATGAGGAGCTTAAAGCACCATTTCAAATAATGAAGGTTAAACAGTCCGTGTTTTAAAAATAAACTCCAATGAATATTAATTAATAATAGGTGTTGGAATAATTTTGAAATTTTTTAGAACATCATAGTTTTTATTAAAACCTCATTCTATCTGATTTTGTATATTATAATGTAGTATTTTATTTTAATTGGCAGACAATTTTATCTTGTATGCGAAGCAAGCAAACTTAAAAAAATGTAGTTGACGGTTGTTGCTATTTAAGCTTAATCTGGTTCGTTGCCAAACTATTGAATTAAAAGTTATTTATCTAATTCGAATACTTTAAACTATTTTACTTTCGATATCCCGATTTAGTTAGTTTTTACGCAGACATTAGATTTATTTTAATAAGATAGTATAAAAGCTATTTGGATTATTTATCATTTGTTACATACATTGGTGGAATAGTTTTTCATTTATCGTGAAATAGTGGAATTAATTTAATAAAATGGTAATCATAGTAAATCCTAGATTATTCTAGTCAAAATAACTAATTTTATATAGCTTCACTTTTTTCTTATCAAATACCATTCATAACACAATAAATACCCGGAAAAAATACAGAGATCTGAAGAGATCTTATCAGATCTGCATTTTGGAACATATCTATCTATCTGCACAGATCTCCTTAGATGAAAACAGATCTGTATAGATATGTTCCAAAATGCAGATCTTCTTGGATCTACGCAGATCTTCTTTGATACATTTAGATCTGCTTTGATCTATCAAAATCTTTTTTGATCTAACAAGATCCCATTTATTAAAAATAAACTTTTTAAAAAAAATAGAACCGACTTCAAAAAAACAAAAGAAGCACAAAAAAGTGGAAAATAACTCAATTATGGTTATTAGAGACAAAAATACAGCTAACTTTTGATTAATTTAATTTAATTACTCCTTTTTTTAACGGCGTTCATGCTCCATGTAGGAGCGTTTCCAGGTTAATCAGTTTTGAGTATTCACCACGGTCATTCGCAACAGCGACATAATTACCATGGTAGCCGATTTTTTTAAGGTCGTTTATTACGTCAGTCTCCCATTGTAGTTGTGGTCTACCTCGCGGTCGCCCCCATCCATTAGAACGGATACAACCTATTATATCAGGACCCTCAAGAAGGTCTCTGATCTCAAAGTTACATCGGGTTCTATACTCTCCATCGTCTGTCTTAAGTGGACCAAAAATGTAGCGTAGGATTTTACGCTCAAATACAGATAAATGCGATTCGACATTTTGTGTAAGGTTCCACGTTTGTGACCCATACATCAAAACCGGTCTAATCAATGTCTTGTATATGTTGAGTTTGGTGTTAGTTGATACATACGGTGATCCAACGAGAGGTTTAATTGAGTATAAAGCTCAAATACTCCTTACTAGAGACAAAAAAATAACGGTTTTAAACAAAATTATTATATTATAAAAATATATTTTATTATAATTATTATAGTTGTTATGGTAGTTATTATATTTTGAAAGTTATTTGTAGTTCAAAATTGTTGGAAATCGGTGCCACGTCGGAAACATACTAGTCGGTTTTTCGCCAATGTGGCACTGACTTTCAACAGTTTTGTACTACAAATAACTTTCGAATATAATACAAATAACCTCTCGAAATAAACCCAAATAGAATACCATTTAAATCATCCAAATCGATCCAGCCGTTTTTGTGAAATCGTGAACCCACAAGGAAATACAGAACCTCCTTCTTTTTTGAAGTCGGTCAATAAAATACACGTACCAATATTTTTTTTAAAATTATTTTTGATATAATTTGAAGTAATAATGAAACCAGAAACACTATAGTAATTACTATAGTTTTTGTGTTTTCTCACATATTTACTACCACAATTTTGTTTTTTAAAATGGGGGGGGGGGGAGGGTGGAAATTTGTTTTAGAAAACAAGGTTATCCTTGTCCGATAAAAAATCTCCTATTGTCGAATGTCGAGTCCTACAACCCAAACATGCCAAAATGTTAGATGTCGGAATCGAACTCAAGTAGGTGGACTCGTCAAGGGCAGGCGCCTCACGAAGTATAAAATATGAGGTAATCATTAAATGAAACCGGCGAGGGCCTACTGACTAATCGCTCAGAACATAAAAATAAAAGCAAATAATATAAAATTGAATAAAAATTTGCCGTCACTAATACAGCTCTCTCTCTCCAGCCAATTCCCAAATTCTTCCTATTTAGATTCCCTTTCTCGAACAAAATCCTTTTGTACCAAACCAGTTATTTCTCAATTCCTTATCCAAATCAATTCTTTCTTTTCAAATTCCCTTTTTAAAACAAAATCAATTACTTCTTAAGAGCACCATTAGATTAATACGGAATACCAATTTTTATAAATGCAATAATTGTTCTTACTGGATGGCGGATTTATCACAAGAAAAAAAATTGGACATTTAATTAACTTTCTTTTACAAACTTTTTGTTTTAACAACCATGGATTCATGAACAAAATTCAACTCTGATCACATTGAAAATTAAAAACGATCTAAGATTACGTCCATTCCAATTCTTTTTCCTGTCGTTTTCTCTTCGTTAATTCACGAGTTTTGTTTAATAATAACAACGCGTAGTACTTTAAAATTTAAATTGTAATACATTTTTACTAAAAATTATTGTTATATGCTTCTTAATTAATTACGTATTATTACAATTATATTAATTAAACATTAATTAATTACGTAAATATGCAAAGATATATAATCGTCACATGCAAATAAATACTGTTAAGTTGTTAGAAAATTGGCAGAGATCTCATTAGATCTGAACAATATTTTTGTAAACTTTTTTTTCTATTTTCACATTTTTGCAGATCTGAAGAGATCTCTGTAAATCGTGGTAGATCTTCAAAGATCAAAGATAAAAACTAGTGTTTGACCTTTGTAGATCTGAAAAGATCTTTTTAAATCTTAGTAGATCATCAAAGATCAAACGCAAGTTTTTACATTGATCTTTGAAGATCTATCAAGATTTGAAGAGATCTTTTCAGATATTTGTAGATCTTCAAAGATCAAACGCTAATTTTTTTCTTTAATCTTTGAAGATCTACTTTGATCTAAAGAGATCTCTTCAAATCTGCAAAGATGAAACTTGCATTTTTTTGACTCAAAACAAAGATCTCATTAGATCTAATTTGATGAAAAGAGATCTAATCAGATCTTTTTAGATCTTTCTATTTTTTCCCGGGTATTTAAACATCCTACAATTTTCTCTCTTATTATTTAAATTCATAGTGGACAAATTAACAAAAATGAATACACATGAATCGTATAATTGAATAGTTATTAACATCAAATGTGGAAGGGATGAATTCTAAACGCTCCTAGGTATCAATAGTGCGTTCAAATACTTAAGTCTCATTTTCATCAAATACATAAGCCGTGGCCCATTTCTCAAAAATGCCGATGAAATTGAAATTTTGACGTTTCTCGCTGAAATATTAGTTTTTGTTTTGCTTTATTTTCTTCCACAAAAATTAAATTATGAAAAAACAATTATTGAAAAACAAATTTTATTTGAATTTCAACACAATCTGTCAAAATTTACTCAAGTAGGATAGCAGAGTAAATTTAAAATTTTTTAGTCGATTTTTCAATATTAATTTCATCGAGAAATGGGCCACAGCCATAGGTAATAAACCAATCAAGAGATGCAAGGTTTATTTAGAATTCGAACGCATTCTATTTAGTTTTCGAACGTATTTTATTTAATGTCTATAATGTCAAATTTGTTTTCGATATTTTGGATAGAAACGTTTTGACATTTCTATACAAAATAATATATCTATTTATTAAATAACAGAAATGTATTATTAACTAAAATATATAAATAAATAAACAAAATGTTGAATTATTAAAGTTATAACCAATTTAGAATCTTATTGCATGTTAATTAATTAATAGTCAAAAATAAGTCTATTATAAACATTTTCAAAGCAAATTTAATTTTACGATTATCATTACCTCGAAATTAGTAATTACTCTTATATTTGTTTACCTGAACATAAGCCTTTAAGCCTTTTAAAATTTTCGTCTTAATTACAGCCAAACATAATTTAAAATACTTACGTAATTTATTAATTTTTAATCGATATTATTTTTTTTTAACAAAATGTGTTGTGTAGTAGGAACTACAATATGTGTCACAACAATGTAATGGTGAAAGCATGGACACAGCGAATTTAAACTGCTATACTTTTCTTGGTGGTTGTCCATGGTATAACGAAAATTTTACCATGGAGAATACCTTATTTTTCATATTACCATGGTGGTTGTCTATGGTTGATAAAAACATATCATCCGAACGCAATTCGATCGGCGCAATCGGGTTATATGTTTTCATCAACTATAAATACTCGAATCCACCTATGGATGGTTGCTTAGTGGATTTTTTGACATTGTTTTGGTGAGTTGTCATTCAACTGGTTCTTTTGCCACGCAAAAACGCTTGAAGATCAGGCAAATGGTTTTTATATTTTTGTTGTATCAAGTATTATGAGTCCAATTGTGAAAATAATAATAATAATAGTAAATTAATGAATTTTGTGGTATTATAAATTTTGTTTGCAATTTTTGTTGGATTATAAGTTAAAGAAAAAAAATAGTAATTTATATAATAATTTAATTTACGTATGTTGAAGTAATTTAGGTGTTTTTTATTTAAAAAAAAAAAGAATAATTTTGGACTGGAACTATCAAACCTTAAAACAGAGGTAGTCTTATTTTTATTTGAATTTATTTCAATTACATTGATATTAGCAATCACAAATGAATCATAAAAGACGAGGAAATAAAGTGTTGCAAATCACCAGTAACCCAATAAATAGTTTTGCAGATGATAGTACACTGCACAAGTCATTCGTCCCCCTATCTTCAAAGGGTAAAATGCATGAACGAATAAATCCCGTCCGGAGAGACGCTGCCATAAATGTAAACGAGGACCTAAAAAAAGTCGCCGATTGGGGTGACAAAAATTTGGTCAATTTTAATTCCACCAAAACACAGCTATTGATTGTTTCCAGATCAAAGACCGAGTTTCCCAACGATATTTCAATTAATATGTGTGACGACCAAATAGACGAATGTAAAAGCATTCGTTTATTGGGAGTCACAATATCCAATGACTTACTCTGGAACGATCATATAATGGCCATGGCAAAGAGCGCGTCAAGAAAACTCGGCCTCCTCAATAGATGTAAAAAATATTTTACTTCGCATCAATTACTCCACATTTATAAGTCCTATATTCGTCCCTGTATGGAGTATTGTTGTCAAGTTTGGGGCGCTGCATCTGTTACTATCCTGGCTCTTTTGGACTCTGTTCAAAAGCGAGCTATACGAATTGTTGGTGATCGAGATTTAACATTAGGTCTTGATTCCCTGCAACATCGTCGCACTGTTGCTGATCTCGTTGTTTTTTATAATTATCGTCACCAGCAGTGCTCGGATGAAATCAGGTCCATAATGCCTCAGACATATGTTTTTCCCCGTTTTACTCGTCAATCGGTTTGTGCGGGCGGTCGAACTGTCGAGATTACTCACTGTCATAGTAATAGAATGCAAAGAGATTTCTTTGTGCGTACATCGTACACATGGAATGCTTTGCCCGAATCAATAGTCTCGAGTGCCTTCAATCCACAAAGATTTAAAAAAAGCGTCCACCTATACCTCAAGACGCATGTTGTTGTGGGACCTACGTCTTAAAAGGTATCTATGTGTTGTTGTGACACATTTTGTAATTCCTACTACACAACACTTTTTATTAAAAAAAAAAAAAAAAAAATCTTCTGGAACTTGACATTAGTTCAGCTCGAAATTGATCGATGCTCGTTACTGGGGGGTTTTTGGGGCCGCTGAATACGAATTTGATATCTGGGATGACATTTGGAGTACCTAGGGGCCAGGGTGGGTTATATACACCACATCTACTGGAACTTTCCATAAATACAGCTCGAAATACAGTTTTTTTGCAAATGGCGAAACAAGAGTAGACGTGTTTTTGACTCATTGTGATTATTTTAATTAAATCATTTATTTTACTTTAAATTTTTTATTTTTTCATCGTAATTGCTGGTTGTTTTGAGGCATCTGGATTTCTTGCTTTAATTGCATCGTAATCTGAGCAGTGCTGCTTCCTGTTATATTGATTGCTGATTTCCAGTGTGGTGTTTAACCTCAAATTTATTTATTTGCTGATTTGCCTTGCTGTGCTGTACAATATAATAAGATTGGAGGTGTGTATAGAATAAGGATGGAGAATGAGAAAAAGGCTTTCTGTCCTGGTTGCAGGTTTGTTACGAAGCTAATACGCTAATTTCATGAGAGTTGTAAGGCTGTTGTTTCATCTTTGTAATTGGGACTCGCCCTACTTTCCCACCCGCATAGGATTTGCCTGAACCGAACTTTCATAATACTTTTCGTTTGACACCTTTTAAACTTATGGTATGATAATTGAATCATTAAACGTTATAGAACTGACATGCAATCGTTGTATAATGTTTCTCCAGTGTAACTTCGTTTTTGTATTCATAAGTTTCACTATATCCATGTAGATTTCTGATATCTCCCAATGTAGTTTCCGTAACAAGAATTTGTTATTCTGGTTCATTATGTTTTACATGGTAATACTCTTTCAATTCAATTTTCGTTCAATTCACGATCGCTACTTAACGGTTGTGAACATTATCGATTTATGGTTCCGCTGGGTGCAAATATAAATCTGGCCAACAATATACTGAATTGGTAAAATAGAATTTCCTAAATACGTTCCATAATAAATGTTTCTATTCCCCTCAGCGAGGACGTAACCCATTTTTTTAGTACACCTAAATTGTCCAATATAGTTGTCCAATAAGAAAACGAATTACATTTATTGTGATGTAAAACCATTCTATCTTGTTTATAAATAAGCAACATTTTCCAGAATATTTCTCTTAGCTCATTTTTTCGTTGATTGAAAAGTGACAGCTTGATTCGTTTGGACGATTACTATTGGAGTTTTGTGTGTTGTAATTTTTTGTCAATTTCAAACCTAAATAATCTGGTAATGAGAGTCACGAAAGATTATGAAAAGATATAAGATATGGATGTTGACAACCCGAAGATAATAATTTTTGATTTGTGCTAACCAGTTAAATTATAACATCATAATTATATTTGTATTCAAAATATTGGTCATAAACCTGTGATAATACATGTTGCCATGAGCTGTGATAAACTGTTTAAACTGTATGAAGAAAATCATGATTGTATTTGTATACAATAGTTATTAAAAATCCTGTGATAATACATGTTGTAATGATCTGTGATCGATTGTTAAACGAAAAATCATAATTGTATATTTGTATACAATAGTTATTTCAAAATTCTGTAATAGCATATGTTGTAATGAGCGGTGATAAACTGTTAAACACAAAAAAATCGTAATTGTATTTATGTAAACTAGTTATTAAAATTCTGTGATAGTATAGCTTTTCATTCGCGCTATAGATAGTAATAATAAGTAATAGTAATTGTTATTTAATATATAGCTTGTAATTCGCACTATATAATATAGCTAGTTGATTTCGATATTCTTCCTAAGTTATTTGATCAAATTTTAAATATTCCCACAGCTAGTTATTCTCACTTTTAAATTCATAAAGATTTTGTCAAACCTTCTACTCTATTTAGAGCTTCTGTATAATATAGGTATAAAATCACAAACAAATCCAAATTCGATTTACATAATAGCAATGACAATTGTTAATAAATTATTTAACTTATTTTCCCTTTGTATAATAATTTTGATATAAGCAACTCATTTGTTTGTTTACAAGAAGTTGAATTTGATAACTCTTCGTTAAAGTTCATAGAGAAATCAACGATCAGAAATTGGAAAATATTTCGTATAAATTGTAAATTAGTAATACGCAAATTTTTCACACATAATGTAAATATTTAATTGACATCCGTAAAATAGTATATACAATTTTCAGCATTTAAAACGTAAATGATTATAATATTTCTTTAATATTAATTTAAGTAATCATGAATATCAATTAATTAATTTTTTATAGCAACAGAGAAAATAAAAACTGAATAAGGAATAATCAAATATTTTTCTTGGAAAACGAAACTTAAACTAAACTTTGTTTTTATTTTCTTAGCTACTAGATTAAAATTTAAATTGAAATTTTTTAGTTTTTACATACGCCACATACACCCCCTTACCAGTGATATTGTTATATATCAATATCAAAGAAATATCACGATAAAAAGGTATTTACAAAGTGTGACTTATAAAAGAAAATACATATTTGCAAATATTTGCATATCTTGCATTAAAAACTTCTTGCGTTAAACAAAAATTTTAACTTTGAAATTTAATAATTGAAGTTAGTAATTTGGATGGTGGACGTGTGATTCGACCAGACCTGGTAACAGAAGTTTGAGGTTGTAAATTAAATCGCACTGTTTTTTTAATTTTGATCGGAGTGCTCGAAATTGAAATTGAAGAAGGATCGGAGTTAAAGATGTGATCCTGTTCCGTAGAATTCGAAACAGGTATCGAAGTACAGTGCTGAGGAGAACTAGATATTATCGGTGAATGGTTATTCAGGGATCGTTCAGATTTAGTGCTATCCTGATAGCTGGGTTTTAATCTGTCGATACTAACTTTAACCATTCTTCCTCTAATATCTATAGTGAAAGTTTTGTCATCACGATTGATGACGAGATAGGGTCCATCGTAGGGTTGTTGCAATGACCTTCGGACCGTGTCTACTCTGAGGAAAACGTGTGAGCAGGTTTTCAAATCATTGAAAACAAAAACGTTATCATTCGAGTGACGAGAAGAAGAAACAGGTCGGAGATTGTTGAACTGTAGCTTGAGGTTAGCTACAAAATCCGACTGTGGAACCAATGTCGTATGTTCCGATAAAAAGTGTCCCGGCAAGCGTAAGGTAGATCCATACACTAATTCTGCGGAGGTAGATTTAAAATCTTCCCGAAAAGCTGTACGCAGTCCAAGAAGTATAGTCGGGAGAGTACGTGTCCAATCTTGTCGATCGTGACACATTATGGCCGCTTTCAATGTTCGATGAAAACGTTCGATCATGCCATTACATTTAGGATTATAAGCTGTGGTTCGTCGATGTTCGAAACCTAACAGCTTTGAAAGTTCAGAATATAGTTGTGATTCGAATTGTGACCCTCGATCGGTCACAATGAAATTTGGAACCCCGAAGCGAGATATCCACCCAGAATAAACAGCAGTGGCTACAGTTGCAGCCGTAATTTCTGAGATCGGGATTGCTTCGGGCCATCTTGTGTATCTGTCGATCAGAGTTACACAATACCGTTGTCCTTCTGACGAAGGCATCGGTCCAATAATATCTAAATGAACTTCGGAAAAACGTTCTGAAGTTGAAGAATAATTAGATAGAGCAGATCGAGTGTGTCGTGAAATTTTTGATTTCTGACACTGTAAACAGTTTCGAGTCATTTCCCGGACATCTTTTTTTATTGACGGCCAGACCACGGCGTCAGTCAGTAATTTAATAGAAGCATTGATTCCGGGATGAGAAATGTTGTGCATTTGCACGAAAACGCTTTGACGAAACTGTTTTGGAATAAATGGACGTAGTTTCCTCGTTGAAACGTCACAATAAATAAATTTGTTAGAGTCAAGGAATAGAGGAAACTGTTGGAATTTAAGCGTCGTGCTATTTTCCGAAAGTAGTTCCTTCAACTCTGAATCAGTAATTTGAGCATCTGCAATTGCCGAATAGTCGATGCTCTCAGGTAGTTGGATTTGATCAATGCGTGACAAGGCGTCAGCAACAACATTGTCAATTCCAGAAATATGTCGAATGTCAGTTGTAAACTGGCTGATAAAATCCAGATGTCTAAATTGTCTAGGACTAGCTTTGTCTGGATTTTGCGACAATGCATAAATTAAAGGTTTATGATCCGTGAATAGGATAAAATTTCGCCCTTCTAGAAGGTAACGAAAGTGTTTAATGGCTAAATAAGCTGCCAAAAGTTCACGATCATAAGCGCTGTAGCGCTGTTGAGTTTCGGTTAGTCTAACCGAAAAGAAATTGAGAGGCTGCCATGAATCGGTGACCAGTTGTTGAACGACTGCACCAACTGCTTTGTCGGAAGCGTCGACCATAAGAGCAAGTTGGGCATCTAAAGAAGGATGAGCGAGCATCGTAGCATCGCTGAGTTGCTTTTTACAGTTTGTAAAAGCTTGAAGAGAGGAATCCGACCAGTTAATAGGTCGTTTGTCGTTCTTCTTTGAGCCTTTTAAGAAATCATTTAAAATGGCTTGATCACCAGCAGCGTGAGGAATGAAACGTCGATAGAAATTGATCATTCCAAGAAATTGACGTAGTTGTTTGACCATTTGAGGAGTGGGAAAATCGGAAATAACATCCACTCGTTCTTTCGTTGGTCTAATGCCGTTAGAATCGATGGTATGACCTAAGAAATTAATTTCGTGTTGTGCGAAGTTGCACTTGTTAAGGTTGATGATCATACCAGCATCTTGCAATTTTTGAAAGATGACCTTAAGATGTCCTAAGTGTTCGACATAGGACTTAGATGCGACAAGTAGATCGTCTAAATAGACGAAGCAGAAATCTAAACCACGTAAAATGGTGTGCATATGTCGCTGAAACGTTTGACCAGCGTTTCTTAAACCGAATCCCATTCGTGTGAACTCGAAAAGTCCAAATGGTGTAGTGATAGCTGTCTTAGGAATATCAGACGGCTCAATAGGAATTTGGTGGTAAGCTCGCACTAGGTCGATAGTCGAGAAAATAGTGCAACCTGCAAGTTGTTGCGAAAAATCCTGAAGAAAAGGAATGTTGTATTTGTCGGGGACTGTGACTTTATTTAAGCCACGGTAATCACCGCAAACACGAAAACCACCTGTTTTCTTTTCGACCAAGTGAAGTGGACTGGACCATTGACTACTAGAGGGTCTACAGATTCCTTCTTCTAGCATATAGTCAAATTCAGTCTTTGCAGCTTTAAGTTTGTCAGCTGCTAGTCTGCGAGTTTTGCAGGAGACTGGAGGTCCAGTAGTGATAATCGCATGTGTCACATTGTGTTTCACAGCTGAAGAGAGACCTGAGTCAAAGGTTAATTCTTTGAACTCATTTAAAAGCTCGTTAATTTCACGAGAAAATTTATCATTGATAAGAACGGACAATGAAGGAGTAGAGATAGGAGCTGTAACTGCTGATGTGAAAATATCAGACAGTGGGTCGATAATTCGTTTCTGTTTAATATCAACCAGAATACCGTATTTGTTCAAAAAGTCAGCGCCAATTATCGGAACAGAGACACTGGCGATGATGAAAGAATGAACGAATGAACGTCGAAGACCTAAACTCAACGTTAAAGTTTTCGTCCCATAAGTAGACACGGTAGTAGAATTCGGAGCAATAAGAGTGAAGTCTGATTTCACACTGAGCTTCTGAGCGGAAGTAGCTGGAATTACCGATACCTCGGCACCGGTATCGATAAGAAATTTAAGATTAGTGATGGTATCATAAACCATCAAACGGTAATTATTGTGGCAGTCACCGCATTCCGCTAAAAGCGGCGAGCCATTTAGTTTTTTGAATTAGAAGAGAATGTTGAATATCGGGAACAATCAGGATGGCATTTTTTAGCAAGGTCACCGAATCGATGGTGATAGAAACAAATACCCTGAAAAAAATGTGGAGGTCTTGAGTTTGATCGCGATCTGCGATCGTTACCTCTAGAGTGAGTTCTAGATCTTGATCTAGAAGAGTTAGATAAAGTTTTGCTAATTGCCGATAATTGAAATTCCAGCTTTTTATTTTGAAGTTCTAAATTTTTAAATTGCTGTTGCAACAAAGAAATTTCTAAATTTGATTTAGCAGAATCATCATTAATAGATTCAATGTGTTGCGAAGGTTGTGCAACTTGGAAAATTGATGTAGTCATCAAAGCGCTGAATACAGCATCTGCAGTGACGGCTACAGCGTCAAGAACGTCATTAATAGGAGCAATGGCGGTTTTAATGAGAGGAGGAAGTTTTTCGCTCCATAGAACTCTCAGTGTGTCATCAGAAAAATTTTGTTTCGCTTCACTTCTCATTGCTCGCAACAATTCGGATGGGCGTTTATCGCCGAGATCCATCCCACGGAGCACGGTACGAATGCGGTCAGTATTAGATTTTCCTAACCGAGTGAGAATTGCTTGTTTAATTGAATCGTAAGGATGATCAGGGTCGGGATGTGC
This sequence comes from Diogma glabrata, assembly GCA_963693315.1. Taxonomy (NCBI): domain Eukaryota; kingdom Metazoa; phylum Arthropoda; class Insecta; order Diptera; family Cylindrotomidae; genus Diogma; species Diogma glabrata. Next base: position 48,360 of record CAVNZG010000796.1, read on the forward strand.
GATGATATCGCTAACAAGTTGGGCTAACTCAGGGGTAAGAACGCGACAAAATGTTCTAAATTTATATTTTTGGCTCGTAACTCGATCGTTACTGAACTGAGCCTCAAGTGTAAGAAACCACAAATCGGGTTGAGTATGCCAAAAGGGTGCAGGAGTAAAACCTACGGCATTAATGTCGATGTCGCTTTTAGGCTTAGATATAGCATTGCTGCTACAAGGAGTTTGATCATCATTAACCAGAGAAATTGGATTTTTGGTAGCTAGTGCTACAGCTCGTGCAATCGCGTCATTTAGTTCGCGTTGCGAAAACATTTTAGGAGTCTCTCCAGGTACTGGAGGAACCGAGTCAACCATGTTAAAAAATATTTAAATAAAAATAATATTGCGAAAACCAAAAGAGAATAAAAATCTAGAGCAAAAATATCTTAATAAGCAGGATAAGCAAAATTAAATGTTAATATTTTTTAAAAATTAAATTTAGAATTAAATATTTATCATAGTAATAATATTATTACTAATACGGTTATTTAATAGTTAAATTAAAATAAAAGAAATAAACAAATAATAAAATTAAAAGTTCTTTTTAAATACTTGTTTCTTGAATATTGTTAATCCATTAGTTGTATATTTCTCGCTAAATTTATTTTTCTTAATTATCCAATATTTTCGTGTTTTTTTTTAATCGGGGTCACCAAAATATAGCTTTTCATTCGCGCTATAGATAGTAATAATAAGTAATAGTAATTGTTATTTAATATATAGCTTGTAATTCGCACTATATATTATAGCTAGTTGATTTCGATATTCTTCCTAAGTTATTTGATCAAATTTTAAATATTCCCACAGCTAGTTATTCTCACTTTTAAATTCATAAAGATTTTGTCAAACCTTCTACTCTATTTAGAGCTTCTGTATAATATAGGTATAAAATCACAAACAAATCCAAATTCGATTTACATAATAGCAATGACAATTGTTAATAAATTATTTAACTTATTTTCCCTTTGTATAATAATTTTGATATAAGCAACTCATTTGTTTGTTTACAAGAAGTTGAATTTGATAACTCTTCGTTAAAGTTCATAGAGAAATCAACGATCAGAAATTGGAAAATATTTCGTATAAATTGTAAATTAGTAATACGCAAATTTTTCACACATAATGTAAATATTTAATTGACATCCGTAAAATAGTATATACAATTTTCAGCATTTAAAACGTAAATGATTATAATATTTCTTTAATATTAATTTAAGTAATCATGAATATCAATTAATTAATTTTTTATAGCAACAGAGAAAATAAAAACTGAATAAGGAATAATCAAATATTTTTCTTGGAAAACGAAACTTAAACTAAACTTTGTTTTTATTTTCTTAGCTACTAGATTAAAATTTAAATTGAAATTTTTTAGTTTTTACATACGCCACAATAGCATATATTATAATGGTCTGTGATAAACCGTTAAACGAAAAATCATAATTGTATTTGTATATTATATATATTAAAATCCTGTGATAGCACATGTTAAACTGTTAAATAATTAAATCATAACCGTTTTTGTATCAGATAAATGTTAAAATGCTGGAATAGCCTAAGTTTCAAAGAACTGTGATGAACCGTTACGTAATAAAAATATAACTCTAAATTTTTTAAATGAATATTATAATTTGTACTTCGATGAGAGTCATTGCTTAAAAGTGAAGGGCCACCTTGAATACGTATGGATGGCAAATTCGTTCCGGATAGTAATTTGCATTAAATAGTTTATCGCCTACTACCATCACGTCCTGGGTTGACGTATTCCCGGCGACATCAACAAGCTCTGTTAACCTCAACCATCTCGGATTACAACAATTTTTATATCTCAACCTGGCCGTCATCCTGAATACTGAATTCCCTGAACTAGGAACCTGATGAGGATGAGCCGTTAACGTGGACATCTTAGAGGAGGGATTGGACTATACCATGTGGTGAGTAAGTTTAAATAATTACTCGTGTAGAGAGGTGTATTTGTATGACTGTGTGCGTGAGCGTATGAATTGTGTACAGGTGGTTGATTTTATATAACAAACCAAAATGCTTATAAAATGTTTTTTTGTTTGTTCTCTTGAAATTATTGATTGGGTTCGGGTAAGTATTTTTCTAAATTTAAACGACTTATAATTACAGATGTAAATTTACCGGTAAAATATAATTGTGGTAATTTTACCGTAGTAAGATTGGTAAAATTGGTAATATTGGTAAAATATAAAACTGTTTCAAAATATTTAAATATACATAGTTGCAATTTCATTTAGTTCAAAATTGATAACTATCACAATCATTTCTAGTTTATAAAAACATAAAATGCAAATCAAATATATTATTATCGAAAGTAAATATACTAACTCGCAAAGCATCAGACAGGAAGATACATATGCAACAATGGAAAATTCTTTTATACTCCATCCATACATGAACGAAGTTCAGCTGTTGTTCTTTAAGCAGCACATCTAGAAAACAGACTATCAGCTATATTCACAGCTGCGAAAATAAAACAAATCCTGAACACACTGTCACTGACTACAACGATAACTCCTTTTTTCACTGTTATGTAAAACTATGCGTTTTTGAAAACACTGCCGCATTCGAAAATGTTTAGGTATTACACATCGAATAGAAGTAGAAATTAATTTCAATGGCTTAAATGCAAAGAGCGAAATGACCGATAACCAACCATTTTCAGTGAAACTTTATATAGACTGTACGCAATGCATCCCAATCAAGCTCGTTTCATCGCATGTGGTTTAAAAATGAACCCAGTTCAACGCTTTTCCGCAATTGAGAATTGTCAATGGCGTTACACATGTCACTTTTCGCGTAGCACACATGCCACCGCCGACACTGGGATGGATGTAATAATTACGCGTGCAACACGTCACATCAAAATCTAATTCATGCATTGTTTCTTTCTCGTTCATGGGAAAAATATAAATCGCAAATGGCTGAATCGCCTTCAAAAATACAAGAAAAATTTAAAGATGAACGTGCATTTCGCAGCAAAAAATTACACCGAAGCTGTGATAATAATTTGTTGCGTTGCAGACTTATTGCTGCTGCATCGTTCAATGTAAAATAGGGTCGTGAACAAAATTAATCGACCTTTGAGAGTGATTAACACGGATAATCAGAAAACTGCCAATAACAGGGTAGGAGAAACCTTCTTCATGGCAGCAATTTGATCCCGAAATGACATAGATTTAGCTTTTGTCTAATCTAAAATAGTTGCGTTATTGCTACCAAGTGAAAAAATACCCATTACAACCCACCGATCGACACCAATAGAGACGTTAAAATTACCCACACATATGGGTGTTCAGCTGCAAATCGACCGATTAGCTGAGATATTCTCACAACAATGTTCACGCAATTTTCAATTTCAGTACGGGGGAGACTCAACAAAAAAGTTTTAAGTTTTATTAAATAAAGAATATTCAAATTTTATTGCAATTTTACCAATTTTACCAAGCCTAAGTAATATTACGTAATATTACCAATTTTACCGGTAATTTTACCATGGGTAATATTACTTTTACATCTGTACTTATAATAGGATCATTAATTCTGACGGGATTAGGAATGGTGGAGCAGAGCGCTACTATTTATCTGGAATGGTCTAGAATTTCGTTATCAAGCAGACAACCCCAACGAAAGCTAGAAAACCTAGAGCGGAAATACTTTTATTAGTAATTTTAATAGTTGCAATTTTGTTTCTTTCACGTTTAAATCATGATATCAAGTGGTGTCGAAGACCGTTATAATAGGAATATGCTGGTTCATGCGATAAACGTCTCGATCATTGTATTTAATTTTGCTGGGTTCTCTTGGTCTCATAATATGGGACCCTGGTTTTGCCGTTTTTTTATATGAAATTTTCTATAGTGCATTTTATTATGGGATATAGTCGAATATTAATTCCAACCTCTTGATGAAATCGGTCCACGAAACGAACGGAGAAAGATATCTAATGGTGACGATTGCTCTGGGTTCTGAGTTACTGATAGGATTAAGTCATTTCCGTTACACGGCTCCTGAGGGTAGTTGTAAGGATAATGGAGGTGAACCGGAACCAGACGCAGATTCAACTATAAGAATATGGCGAACACTTATGACTGTCATTAAACCTAAGCAGTCCAAAATACTTGGAACTTGTCACAAAAACCATGAATCCACCAATTAATAATCCACTTATGAATCTAAGTGGTCCCCTTTTAGCGAATGATCAGGCTAATTTATTTCTATTATTTCATGGTCTACTACTTCTAGCATATTTTCCTCTAACTAATCCGGCACCACTTTCTACAGTAGCATTTGATTAGTCTGGGGTTGTACCAAGATCTCTACATTTTCCAATCATTTCGAAAAATTGAAGACAGTATTAATAAGAAACAATTACTTAAATTTGAACGAAGCTAAATACCGTATTAATAATAAACGAAGTAACAGAAACAATAATGTTACTAACCGCTTGTAGGACGAAGCGGCCATTGTGTGTGAGAGTCTGAGTATCTGTGGGTTGCATGTTGTTGTATGATGGGTGAAAGCGTGTGAATGCATTAGATTAGTAGGGGTGGGGCGTGCTGATCGCGGTTCTTTCGCCCAAGGGGTCGCCAGAGTCTCAGTTTTTCACTTGTTATTCTCTCATTTCCGGACGTATCATGTATTTCGCGTACAACTACATATTTGTGCTGAAGTAGCAGGAATAACAACTCAATCCACGAAGGCTGAAAGCTAGTCGAAAGCGGCCATATAAATCTCCATAGGTACGCGACCTGCTATGCCGCTTTATTGGTTCACCAATGAAGAAGCGCTTCATTAGAGGTTGTTGGTTGGGGATGATGATGCCATTTGCTGTGATGTGTGTGACAAGTGGTTTTATTTAAAATGTGCTGCCATTTGCAAGGTGGTCTGTAAGTATTTGGCTGATTCATCAACTAATTGGTATTGTTCAGCATGTGTAGAGCTTAGGAAAAAGAATAAGAGTGATCAGCTTACAGCCCAGTCGCTGCGTGCCGAATTGCATCAATTCAAATTGGAGCTAAAAGTTGATTTTCAGTCTTTTCGTTCAGAATTTCAACAGTTTAAACTGGAATGGAATGCAGAACTTCAGAGTACATTGAAGGATTTTCAAAGCAAGGTCTTGACTGAATGTAAGGATGTGGTGGCTGGTTCAATTGAGGCTCACCCTGTTCTTGCTGATGTTGAAGCTATTAAAAACGTGTAATGGATTTAGAGGAATTGACTCCAAGTGCTGGGGTTCTTGCAGCGAATTGTGCTAGATTGGAGCGGTTGGACTGGCAAAGTAGAAGACAGGACATTGTTATCAATGGTCTGCCGTTATCGTGTCCTAGCTACAAAGACTTAATAATCAAAGCGGTGTTGCAACTGGATGTAGCTGTTAAATTGGAAGATATCTTGTTTTGCAGTATTTTGAGCAAGAATAAAGGTGCTGTTTTGGTGAAATTCAGCAGCATAGGGTTGAGGGATTTGACCATGTCCAAGTATTTCAAAAATTAAAACCTGAAATTGTCACAAGTTATGAATACAGAGTTGCAGTCTAGAATTTACTTTAATGATAATCTTTCTCCAGACATTGCTGCACTAAAGAAGTTTTGTATTGGTTTGAAGAGGAAGCTATTAATTAAAAGGGTTAATGTCTCTAATGGTAGAGTCAGGATTACGTGTGCTGATGACACTATAGTTACTGTTAAATCAAAGCAAGATGTACTGGATGTGGTGGATGTTGGGAGTCCTGATGCGGGTACTGGTTGATGTTTCCATGCTGCACCATTGTTATTGTATTGTGTTATGCTTGATGTGATTTTTTTTTTTTTATTATAAGTTAGGCATGTTTAGTGTTAATCATAATAAATTATTAATTAACGTCTCTGAATATCCGAAGATACCATGCCAACTAGGAAGTGTGGTTAAGTTTGAATAAATTAAGTTTCTTTTAGAAATTTATGGACGTTAACTTTAAAACTTTGAGGATTAAAGCTATCAGGAAAAACCCATGAAGGTAAGGCGTTCCAGAGATGAGAGACTCTGTTGAAAAAATCACGCTGAAAGGCAACAGTTCTGCACCTTTTTATATGAACCGTAAAAGGATGGGCTATAACATTTGCTCTGGTGTTACGCAATGGAATTGCTAGTTCAAGTAAAATTGATTTAATCTCTTCAGAAGTTCGTTCATCCATAATGTATTTGTAGAAAATTGTCAAATCCGCAACCGATAAAAAAAATTGTCAAATCCGCAAATAATAATCCGTGATTATTATTTTCTTAATAAGTTAAGTAGTGTGTTAAGTTATTTTAATGATAGTATTAGATTTTGTATTGTTTTTCTTTTTCATTGCAGTTTCGCTTGTTCCTGGATGGTCTACTCAACTCCCTGCTAGTGTGAAGGTTAAGTATGTATAGTCTTCTACCAGTGCCCATTGACAGCTCAATTCTTAGGTCTAACTTGAATAAAAGGCATAGTTGTCTTAACGTTGGCCACATTAATGCTCAAAGTATGTGTACGCAAAGATTATCCAAACTTGAGGAAGTTTGTTCCATTCTTAAAGGGAATTATCTAGATGTGGTAGGAGTTTCGGAAACCTGGCTTAAGAGTTACATTACTAATGCTACTGTTTCGACACCGGGTTACAAGGTGTTTAGGAATGACCGTAGGCGGTTGCGTGGTGGTAGTGTTGCCATTTATGTTTCTTCTAAAATCAAAGCTAAGCTTTAAGTCCCAAGATTCTACCACCTTAGAGTATCTATTCATTAAAGTTGTCCATTGTAAAAAAAAACTACTCATTGGAGTTGTTTACCGCTCTGCTGGTAACTTAACTGCTCTGGAGGATGTATTGAGTGCTCTCTTACCCCAGTACCAGAGCTTCATCTTAATGGGTGACTTTAAACTGAATCTTATGGATGCTGATATCTTGCACGATGTGTCGTCCTTTTTTAAGAAACTCAACTCGCAAGTTTTACACAATAGTCTGCCTACGCATTTTGATGTCTCTCGTTATAGCTTCTGCCTGATTGATTTTTTTGTGGTTAGTGATCCTGATGTACCTCATACCTCTGGTCAATTCTGGGTTCCATCGATCTCTAAACATTCCCTTATCTACTCGTCTTTTGATTTTGTTTGTCCTGAAGAACCTAACTGGTTCCAGTTTAGGGATTATGCTAATTTTAACTTGGATCAACTTGCTTTGGATTTAAATCTTGATGTCCTTAATGGACTTATTTTTACTGGTAGTGTTGATGAACAGGTGAGTGTCTTGAATGCAATATTGCTGGATCTATTTAACAAGCATGTTCCTCTTCGCACAAAGTTTATCCCTATACGTAACTTCAGTCCCTGGTTTTCACCTGAAATTGGTAACGCCATTTCTATGCGTGATCTAGAATTTTGTGCTTTTAGTGAGGTCAGATCAGAAGACAGATGGAAGATTTACTGTTATCATCGCAATAAGGTGAACAAACTGATCAAAACTGCAAAAATAGAATTTGGAGCTACTTTCTTTAGGGTTGATCAACCTCCTAGGCAACTTTGGCGCAAAGTCAGAGGCGTTGGAATTACTCCTGATACTATGGTAGAAACAAATGGATTGCAGCCAGATGATCTAAATGATTATTTTTCTTCTATTCAATGGGAAGTGCAGTTGCCTTCCCTAGTTGATCTTGGAGAGGAGACTGCTCGTTCGCATGCTTTTAGGAATGTTTCCGAGGACGAGGTTTGGCAAGCCCTGTTTTCTATTAAATCAAATGCTGTTGGCTCTGACGAAATTCCTGTTAAATTCCTGAAAATTGTATTTCCTATGTTTTCGCCACATTTAGTTCATGTGCTTAACACTGTTCTCACCACATCAACTTTTCCATCCCAGTGGAAGCAAGCTTTGGTCACACCTATTACCAAGAACAATGATCCGCTATGGGTTGCTGACTACAGGCCCATCAGTATTCTTCCTGCATTGCCCAAACTGTGTGAAAGGCTGATTCAGACTCAAATGTTAACTTTTATTGATAGTGGTACTGGTGTCTATGTCAGACAGTCTGGGTTTAGGAAATTTCACAATACTACGTCCACTATGATTAATCTTGCTGATGAAATTCGTCGTAATATGGATCGTAAAAGGTTGACTATGCTGCTTCTTCTTGATTTTAGCAAGGCATTTGATTGCGTTCATCATATTAAATTAATTTCTAAATTGAGAAACTTCTTTGATTTTTCGAACTCTGCAGCAAACCTCATATTATCCTATCTCTCTGGTCGATCCCAGTGTGTGGTTGTGGGTGGTAAGTGTTCCTCCTCTAGACTACTTTACAGAGGTGTTCTCCAGGGGTTTATTTTGGGTCCCTTGCTGTTTAGTCTCTTCATAAATGATCTACCTGCAGCTCTGAGAGACTGTTCAGCTCATTTGTTTGCTGATGATGTTCAGATCACTTGCTCTGCGCCCATCACGGAGTCTTCACCTGTGTTGCTAATATCAATTGTGATCTTTCCTCAATTGCTGAGTGGTCCTATCAAAATTCTCTAATCTTGAATCCTGCCAAGAGTCAGGGCATTGCTTTCTATCGGTATCCAATTAGTAAGAGTCTTCTTCCTGTCTTTTTAAATGATGTTCAGGTTCCTTATGTTCGGAGTGCTAGGAGTCTGGGGTTCGTTTTTTGGAAGCAAGCTTTGGTCACACCTATTCCCAAGAACAATGATCCGCTATGGGTTGCTGACTACAGGCCCATCAGTATTCTTCCTGCATTGCCCAAAGTGTGTGAAAGGCTGATTCAGACTCAAATGTTAACTTTTATTGATAGTGGTACTGGTGTCTATGTCAGACAGTCTGGGTTTAGGAAATTTCACAATACTACGTCCACTATGATTGATCTTGCTGATGAAATTCGTCGTAATATGGATCGTAAAAGGTTGACTATACTGCTTCTTCTTGATTTTAGCAAGGCATTTGATTGCGTTCATCATATTAAATTAATTTCTAAATTGAGAAACTTCTTTGATTTTTCGAACTCTGCAGCAAACCTCATATTATCCTATCTCTCTGGTCGATCCCAGTGTGTGGTTGTGGGTGGTAAGTGTTCCTCCTCTAGACTACTTTACAGAGGTGTTCTCCAGGGGTCTATTTTGGGTCCCTTGCTGTTTAGTCTCTTCATAAATGATCTACCTGCAGCTCTGAGAGACTGTTCAGCTCATTTGTTTGCTGATGATGTTCAGATCACTTGCTCTGCGCCCATCACGGAGTCTTCACCTGTGTTGCTAATATCAATTGTGATCTTTCCTCAATTGCTGAGTGGTCCTATCAAAATTCTCTAATCTTGAATCCTGCCAAGAGTCAGGCCATTGCTTTCTATCGGTATCCAATTAGTAAGAGTCTTCTTCCTGTCTTTTTAAATGATGTTCAGGTTCCTTATGTTCGGAGTGCTAGGAGTCTGGGGTTCGTTTTGGATGAGACCTTATCATGGGATGATCATGTGAGTTCTGTTATCGGGAAAGTTTGGATGATGCTTCGGCGTCTGTATTTGGTCAAAGATCTCCTTCCAGTTGAATTGAGGTGTAAATTGGTCCAGTCTCTAATCATGCCCTTTTTTCTTTATGGATGTTAAGTGTTTTCAGGGGCAAATATGGGTACTATTAATAGATTAAAGCTGTGTTTTAACTCTTGTATTCGATTTTTCTATTCACTCAGGAAGAGGGATCATCTATCTGTGTTCGCATTTAAGTTTCTCGGAACTAAGTTTGGGTTGTTCTTGAAGTTGAGATCGGTTATGTCTCTTTAAGGTTGTCAAATATCGTCAGCCTGTGTATTTATTTGAGAGGTTGTCGTTTACTATCTCTAATCGAACGAGGCATCTTGTCATACCATTCCATGCTTCTTGTGCTATGGAATTGTCGTTTGCTGTGAGAACTTGTAGGCTCTGGAATGGGTTGCCTTTGGCTATCAGAGAGGCTAGTGTGTTCGTGTTTTCCAAAATCTTTGCTTGGCTCACTTCAATACACTTGGTAACCTTACTTAATGCTTAATCTCTTCTTGTTGGATGCTGTTTTTGAGTTTTGAGTTGTCATGTGGGCTGCTGCTTCTATTTCTTGCTTTAATTTTGGTCTCAGTCTCTTGTCTCGTGACACTGGATTGGGACTTGAATTTTTGCATTTTCCTTTTTTTTTCATTTTGATTGCTATACTTCTTGCACTGGCATTGGTGTGGAGTCGGACCATCGGGGAACACGTGAACTGTAGTAGGTTAGTTGTAATTGGTATGTGATGTTAAGATGAGTGATGAAGTAATTTTTTTTTATTATATTGAATTGATTTATTGTTATTAGTTGTATTACTTTTGAAGCTAGTCTTGTTGGCTGTTTTCTTACATTTTTTTATCTGATCAAATTGTAAATAAGGCTTATTAGTCTTAATTTGTATATATTTTGCCGAAATAAATAAATAAATAAATAAATAAATTGATTGAAGCTCGTTACTCGGGGGTTTTCGGGGTCGCTGAACAGAATACGATATCGGTGACGACCCTCGAAGTACCTAGGGCCCAGGGCGGCTATGTCTATCTCATCTCCTGGAACATTAATTCATTTACATTAATTCAGCTCGAAATTGATCGAAGCTCGTTACTGGGGGGTTTTGAAACCGCTGAACACGACGAAAATGATGTCTGTGATGACCTTCGGAGTACCTAGGGGCTAGGGCTGGTTATACACACCTTATCTTCTGGAACTTTCCATTAATTCAGCTCGAAATTGATCGAAGCTAGTTACTGAGGATGGGGGGGGTTATGATGTCTGCGGAAAATGATGTACGAAATATGAGATCTGTGATCACCCTTTGGAGTACCTAGGGGCCAGCGCGGGTTATATACACCTCATCTCCTGGAACTTTCCATAAATACAGCTCGAAATTGATCGCAGGTCGTTACTCGGGGGTTTTTGGGGTCGCTGAACACGAATATGATGTCGGCGATGACCCTCGGAGTACCTGGGGCCCAGGGCGGGTATATTTAACTCATATCCTGAAAATTTCCATAGTTAAAACTCGATTATTTAATTTTTTTTTTTTTTATCATTGAAGAGTTATACAAAAATTTTTACGTCATATTTTCTAAATTTAGCTAGCTTTAAGTTCGCAACAGTACCTGTAAATGATGCGGCCGGCCCTGGCTGATACTCGTATATTATTATGATGGTTTTATAATAAAAGTAGTTTATACGCGCAATAGAAATTTATAATCTCAGTGCGCTTGTCTATTATTAGGTTCCACTCTTTTTCTATATTAGTGTACGCACTATAGAGTTATAGAATACAATCACAGATATTATATACGTTGAGTAAAACCGTGCACCTGTTTCAGAAGTTTTTTATTGAATTTAGTAATAATAACAGATTTTTTCTATGATAACGAATGAATCTATTCCACTAGTGTAAAAAGAATAACAAATTGTAGTTGCTATGGTTTTTCATATAACAAAATATTTTAAACAACGCAACCATGAAAAAACAGAATATGAATTTTGAATGATTTGCTGTCGATTTCTAACTCTATAATTTATAGTAAATAACATCATATTCGTGTTCAGCGACCCCCGAGTAACGAGCTTCGATCAATTTCGAGCTGTATTTATGGAAAAATCGAGGAGATGAGGTGTATATAACCTGCCCTGGCCCCTAGGTACTCCGAAGGTCATCGCAGACATCAAATTCGTGTTCAGCGGCCCCAGAAACCCCCGAGTAACGAGCTTCGATCAATTTCGAGCTGAATTAATAGAAAGTTCCAGGAGATGAGTGATACATACCCGCCCTGGGCCCTAAGTACTCCGAAGGTCATCGCCAACATCATATTCGTGTTCAGCGACCCTAAAACCCCCCCGAGTAACGAGCTTGGATCAATTTCGAGCTGAATTAATGGAAAATTCCAGGCGATGTGTTATAATACCCCTCCTGTGCCCTAGGTACTCCGAGAGTCATCGCCAACATCATATTCGTGTTCAGCGACTGGAAAGTTACAGGAGATAAGGTGTATATGTGTACAGGAGATAAGGTGTATATAACCCGCCCTGGCCCCTAGGTACTCCGAAAGTCATCACAGACATCATATTCGTGTTTAGCGGCCCCAACCAAAACCCCCCAGTAACGAGTTTCGATCAATTTCGAGCTGAATTAATGTAAAGTTCCAGGAGATGAGTTAGACATAGCCGGCCTGGGCCCTAGGTACTTCGAGGGTCGGGTTTCGATCAATTTCGAGCTGTATTTATGGAAAGTTACAGGAGATAAGGTGTATATAACCCGCCCTGGCCCCTAGGTACTCCGAAGGTCATCACAGACATCATATTCGTGTTTAGCGGCCCCAACCAAAACCCCCCAGTAACGAGTTTCGATCAATTTCGAGCTGAATTTATGGAAAGTTCAAGGAGGTGAGGTGAATATAACCCGCCCTGGCCCCTAGGTACTCCAGAGGTTTTTTGCCGAAAAGTGGCTATGTTCACAAACTTTCGTGACGACTTCCTGAATCGAATGCAAAAAACCGCATCTCTATCCATCTTACTCTGCCAATTTGCTTAGGTGTAGTGCTTTATTTCCTCGTCTATAAAGAAAATTTTGCAGCTTAATTGCTTTATAATTAAATTTGAATGATATCTAGAATAAATAAAATTAAGGTTAATACTATCGCTAAAATAAAGTGCCTAAAATAAATTTTTTTTTAAATTGGAGTTTATCAAAAAACAGAGATAAGGTATTTTGGTGACTTTTTTTTATGTTGTAATGCAAAAAACTAGGAAAAATATCTACAGTATAAGCAACGGAATTATTTCGTTCTGCAAACTTATCTACTGAGATTATTAAACAGTTATATATTGTTTCGTATGACTATTCAACCTGCGACCACATTCGCTTGATGTAATAGCCGTTATATATTATCACATACAAATAGTCAACATTCATCCAAATACGTTCGATTCAACCATTGTATATTTCATAAAATTTCATCAAATTTATTCAGCATTTGATCACAGTCGCTTGACTCAACAGTTATATGATTTCCCGTATAACTATTCAACCTACAATCATCTCAGCTGGATTCAACTGTGTTATATAGCGCATGTATTTATTCACCTCAGCTTGATTCGACAGTGGTGTGTAGTGCATATATTTCAGTCAACGTTCAAGCCACATATGCTTGATACATCCGTTGTATACTTCTCCTACCTTTTCAACATTTAATCACCGTCGCTTGACTCAACAATTATATAATTTTACTTATGACTGTTCAATCTTCAACCACATCCACTTGAACCACTAGTTAAATATTAATACATATAATTATTCAATACTCAACCACCTCGACTGGATTCAATAGCCATACATTTCCGCATATAATTAACCAGGGAGAGATAACCTGCTAATCACGCAGGGAAGGAGGCATGGGATCCGTTATCATCATAGGGTGAGTCACATACATTTATTATACATGTTCGAGTATTTGGTTTGGTGCTGACTTAATGTCTCCCAGATCTTTCTTTTAATAATGGGGTGTTCGTGATGGTCGTGGTTTCTTCGACCTGAAGTGCCGCCAGAGTCTCCTTTTGGGTTCCTATCTCCGTGTGTCCTATCCGTTTGATAAACGAAATACGCGTACAATTCTGTTAATATGTACTGAGCGGCAGGTATAATCCTTCGTTCCCACAGGCTGAAGCTAGCTTAGGGTTCTAAATCTAACTAGGTGCGTGGCCTGCCATTACGATTCCATTGGTTTTCCAATGGAACCAGTTCCCCTCTTACAACAACATAAAAACCGTTTAAGAGCCAACAACAACATGCGCTCTCAGGTGTTGATAGACGCAAATTTGTTATTTTTGATTGTTTACATTTTTTTATTGCAGGAATAGCTAAACCATAAATAGTACAGTAATTAAACATGAAAATAGACCAATGCCTCCGAATTATTTGAACCTCCATCGATTTTCATGAAAATTGGAAATTGAGCTCTTTTTACACTTGACTTCAAAAGTGACATAAGCCCGACCTGCGCATTTTATGTTAAAGGGTTGAAAACTACCCCTACGTAAAAAAAAGTCTAGATGTAAGCATTTGATGGATTACCATTTTATTTAGTTATGTATAATAAAGCTTATTTTAAGTTCTCGAACATAATTTATTATGTATTTCAACTTTTTACCACTTAAAAACCACGGTATGTGCCTTAGAATTTAGATAATAAATAAAAAAAAGTCCGAGCGGCAACATGTCCGCTAGAAATAGGTAGATTTCGAGATCAGACAGTTTTGTGTACAAGTAGAATCTGATGTATCAGATTAGTTTAAACAAAACAAACTAATTACAAACAGATATCGAACAAATTTTAAAAAGAAAATTAGCTACATATAAGCAAAACCACATCTATCCAATTTTGCAACAAACAAATATAAAATTTACCACAGAACATATGTGTGACAATGTATGACACTATATGAAAAAAGTCCAGCGGCAGGAATATCCGCTAGAAATAGGTAGATTTCGGGGTCAGACAGTTTTGTGTACAAATAAAATTAGATGTGTAAGATTTGAGATAAGTGTAAATAAAAAATTTAAGTAGCAACACAATAATTAAAAAAAATTATCAAACCGAATTAAATACATTATCCGAAAAAACTTTATCAATGCAATTTCGGAACAGTTTTATTTAAGTTGGTTAAAATTAGTCATAACATATTAAATCCACCAAAGATCAAATGAACTACGTCACAACTCACAACTACAATTATATCATCACACATAATTTATTATCAAACATTATCAAACAATTTTAATCCAAATCATCTTTGTTTTTGTATTTTTTTGTTCTTATTAAATTAAATTTTAATATTTTTTCAAACTTAGTGAAAAAAATAAAAACAAAAGAGAATTTAAGCATTTTCTATGGTATTAAATGGCTTGATATTTTTCTTGCAATAGGTGCATTATAATGCTTATTAAAATAGAACCTCTCGGGTTAGAAGCTGAAATTTTTGAGGCTATAGTTTAAAAGTTTTCTAAAAAGCTAAGATGAATTTAAATAACATAAGCTGTGCCTTTTGCGTTTGTTTTCATTTCAACAGCCCTAGGGCCTTAACCTTTAGACCTGAACTATTTTTAATTTTGGAAAGATTTATGTTGTATCTTCGTGTGCAAAAATTTTCAAATGTGAGCTTGGCCATTTTCAGCTAGATCAAGGACAAAAAAGCTTAGTTCTTAACCTTTTAGCAGTCGCGGCCCCCTTAAAATTCAAAAATATTTTCGCGGCCCCCCTAAAGTTTTTTAACTATTTTCGTGGCTAGGCGCATAATAATCAATATTTTTCATTTAAAATAGTAAATTTATTTACATATAACAGTTACATAAAACTTTGAAACACAAAAATAATTCATAAGTATTTCAAAAATAAAAGTTAAATTCATATTTATATATGTACTAGCAGGACCCGGCGTGATTTGCTACGCTTATAAACAAAGTTTGTGCACAGACATTTTGTTGACGTAGTAGCAATGATTTCAAGAAGTAGTAATGAGAAGTGATAGCGTAGTTTTAATTTTTGTTTTTAAAAATATGAATGAAAAATAATAAGTACTTTAGCTCATCAGTTCGGATATATGAAAAATTGGCGATCAAATAAGTTTTCGAGTAAGCTATAAAAAAATTTAAATGACTTGTTGAATTAGTAGAGGTGTGTCAACACTCATCTCTATATAGAACATTATACAGAACAAAAATAGATTCACAAATGTTCACAGTGCTCATGCATTGTATTTGTACCCGACACGAAACACACAAAAACTTTTCTAAAGAAGTTTGTCTGAGAAATGAAAATGAAAAATGCTGTCAAATTGCAAAATTCAAGTGAATTACAATAATTACTTTGATCTTAATCACTCACAAAATTTCTCAAAATTTTATTTTTTACACCAAATAGCGTAAAAGTTTTGTTTATTTAACATTGGTCGCATATTGCCAATATCTCATAAGAAAGAAAACTCGAGAAAACTCGTAAAGATAACATTAAATTAACATTGTGTCATTTTTATTGCAACTTATTTATTTTAATATGGAACGAATTTCAAAATGTCGTTTTAATTCTATTTATTTATTCGAGTACTTGTGGGCACACTTTATTTTTTGTTTTTCCGTCTGGTGCGTACACGAATAAATCAGAAGGTTTTCCTAACGCGCCAGCCTCATAAAGTTGTCCATATCCATGTGAGAAGAACGGATTCTCCAAATCTAGTCCACATGCTTGCAGTAACTGTCCGTGTGCTTTGTCGATGGTAATTGCAAAAGCGAGTTGCACTGGAAACTAAATGTTTGAATCTGTTGTGATCATTAAAATATATGGCTTGTCTGTCGTGGCAACACTACATCTTCCTCTTCGAATTTTCCACTCAAAATTGTAGCATCAATGACAATGTACATCTTTGTTTTGACGAAAGTTCAAAAAAGTTTGTGCAATTTCAAAATATGTGACATATTTGAAATTATAATATGAGTCACAACAACACATATAAACCTTTTAAGACAGAGGCTCGACAACATAATGCTTTTTAAGACGTTGATGGACGCAAATTTCTTTTTTTTATATTCTTCTTAAAGAATGGAAAGCTTAATAATAAATCCTTTCACATAATAATGTACGATATAGGGCAATATTTCATGATAGGATGGAGGAAATAAAAACAATTTACTGTTTGTTTTTTTTTTTCAAATTTGCAGGAACAAAGCTAAAATTAGGTTCCTAATTATCCTAGTGAAAAAAGCATTTACCAAGATCATATAACGCATAGTTTACCTCAAGCCAGCATATATAGTAATTATATGGAAGCTCATTTATTCGAGCAAGCAAAAAGTTCATTCTTTTAAAAAATAAAAAAATTACGTCCATCAACAACTTAGAAAGCATGTTCTTATGTGTTGTTGTGACACACATTGTAATTCCTACTACCCAACACATTTTATTTTAAAAAATATTGCGACGCTGATGCATAGGCTGACTGCACCACAGCTCTGGAAACATAGTGTTCTGGATATATAATGAGCTAATAAAAGCTAACCAATATTATAGACTTCGTAGTTCTAATAATAAAAATATTAAAGTAAGCAGTAGTATCCCAACACACATAAATTCTGTTGTACGAGAAAAAGTAAAAAAAAATTTTATCGGAAGTGACAAACCGGAAGTTAGGATGCAGAACTGTTGTAAACCGTACTAAATGTGTATGTACCAAATTTCATCCAATTCGAGTATCAGGTACAGATGTTATAGAGCTTTCAAAAAAACAGGTGCGCCAGGGACCCCACACCATTTTGTTCACTATCGCTCAAAAACTAATCAGTTCCTTGTCATACATGTTTGCATCTTTTTCTAAAGTGTCATCAAAATTCATTCACGAATGACAACAAACATAAAAACTTTGTGGAAAAACCACCTATTGTATGGTGGACCCCCAAACCCTTTATCCAATGTGCTTCAAAAGCTAACAAAATATTTTTCATGTTATTTAAAAGCTTTTACCAACGTTTCATGAAAATCGATCGGTAATTGTAGGCTACAGTAAGGATAAACACCTGAAAAAAAACTTTTTAACTGGAAGTGACAAACCGGAAGTTGGTATGCAGAAGTATTGGAAACAGTACTAAAACCTTACAGTACTAAGTTTCAATAAGATCATAGTCCGGGATCAGAAGTTATTCAAGATTTAAACTTAGAGGTGTTCGGGAGACCCCCCGCCATTTTGTCCAAATTTAAAATGAATCCAGATCTTCCATTTTCAAGTAAACCTGTATCATTTGCCAAAGTTTCTTCAAGATCCTTTGCAGAAAACTCACTATTGCAAACGTGTTGCCGGCTAAGGGCCACATTTTTAATTAGTTTGTTTATCATACTTGCTATCCATGTTTGATTATACATAAGCTATGCTTCTTTGTATAGTATTTGTGCGAATTCCATTTCGTAATTTTGAGCTTTTAATCGATGTTATCAACTATCTTTCTTAGTTCAAGAAACATGCATTACATATACAATTGCAAACCAATAACATATTTAGTTTATTACCAATAACAATAACACATTGTATAGATGATAAAATTTGTAACATCATTATGTGTTTAATTCAAATACATATAGTTTTGATATACAAATGTAATTGTTTCAGATTATACTTTCATTTTTAAATTTCATTAAATTATGTTCAACAAAAAAATTGATCAAAGGAATCTAACCGTATAAAACGATATTTAAAGAAAAATCAAATTAAATAATTATCAACATTTAGGCGGAACCCCTTAAGATAATTATAATGGCCCTCCCTGGGGTTCCATTCAAAAAATTTGCCTGTTACCTATGCGCAAGTGTACACAACAACTTCCCAAAGTTTCATGATGATCGGATGAATGGTTTATTAATGCATAAACGACAAACATACATACTTTCAATTTTATATATATAAATAAATAAATATACATACATTTTCAGTAAGTTATGATAGTATATATTTTAAAATATTAATTTTATATAACTCCTAGGTATTGTAATGAAAAAATTAATAAGAAAACAACATTTATAATAATTTAATATAGATTAATATTAAATATACATTATATTAGTAAAAAAGTCCAAGCGGCACGTATATCCGCTAGAAATAGGTAGATTTCGAGATCAGACAGTTTTGTGTGCCAGTAGAATCTGATGTATCAGATTAGTTTAAACAAAACAAACTAATTTAAAACAGATATCGAACAAATTTTAAAAAGAAAATTAGCTACCTACAAGCAAAATTATATCTATCCAATTTTGCAACAAACAAATATCAAATCTACCACAGAACATGTGTGTGACAATTTATGACACAAACCTATTCTATATCATATGTCGTGCAATTACTGCAAAATATCAAAGTAGTTTATTTCTAAGAAAAAAAAATTTATTTCTTCTATTAAAATCTTTTATTTTTTTGACTGTTATAAGGTTGACATTGACTGTTATAAGGTTTTTGGAAATTGTAGTTGGGGATTGTTGCAAACTTTTTTGTTGAAGCCAACAAGTCAAAAACCTCTAACTGTAGAGGTTTATATTTATAAGAAACGGATTAAAATGATTCCACAGATTCTAAATTTGTGAAGATTTAAAAAATATTAGTATCCAAACGGCCGTTATAACGGATTAAAAAAACCACTTTTTTTTCTAGTATAAAGCATATAGTTCCTTAACCATGTGTCAGATTTTTCTGATTTACGAACTTGTCCAAGATATTATTAAAACACACATTTTTAAGAAAAGTTTTTTGATCTGGCTCCCAAAATGCAACCGTGAGAGCGCCGGTTGATTTAAACGCATTTTGTGTTTTACAAGCTTTTTCAGAAACCTGAGCTCACTCAGAAACCTCCAACTGCAGAGGTCTTTTTTTTGAAAGAAACTGATTAAAAAGGTTTCAAAGATTCTAAATTTATAAAGTTTTTAAAAATATTAGAATCCAAACGGCCGTTATAACGGATCTAAAAAACAGAGTTTTTTTCTAGTATAAAGCTTCTAGTTTCTTAACCATGTGTTGGATTAGGCTGATTTACGAACTTGTCCAAGATATTAATAAAACGCACATTTTTAGAGAAGGTGTTTTGATCTGGCTTTATAAATGCGACCGTGAGAGTGCCGGTTGTTTAAAAAAAATTTTTTTTTGCAAACTTTTTTGTTGGAGCCACTCACTCAGGCACCTCTAACTGCAGAGGTCTATTTTTAAATCAAATTGATAAAAAAGATTCCAAATATTCTAAATTTGTTAAATTTTTTGAAATATTAGTATCTAAACGGCCGTTATAACGGTTTTAAAAAATCAATTTTTTTCAGAAAAAAGCCTCTAGTTTCTTAACCACGTGTCGGATTTTGCTGATTCACGAACTTGTCCAAAATATTATTAGAACACACAAGTACAGAAAATTTTTTCGATCTACCTCAACAAATGCGACCGTGAGAGTGCCGGTCGTTTTCGTTATATCTCATATCGTTTATATATATATATATATATATATATATATATATATATATATATATATATATATATATATATATATATATATATATATATATATATATATATATATATATATATATATATATATATATATATATATATATATATATATATATATATATATATATATATATATATATATATATATATATATATATATATATATATATATATATATATATATATATATATATATATATATATATATATATATATATATAAACTTTTTTTTTTTTGTTTTTTCGTCTCCGCTTATCATATATAGTCGTTTGGCACAAAAATTTTTCCGAAATTCCGAGATGAAGCCCATTGCAATAGGTAGATTTTTATATGAAATCTACCTAAAATATTCCAATTTAATGAGACTTCTGTTGTTGAATACACTCCACTAGTTTGTCTATGCGCATTTCAATTGTGTTATTTAATGCTATTCGCATACAAGAGTCTATTCGGAGTCGATTACGTTGTTTTGTTTTAATGTTGACCATTGCAGAAAATCCCTTTTCGCATAGATATATGGAAGCAAAAGGCAATAAATGTTGTATAGCGATGGTGAAAAGTTGTGGATATTCTTTCCGAACATGTATCCAAAATTGTGTTAAGCTTTTTTTTTTAAAAGTGAATTCAAAGGTCAATCCTTGGTCAATTGGAGCAGAGCATCGTCGTCAGTTGGAGATAAATTGGTATTATCCCAATTATTAAAGGGATCTCGAATCCACAATTTTCTGCTTTCAAGTTCATTATATAGAAAATATTTGACAAATTTTTCAATTAATTTTTGGAGATAGAATTGAATTAAATAATTTGTATGTTCTTTATCAAATTCAACATTATCTAAAATCATTTGAGAATAATTTGGAAACATTTCAAAAATATTCGATTTTATTCTTTGAATTCATTTATGAAGTTTAATTTTCATCGCTTCTATTTTATCTTGCCTAGAATAAATGTTATGTTGATTTCCTTGCATAGATAAATTTAGTTGGTTTAAAATGAAAAAGATGTCTGCCAAATAGAAGAGTTTTGCAATCCAATTTTTGTCTTTGAAATTTATGATCAAATTCAATTTTTATCATTTAGAAACATTTCCACTTCTGTTTTTAGTTCTAATAAACGTGCTAACATTCTCCCTCGTGACAACTACCTAACTTCTGTGTGAAGTAAGAGCAAAGTATGATCAGCGCCAACTTCTTCACACAAAGCCGAAAATAGCCTTGAATTAAGAGCATTCGTTTTTATTAAATTTATGACTTTTAAAGAATCCATTATTACTACGTGTAACTCAGCCAGAGGCGTAGCTAGGGGGGGGGGGGGGGGGGGGGCGGTCCACCCCGGGTGTCACCCGTTTTGGGGTGACACCCGACCATAAAAAACTTAAACAAACCATCACAATGTTTTCAACGATAAATCACTTAGAAATCATTTTAACCAGGTTATCCATATAATTTTAATTTTTAAATTGTGATAACTTATAAAGGTGTCCTATAAATTCTATTGGTTCAAATAGAATCTATTGTACTTTTTAAAATTTTTGAGTTATTACGTAAAATAAAATTTTAACAATATTAATCGAATCAAGATGTTGAGCATTGAATACCATCACCACAATTACTCAATAGCTTTGAATATTCCTATAGATACCATATTGACTTTTTTTAAGGTATATTATTTAGTATGCAAGAATGATTCTTTAACGACCAGGTCTGAAAACTCGTATGCTGAATAATGTATAGGAAAAGTGGTTTCCGTCGATAATGTGGCACCACTTGTCGATAGGCTGACACCCTTTGTCGATAGGGTGACACTCTTGAGTTAGAATGTCTCTATTCCAAAATTATGTCTCTATTCCAACTCTATTCTAAAATATTAGCTTAACTTTACTACATAATATATGTTTATATTTCAAACAAATTAATTGCAAACACCTAAGGAAACTATTAAACAATCAAATCACCGTGTTTGTAAATGATCTCAAAATAATTTTTTTTCCTTTATCTTGAAACTCAAGGAATAAATTGGAATAGATCGTTTTTCAAATGGACACAAAAATAATTATTGTGGAATAAAATGGCAGTTGTGCAATTACTGCAGTTTTGCAAATTTTTATAGGTAGATACATACTCATACTGTTTGTTTTCAGTTTTATATATTTATATATTTAAATTAAATGAAAGTTTATCATTTAAAATTACATTTTGCTGGGTTTTAAATCCCTTGTAAATTTCAAACTGATTTCGAAATGATTCTTTTAGAGATCCTTGGCTACATAAATGTAAAGTCTTCAAATTTTTTTTTAAAAGTGGTGTAGCTATTTTTATTAACTATGTAAATGGTTTGCAAAAATAAACTTTAAATTTTGTTTATTTTTCTTCTTAGGAAGGTATTCCTTAAATCAATCTTTGAAACATTTTCCGGTTTTCCCGATGTAAAATTTTTCACAAAAATCACATTTAATTTTGTAAATTATTGAGCATGGTTCTAATTGGATATTTAATTTTGGTTTTAATTCTTTATATAAAATATCTTTTAGGATTTTATACTTATTATATTTTTAAACAGTTCCTTATAATATTAGGTATATGATTTATATATTCCATTTTATCAAATATTATTTAATATAAGTTGTTACAAGGAAATTTAAATAAATTAAATTTCTTGGCGGTGTATTTAGTCGTTAACATAGTGTACTTATTATGAACTAGACATATATGTATCCTACAAATATATTTAGAATTAATGTTTTGCTGATACCTACTATAATTAAAAATATTTTTTAGATTTCGTTTAGCAAGTATCGAAAAAAATAAATATGCCACGAGGAGTTCATACTTCTTAAAGAAAAAGTGAGTTCCAGCAGAGAAAGACCAAACAAGCTAAAATAGATGCAGTTCATAGCATATCTGGATCCCTCTATAAATATGTTACAAAACCCGATGATATCCAAGGTTCATCAAAAGAAACTGATTCTCAGGTTGATGCAACGAATGTTTCAGAGAATATTGGCTCATCTTCGGAAAGTAACAGCGACAATACAGAACTAATAATGATAACCTATGATGAAGACGAATCAGAAAGAAATACTGAAAATGACAGTGATAATGCTGCTAATGCTTCTACTATCGAAGACAGTATTTGCACGTGTGAATCACTTCAGGACTTAAGAGATGTATCACATTGGAATATACTCGTTTCTGATAATGTTCGCATTGAAATCATAAAAAAAGAAGTGAACATTTTCAAAATAGAGAAGGGTTGTTTGCTACTGTATCTAGACACTGGTTGGACATAAAAGGTGATGTTCGCCATCTTTCTAAAGAATGGTATTATAAAGTGATGCCTTTTGTGTTACCATATACACTCCTTTGCTTACGCTAAATTTCTGCTTATTCTTGCTTTTAACAGCTACTTTTCGAAAAATGAACTAAAATTCACGTTTGTATATGCTAGTATTGTCTCAGTCAACTTTGATCTGTCAGACATTCAGCATCACCGACGTTACTTTCTGCTTCTCGTATTTTAAACGAACCTTTTAACCTATGGTACACATCTCCACAAATATTGGTCTCAGGCAACTCAGCTCTGTCAGACCTATATCTCCACTCATGTTACCATAACTTATAACGTCCACTTTGCGCGCACGCTATATTATATTTTTAGGTTGGGAATGACGCTTCAGCAAGTATGTTTCTTACCTTTAAGATTCCTTTGTTTCTCTCTTTTAAACACAAAATTTTCACTAAAGACAACAAATATATCACAACATTACAACACAGCACTATTAATTTGCGACCGAAGACAAAACTTCCCTCAACACATATTTGCCGAAACCTTCACCACTTTCAAGAAACTATGGAAAAATAAAAAAAATTAATATTATAAACTTAAAAAAAATTAACTCCAAAATAATCACAAATTTAATTAAATCATATATACAATTTAGCTTTATATCAATTATTATATTTTTTTATTTAAAATAATTTTTATGGCTTCATCACTCAAACCGTTAACCCTTAATTCCGCCAATGTAAATTAATTGTAAATATATATGTATATAACTTATTTTAATATCTACCAATATGTCTTCGTTTCCTTGTAAAAATCCAAAAATGATCCAATGTGATTATTCTCGCTACCTTTTGGTGATGGTTTCCCCGATTTATTTTGGCAGCTTCTTCTTGAGGTGTTCGTTCTTCGATCCTCAAATGGATAGAGAGCGTTTCTTTCAACTTCAATTTTATTTATAGTATTTTGATATTTTTCCCCAACCAATTGCTTCCGGTAATATTTTCTTATAATTTTGTCTACCCTGATGTGCAATTGCAAAATTTAAGGTAGATGTTTTTAAATTATATTATAATTTCCTTTTATTTTCTCCAACATTAGCAAACAAAACTAAGGTAGATGTTGTTTTTTTTTTATTTAAATTTTCTTGCACCCAAGACACTTTCTCCATTTATCAATTATTATTTCCAAATTCCGAATGATATTCATTTAGGCGGATCAGCTCTACAGAATAATCAGCTGTTTATATATATATTTACATGTAGATGGTTATTCTTCTTTGGTTTTGAGCGTGAGTATGATTTGATATTTGATTTAAGATTTTTTTTTTTTTTTTTTATTTGATTTATAAAATTGTTTTTTTCTTATTATACTAAACCTATCAAAAAGTTTACAATATAAAATAAAATAACAATTAACATATCCTATGAATTTAATCATCAATGAATTTACAATAAATAATTTCAAGTTTATTTTAATAAAATACAAACGTTTCCGTTTTTTCTCTTTTTAATTTTACGTTAATCAATTTGAACATATGTTCATTACAATCTGTTTTTTTTTTAATGAGATTTCATATAATTGATTAAAAACGACACATAACATATATTTTGATTTTATCGGATCATTAGCTCCTTTACATTAAAATTTCACGCGTTACATCACACCGTGCCGGAAGTTTCGAGAGCATTTTGTTTTGACTCACCTAACACTAAACCATCATGACAAAATGCTCTCGAAAGCTCCAGACCCAGAATGGACTTTCGATTCCTATCACCATTAGTACCTTTTTTCCACTTGAACCAATCCCAACCTTTATAACAAAATCTCTCCATTCACCGGTACTTGTTAGACACCTCAAAACCCACAAGTCTCGAGTTATCAAATATCAACCATTAGTTGCCACACAAAGATCTCCTTCTACTTAAATTACAGTAGGTAATTTGGTGTAAAAGGTCTTACGCTCATTTTACTGCCTTACACCCTAAAACTTATAAACAACGCTTAACCTTAACTGCACCTTCAACATGGTACAATTATAAGTTAAGGTATTCCAATAAGCAAACATAAACACACAAAACATTTACTTCTACCTCAATTACGGTAAGTAATTTGTGTAAAGGCCTTACGCTCATTCTGACCGCCTTACACTTCCAAAGTAACAACAAAACACCACACATCTACTTCTACCTCAACCACGGTAGGTAATTTGTGTAAAGGCCTTACGCACATTCTGACCGCCTTACACTTCCAAAATTTCAAAGCAACACTTAACTTCTAACTGCACCTTACACACGGTACAATTATAAGTTAAAGAGTTACACCAAAAGACATCACAAAACATTTACTTCCGCCTTAATTACGGCAGGTATAATTTGTGTAAAGGCCTTATGTACATTTTGACCGCCTTACACTTCCAATGTAAATCTAACCTATATCTCCTTAATTATGGACGAAACTACAGTAATTCCAAGTACCAGTTACCAAATCTTATAAAATCAAATCTTAACACAATCATCTTCCAAATTGCAATTTAATATTCCAATTTCAATTCATAGATCCACTCTAATGTAGAACATATATTTTTATCACTATTATAAGTAACAATAATAAACTTAATAATAAACAATTAAATAAAAGAACACATGAAAACATAAAACATAGATTTTAAAACATATTGCTTGATTATCCTCTCTGTTACCTAGTCTCATTCGCTTTTATTGAAACATTACTTTACGAAATCAGGATTTCCTTCTCTGATATTATACTTCCCCAAATCGTTGGAATGAAACCGACCAAGTACTTTGCCCTCAAGACTTTCTACTA
Organism: Diogma glabrata; assembly: GCA_963693315.1. Taxonomy (NCBI): domain Eukaryota; kingdom Metazoa; phylum Arthropoda; class Insecta; order Diptera; family Cylindrotomidae; genus Diogma; species Diogma glabrata. Next base: position 74,562 of record CAVNZG010000796.1, read on the forward strand.
AGTAAGTATAGCTACCTAACTTCTCTCGTATACGACATTTGACGTACTGCGGTGCAAGTTTGCAATTGAAATTTTCCGCCGCATTGGATTGTCGAAACGCCCTCTTCAAAACGATCTCCCCTGGTATGTACCCAACAGGTTTTGCTCTAATATTATACTGGAATGAATACTTTGTATAAGCTTTTTTAAGGTTATCTCTGACTCTCTCATGGAGCTTTTGCATATTTTCAGACTTTTCTAGTGTCGTATTTTCTTCATGAGGCTTCGTATATTTGTAGTCACCTTCTAACTTCATCTCTGTACCAAAATTGATGAAGTATGGAGAGAAACCTGTACTACTATGTTCTGAGTTTCTTAATGCGCAATTTTCGGTATATATTGATCCCAAAGTCGGTGATCTTTTTCAATATAGGCTCTTAAGCTGGCTAAAATCACACGATTAATTCTCTCAGCCGGATTGTGTTGTGGGTGATACGATGCATTAAACTGAGGAGTTACCCCATAAGACTTCAGAAATGCTTGAAATTCTTTACAAATAAACTGAGGACCATTATCAGCAATTAACCGCGATGGTACCCCAAACATTAGAAAAAGTTCATCTTCCAAGTATTTTATTACGGCTTTGCCATCCGCTTTCCTCATTGGCTTTAGTAAACAGAACTTGGAAAATATATCAACTGCTACAAACAAGTAATTATTTCCATTTTTGGACCTTGGAAAGGGACCTAAAAAATCTACAGCTATAACCTCCCATGGTCGTCCTGCACTCTTTTGAACACCCATAGGTGCTTTTGTTCTCAAATTTGGATGTTTGTTTGTTTGACACTTTACACAGGACCTTATGTATACACGAATATCCCGTTCCATGTTTGGCCAGTAATATTCCTCTTGAATTCGAGCCAACGTTTTCCTAACGCCAAGATGAGCACCCAATGGATCATCATGAAACTTTTGTAAAATTTTTGCTCGATATTTCTCTGGAACTAATGCTCTCCATACACAACTTCCTTTTGCCTTTCTCAACCCTTGCTTAAAAATCATTCCCTCATTTAAACTAAAATTTGGAAATTTGTCGGGATACTGTTCTATGTCTTCGCGGAGCTTAATATACTTTTCATCAAGGTCTGCCGGACTACTTGTAAAATCAATTAGATCAACCGAACGAGATAGAGCATCTGCAACCACATTAAACTTTCCCTTCCTGTGAATCAGTTGGAAGTCAAATTCCTGTAATTTTAGTGCCCAACGTGACAGACGTGAACTCGGATCCTTTATGTTTCTTAGCCATGTTAGTGATGCATGATCTGTGATAACCTTAAAATGCACTCCTTCTATATAATTTCGGAACTTCCTTATTGCTTCGATTACCGCGAGGCATTCCTTTTCAGTCGCCGAATACTTTGTTTGAGCTGATGTCAACTTTGCAGACATATATGCAACAGGCTTTTCATCATCTCCCTCACCTTGTGTAAGAACAGCTCCAATCCCTACATCGGAAGCATCGGTCTGAATGGTAAATAATTTTTCAAAATTTGGACTTACAAGTATTGGAGAACTAACTAGCGCGTTTTTTAAGGCTATAAATGCATTGTCAGCTTCTGTTGACCACTCGAATTTGTTTTTGCCCTTCGTTTTCAACAAGTCAGTCATTGGCGTTATTAATTCAGCAAAGTTTTTCACGAATCGTCGGTACCAGTTTGCCATTCCTATGATCCTTCTCAATTCTTTTAACGTCTTTGGTGGTGAAATATTTAAAACTGGGTTAATTTTTTCCGGATCCATTCGTAATCCGTTTCCATCTAAAATATAGCCAAGATACTTAAGTTGTTTTACGCAGAATTTAGATTTTTCTGAGCTGATTGAAAAACCACCCCCTGTTAACCGCTGTGCCACAACCTTCAGTAGTTCCATGTGATGCTCAAAACTTTCTGTAGTGATAATAATATCATCGATATAAACGAAAACATGTGGCTCTAGGTCGTTCCCGATACACATATCCAATGCTTTACACAAACTTTGGGCGCTGTTACAGAGACCAAATGGAAGACGTTTGAACTGAAAATGTCCTCTTCCTGTTACGTTGAATGCTGTTTTGTGACGCGAATTCATATCTAACTCAATCTGCCAAAATGCATCGGATAGGTCGATAGAAGACAAGTATTTTGTAGCCCTAAGTTGACCCAAAATTCGACCAATATTCGGAAGTGGGTACGCATCTTTCACAGTAACGGCATTCAATCCTCGAGCATCCAGGCATAGCCTTAATTTACCACTTGATTTCTTAACCACAACCAGAGGATTTGCCCATTCGCTTTTTGCCCGTTCGATAACACCGAGTTGCAACATTCTATCTAGTTCTTTATCTACCTCTTTCTGCCGATATGGTGAAATTGGATATGGTCTCTTCACTACTGGTTTAGAGTTCTGGAGCGTTTCAATGTCATGTTTCAAAATATTAGAATGTCCCAAAAAACCCTCTTTTGAAATCTCGAATTCTGCAATTGTCTTTGTAAGGATGTTCTTTTCAACCCGAGTAGGCTCAATCCTTTCTGTTTCTGTATCAATAACGTTACATGCCAATGGCGTTTTCGTAAATCGTGGTCGTATTCCAAAAGTTTCCCAAAAATCAATACCCAAAACTAGTTCTTTTGCGATTGAAGGTATTATTAATGTTGGTACCAATGAAACTTTTGTTAACACCTTGTATGGGATCAAAACCTTGCAAATTACCTTGTGGATAGTTCCATCTGCTGTTTTTATGGCACCGCTATCTGTCTGACCCGTTAAATTCAAACTGGAAATTAATTCTAACCCTCCTTTACCCAAAATTGTGCAGCTCGCACCTGAATCTAAAAGACCTTTCATTTGTTTTCCTAATATTTCCACTTTTAAATATGGCCGTCTGTCTTTATTTAAATTTACGATATCAGGCATGACTTTTAAGTTTCGGAGTAGATCTTCTTTTGAAGTGGAATAACTGTTGCAAGCCGTTAAGCTTGGGAAAGATGAGTGGCTTCGCTGGCCTCTTCTTCCCCATTCTCGTTTCCCGTATGACTTTCTCGATGCCGCTGCTCATGAACTGGATTTTGGCTCCTATGACTTGCATTCATTCTAACTCTACTATAATTATGGTTACCGCACGTTTTCGTTGTTACTCCTACACTACCGCAGTAAAAACAAAAAATTTGTGTTTGTGGTTTTCGGCAATCTCTATGCTTATGTCCAACCATATTACAATTCCAGCAACTTGCCGGAAAAACGAAACTCATGTTTCGTTCAGCTCGTTGATCTTCTGATTGTTGTTGTTGGAACTGACTAGGTCTCCTCCATATCCTTTCCTGATTAGTTCTTTGCTGCATTTGGACTGACTCATCAACCCGTCCTGTTCGCTGCTGTTCTACTACGAGTGCCTCATTTGGTCGACTTCTCCCATTGACTATCTGTCTTCCACTTATTCCAGGGCTTCTAAAATGCGCAAAGTCTCTTCGAGATGCATTGGTTTCCATTAATCGTTCTTCTCTTAATCTATTATTAACGAACGATATCCTTCTGCCTTCCTCTCTAAATGTTCCCTGTGGAAAACATGACGGTTCCACGAATGCTGGGTTAGTATATTGTGCCGTACTTGCTCTTCGATCCACTAATAATTTTGTTTCGTCTAATCTACGACAAAGGTCTATCAACTGCTCTAATGATTCAACGTTGGTTATTGCTAAATGAAAGGAGTATTCTGGTAGCATGTTTTTTCTAACTATATATATCTTAAAATTTTCATCCAAGGTTGGTACAGCTTTTTGAAAAAGTGTCTTCATATCCATTATGAAGGTAGAAAATGATTCAGATCTACCTTGTATCCTGCTGTTCATTTCTTCGCGTAGAAAGAAATCGTAATTTTTTGGCAGAAATTCCCGCTTCGCTTCCTCAACCAGACCTTGCCAGTCCCGAAACCCATCCACATTACTCCAGTACCACTTTTCAGCCTTTCCTGAAAGTAAATAATGCGCATTCACCAATAGCTGTTCCGAACTGACTCCCTCACCCCTTGCAAAAATTTGAACCCTAGTTAAGAACTCACTTAAGGACAGACCGTTCCCATCTCCGCTAAATGTAAGTTTCCATCTATCAATGTTTACTGATCGGTTGTCTTTTATTTTAGAAGTTTCGTTTTCTACCTTATTTCTATCTGCATAACGCTCAAAGTTCACTGAATTTTCTCGTTGATCAAGGACTAGCCTCTGTGGCAATTCAGGATGTGATTGATAATCTACTAGACAGCTAGCTCCTATTTGACTAAGTCTTATACCCCGTCCACGCCCTATCGGACTTCTTTGTAAAACAGAATTTTGTCCTGGTTTTCTAGTTACTGAGCCATCGTTGCTTGTGTTTGCAGAACCCTGATTAGCCGGTATCTCGGCTTCTATATTTTGCTGTGCTTCGCCAGTTTTACTGGAACACTCACCACCTAACGAATCAATTTTTGATGTCATAGCGTGGATATCTAAGAAGCTCTCTATTACCTTGTCATTGTCATTATCATTGCCGTTTTCAATTCTGTTCAACCGATTTATCCACGCAGCTGTTCTTGACTTTAGTTGTCGAATACAGTCATAGTCTTTTAATCTAATTGCTTCACCGTAAATTTCTCTGATATCACTTAATGCTGTATTTGCCTTGGTTATTTCATTCGCTGCATTTAAATGAGTTGCAGTAATAGTTGCCCGTTCACCTCTTATTTCCTTTTGCAAAGCTATGCGGATTGCTTTTGTTTCCTCTCTTAACGACGATAATCCATTTATGTTCCTAATCGCCAGCTCGTATTCTAACTCTTCTGGTTCTAGATGGACAGGCTCGAAGTTGAGCAAAGATATCTTAGGTGACATGGTAACGCAAATTGAATGTCTACAGTCTATATCAAAAAAAATATTGTCCTATACAACTTCCACAAAACTTTTAGCACTTCACTAAAATATTGAATGTTTCCACTAACTTGCTTTATCAGACTATAAAGAAGAACAGTCGAAATTCGAAAAACAAAAACAATTATTTGACAATACTAAGCAACAAGAGAAGAAAGTCCCGAAGACGGAGTTCCAATAGCCAATCCAATGCAACAACAAAATAATACGTCAATTTACAGATGGTGAATCAGCAAAATATTTGATTTTTTTCACTAATAATTTTATTTTATTTTAATAAGTAAAGCTCAAATTAAAGAATAACAACGAACAGTTATTTTATTTATTTTAATAGAAATTTATTAATATCAAAATTCAATTCTTGTTTTTATCTACAAATTTTTCACCTTATAATGATTTTGCTTTTTAGCTAAACTCCAACAATCTCAAGCGTCTGGTTACTATATTCTCGCTTATGACAAAAACAATGTAAATAAATAACAAAGAAAAAATCCAATAAATAATTTGTACGAACAATCCGTCTACACTTTAACTTCACAATGGCAAAAGTTTAATAAATAAGTTTGAAAGAATAATAATTTTAAATTTTTTTAAAAATCAATATCTAAACATAAAGAAAATAATTTTTCCTAAATTTCTTCTTAATTTATTTGCCAATTAAATTAATTTCAATTCGCTCAGGTTTCTAAAATATTTCTATGTTTTACACAATATATGATTTTATTATTTTTTTATATTTTTAAATTAGAAATAAAAATCTTACCAGATTCTGCAGAGCTAATTTTAATTTATGCTTATTTCTTCCATGTTTTAATCCACCTTTTTAATCATACATCACCATTCATCGAATAATTTTACCAACTTTTTTCACAAAATTTATTAACATGCACTTATAGAATTTATTACCATGCACTTAAATAATTTATTAACATGCACTTAAATATAACATAGCTCTGAAGGAGCAAAAAGACAAACCTCAAAAAAAAAAAATTTAAATTTAACTAACACAATAATTCTTTTTTTTTTTAAACTAATTATTATAATAGAACATGCATTAGATTATGACTTTTACACATTACTTTGATTAGTTCACAAAACCTTAAATTTTATAAACTGTATTCCACGTGGTGGAATTCACTGAACTTTCACTTATACTGTTTATTTCACTACACATAACAATTCAAAATCACAGTACAAGACAATTTTCAATAATTACTAACATATAAAACGAACACAGTTTTTTTAAAAATTTTTTTTTTTTTACAAAACTACAGCGAAACAAAAGAATCTACTTTAATCCGAAACATACTTGGTAAAGATGACGTTTTTTTCTTGCTTGTATTCCCCGCAAGGGATGCCAAATATAACGTCCACTTTGCGCGCACGCTATATTATATTTTTAGGTTGGGAATGACGCTTCAGCAAGTATGTTTCTTACCTTTAAGATTCCTTTGTTTCTCTCTTTTAAACACAAAATTTTCACTAAAGACAACAAATATATCACAACATTACAACACAGCACTATTAATTTGCGACCGAAGACAAAACTTCCCTCAACACATATTTGCCGAAACCTTCACCACTTTCAAGAAACTATGGAAAAATAAAAAAAATTAATATTATAAACTTAAAAAAAATTAACTCCAAAATAATCACAAATTTAATTAAATCATATATACAATTTAGCTTTATATCAATTATTATATTTTTTTATTTAAAATAATTTTTATGGCTTCATCACTCAAACCGTTAACCCTTAATTCCGCCAATGTAAATTAATTGTAAATATATATGTATATAACTTATTTTAATATCTACCAATATGTCTTCGTTTCCTTGTAAAAATCCAAAAATGATCCAATGTGATTATTCTCGCTACCTTTTGGTGATGGTTTCCCCGATTTATTTTGGCAGCTTCTTCTTGAGGTGTTCGTTCTTCGATCCTCAAATGGATAGAGAGCGTTTCTTTCAACTTCAATTTTATTTATAGTATTTTGATATTTTTCCCCAACCAATTGCTTCCGGTAATATTTTCTTATAATTTTGTCTACCCTGATGTGCAATTGCAAAATTTAAGGTAGATGTTTTTAAATTATATTATAATTTCCTTTTATTTTCTCCAACATTAGCAAACAAAACTAAGGTAGATGTTGTTTTTTTTTTATTTAAATTTTCTTGCACCCAAGACACTTTCTCCATTTATCAATTATTATTTCCAAATTCCGAATGATATTCATTTAGGCGGATCAGCTCTACAGAATAATCAGCTGTTTATATATATATTTACATGTAGATGGTTATTCTTCTTTGGTTTTGAGCGTGAGTATGATTTGATATTTGATTTAAGATTTTTTTTTTTTTTTTTTATTTGATTTATAAAATTGTTTTTTTCTTATTATACTAAACCTATCAAAAAGTTTACAATATAAAATAAAATAACAATTAACATATCCTATGAATTTAATCATCAATGAATTTACAATAAATAATTTCAAGTTTATTTTAATAAAATACAAACGTTTCCGTTTTTTCTCTTTTTAATTTTACGTTAATCAATTTGAACATATGTTCATTACAATCTGTTTTTTTTTTTAATGAGATTTCATATAATTGATTAAAAACGACACATAACATATATTTTGATTTTATCGGATCATTAGCTCCTTTACATTAAAATTTCACGCGTTACAAACTCCATAATTGTTCGTTTCTTTTTTCTTTTTTTGCAGAACTCCAATTCGTAAGACCCATAATTTTTCTCTCCACCAACTGGTATCGATTTCTAAACAACCTCTCCAAACTTTTTCTTATTCGCTACAACTACTTAAACCAAACTCTTTCCTTCTTTCCTCCTTAACTCTACTTAATTTCTTTATTTATATCGTTCCATCTTCGATGGCACTAGGGGGGGAGTGTTGTGGCGAACATTTAAATTAAAAATTTTAAAAAATTAGCAGGCGATGATTTCCTTAATATTTATGAAAAAAACAAAAAAATTTATTTTTATTATTCGGATTTTGTTTTTCAAAAAAAATAGTTTAGTTTAAGAGTTCTTGTTTTTTCGATTTGGAAAAGAATTAAAAAAGTTTCCAAAATGTGTTTTGTTTTCCATTAATTAAAAAAGTTATTATTCCAAAACTTGAACATAAATGTAAATTATATTATATAATAAATTCTTAAATTGTTCAATTCGCTAAACATTCTTCAATAAAACAAAGTTCACAATAAAAAATGTTTATGTAAAGTGACGCATTTTATTAATAAATTAATTATTAAACTTCTGAAAACTTTGGCTATGTTAAAATTAATATGTACTTAAAAATCAAAACTAATAGAATATTAGTTAGAATATTAGGCCATAAAAGGAAACATTAAAGAGGAAAAAAAATATTATCTGAAATCAAAATGGATCAAATTAATTTTGGAAGTATACAAGGATCAACTGCTTGAATACACTGCTACTCAACTTTACTCCGTTCTATATTATAGCACAACTAGCTATACCTGTACTGCTTCTGCTGTCGTATATGATCTGTCACCAATAGTAATAATACAAAATCTACGACTGGATTTCAGAAGTGGTGGAAACTAAATCCCAAAGTAACCGACCATGAAACTTCAAATGAACATCTGGAGAACTTTTAAAAGTGGCAAACTTTGGAAATGAGGTTCAAATTTCATAAAACGATTTCATAAAACGAACGCAGCCTTGCAATTAATATATAATGAAAAACAGAAGTGGAAACATCTTTTATCCAGATTATTGGATATAACTTTGTTTTTATCTAAACAACCTAGCATTTCGTTGACATGATGAAGGACAAAGTTCTTCAAATAAGGGCAAGTTTTTAGAACTAGTCAATCTATTTTCAAAGTATGCTGTAGTGTTAAAAGAACACATTTTGAATTTGGAGCATAGTAAATCATCAAAAGTATCATATTTGTCACCAGATATACAAAATGAGTTCATAAATGTTTTAGCGAACCACGCAAAGTTTAGCTTGTCAATGAAATTAAATCGGTTAAATATTTTGGAATTATGTTTGATAGCACACCTGACATTTCACAAATGTCAGAAGCGATTCGTTATGTGAAAATTGATAGTAGAAAAGTGAAAATCAAGGAAGTATTCCTTGGATTTTTTCCTTTACATGGAAAAAAGCCACTGATTTAAGCGATGAAATTATTACACTGAAAAAAAAATTGAAGTAATGACAACCTCATCTCGAAATTGGCAGTTTATTATTCATGGAAAGAAAAGATATTTACAAACAATTTCACCTTGATTTGGACAACTACTTAGTACTCAGTAACATTGTCCTGACAACAAAATGAGGTTTAATTAAAATATAAAGTGTTATATCGAATATAACAGTAGTTGAATAAAGTTTATAACTATTTCCATGAAAACATATTTCTTTGGCCTTATATCATGAATTTTTCATTTTAAAATTTAAGTATTTGAGATTAATTGAACTATATCTTATTTTCACATAAATATTTCATGTAAGGGTCGGTTTATAATTGTACAGTTGTTGAATCAATCTCGTAGTTCGATTCGCCATATCTGCCCGCACGGTGAGGTTGAGACAACTGCATTTCGATTGGAAATAGGACATGTTTTTTTCAGTGTAAAAATCTTGAAAATGACGGTATAGATGTTATGAATTGTCGTTCCCAAGGTTATGATAATGCAGCTGTTATGAGTGGTATACATGGAGGAGTGCAAGCTATTATTAAAGCAAAAAATAACAAAGCAATTTTTGTCGGCTGCATAGATCATTCAATTAATTTATGTGGCCAACACTAATTTGCACAAAATGTAGCTTGTGTAACGTTTTTCGGAACAGTGGAAGTCATTTTTACATGTTTTTTTGCTTCGACTAGCCGCTGGGAAGTGCTTTTTAAACACAACAAAGCAACTGTTAAAAGACTCTTAACAATGCTTTGGAGTGCTCATTATGCTGCAGTAAAAGTATTGGCCGAAAATTTTGATGGGATTGTAGCTGCAATTGAGAAGTTAAGTGATTAACAAGAAAGGGCGCTGCACAGAACCTTATTCATGCAACATGTGATTTTACGTTTCTTTGCTATCTTTTGTTTTGGAATGATATTCTAAGCGAAATAATATCTGTGCTCAGATTGGATTGCAAAGCAAGGGCTTGAATATTGATCAATTAGTTACAAAAATAGAGTCATTTCGTAACGAAGTCACATTGTAGAAGAGGCAATAATTCTTGCTGCGAAAAAAATCGGAGGACTATGACATTCCAATGGCAAGCTGAATTCGTCGTAAAAAACCAATGGCTGGTGAGTTTGCGCCTGATGTTGGACTGACACTGAGAGCTCAACTTAAAAAGGACATGTTGGAATGTCTTGACCGATTCAGTGTTGAGCTCCGAACTAGACTTAAGTCAGTTCAAGATTTAGCTTCATTGTTCGAGGTTGTGCAGACAGACACTTAGCTTTTGTCGAACAGTAAAGAGTTGAAATTATCTGTATCAAAATTTGTCAGTTTTATGATGAGGTATCGTCAACAGAACGATATAGCATTTTTTGCATCTATCATTGCAACTTATTTTGTAGACAATAGCGGATTTGTCCCATTTGTTGAGTTTGTCTTTCGTCTTGGTGTAGATTTGTCTGAGTGTATTAATGGGTTTTAATGCAATATTCAGGTTGTCTGATTTTAATAATTTTTTTAAATTTTCAGAAAGGCTTGGGATGTAATTTATACTACTGTAAATTTTGTCCACTATTTGTTCTTCTTGTATGGTTTCCGTGTTAGCCATGTTGATATTGGTTTTCGCTTTGTGTTTGAAAAATTGGTTTTTAATGATTTTTTCGATGAGTTTTTTGGGGTATTTATTTTTGATTAGTATATTCGAGGCTATTATTAAATTATGTTTATGAAATTTTTTGTCACTTAGTGTTAAGATTCTGTTGACTAATGATGAAGCTACATTAAGTTTCATTGAATAAGGGTGGGCGGAAAAGTAGTTTAGTATTCTGCCGGTTGAAGTTGGTTTACTGTATCAATTTGTTATTATTGTATCGTTTGTTCTAAACAATTTCATGTCAAGAAAGGAGATCGAAAGATGGTCATCTTCACGTTCGACTGTAAACTGTATATTTTCGTGGAATGAGTTAAGGATTTCTAATGTTTTTTCCACCTGGTCGTTAGGAATGTCCATTATTGTGTCATCCACATATTTGTAACACATGGTTATGGTAAACGGTAATGAGGGTATTTGTGTTTCAAACAATTTCTCCATGACAAGGTCTGCCAGTATAGGTGATAGTGGGTTACCCATGGCTAAACCGAACTTTTGTTTGTAAAAATTTCCGTTGAATTGGACTATTTCCAATTGGACTATTTCCAGTTTTCGTGTACACAAAATCTAACTATGTTCAAGAATTCTAATTTTGGTATATTAGTATGGTTTTTGAGAATTTCCCATTTTTCCTCAATAATTTCACATGCTGTTTCTGTGGGAACGTTAGTGAAAAGAGATTTAACATCAAAAGATATTAGTATGTGATTGTTTTTTAATTTTATACTATCCACAATTGTTTTAAATTAGAACGAATTTTGAATGTTGTATTTACTGTTTACTGTTAATGTTTTAAGAATCTTTTTGATGTGTTTAGATATGTAGTAGCATGGAGAATCTGTATTACTAACCACCGGTCTTAACGGGTTATTGTCTTTATGTGTTTTTACGACACCATACGCTTTGGGGGAAACCGCTATATCATTAGTTAGTTCTAGTTTTGTTTTTATATCTATTAATTTTTTGTCGTACAAGTTTTTAACTAAGCGGTTATTTTTGTTCTTTAGTTTGTTAGTAGGATCTTCTTGAATTATTTCATAAGTCGTTGAATCGTTAAAAAGATCAATCATTTTGTTAATGTATTCAGTTTTTTCCATTATGACAGTTCCGTTGCCTTTATCACTTTTGATGATGTACAAGTTTGGGTGTTTTTTAAGAAAAGATTTGGTTATGTTCATGGCTTTTGATAGGAATGTTAGTGGTTGGCTAAATTTATTGTTGGAATTGTTAGTGAAATTGTTGATTACGTTACAGATTTCTCCTCGAATCCGTTTTTCTGTGTCCTCATCGTCATATTTGTTAAGTTTAATACAATATTCAACATCAGCTAGTAATTTTGGTATTGGAATGTCAATTTTATTAGTCGGCATTGAAAATTTTGGACCGAAGCTTAAAAGGATTTTAGTTTCTGTAGGTATTGTGATTTGAGTTAGGTTTGTAATATCACTTACTTCCAATGCCAATTCATTGTTTGGGTTCTTTGTTCTAAGTTTATTTAGTTTTTTGGTAAGTTTTTGTATGTGAGTCTTGATGTTTCTTCTGTATTTTTTATCTTGTGTGACTGAAAATTTGTGTATTATGTGTGTTGGTAATTCATTCTTTATCATCATTTCCAAACTAGATTTGAGTTTCAAGTATTTCTTACCTTGGTAATTACAGATATCTATTTCTAAGTTTAACAGTTTCCTTAAAATTAAACCATCTAAATTATTTATTTTGTTTTTGAAAGGATGTTCCTGTTGTTTTAGACTATTTGTTATATTTAGCTTCCGAGTAATGAAATCCGGATAAATATGTTCTCTTCTACATTTTAGAAGAAAAATTTGCCTTGGTAAGTTATTGGACATTTGCTGTAGTGTTTGTGAGTACATTTTTAAATTTTTTGCTGTATGTTCCCCAAATTCTAAAGTAATATTTGAATAAAAATTGTTGTTTGCTCTATTGTCTGTCATCGTTCGATTACGTGTATTTACCTCCCACGTATAAATATATTAAAAGTTAGAGTTGTATTTCGTATCTGGTTGACTTTGTGTTAAATTAATTTATACCAAAACAAAAGATAAATTTTGGTGTGCTGTTGTGATCTGGAGATAATTATAGTCAACTTATATAATATTTTGTTTTTTATATGGAAGAGATTTTACATCAAAAATTCTTCAATTAGTTAAACAGTTTTTTATTATGATCAAATTTTCGATCCACAGTGTTGGATCATCATCAGGATCAAGTAATACAATACAAGATAAAATTCAAAACTATTACCTTATTACAAAATTAATGAAATATTGGATATACATCTGGTTGTAACATTTTGTATGTTAATTTTTTGTTATGTAGACACTTAAACTACACTTCACATTTACAAATGGTTTTACATTACCAATCATATAAAAATAAAAATATGGACACATTACGATATAAATTATCCAAAACTAAGACAATGAACACTGATTTAAAAAAAAAACTATGGGTAAATTACTTTAACTATAAAATTGTAACTAATTAAAAGCTAACAATAATAATATGTTGAACAAAAATTATTACAATTTCAATTTTTTTAATTTTTGTTTTTTATATATTTTAAATTATTTTATTACTTTAATTAATTTGCTTGTGACTCAAACTGTTCGAGAAAGTATGATTTTATGAATTTTTCTTTTTCCTATTATGATTTAAATAAGTTGTCTCATTAGTGACGACAAACAATTTACTGTATTAAACCTTTATTTATTGTTATGTGTTTTGAAATGTTTGTGTAGCAACCTAAAGTATGATGCATCAATGTTCTTGGTGTCTGTTTTTATGTTAATATTATTATTATGATGCATAATCTCCGTTGATTCGAGGAATTCTCGTTTGAATTTATTTTTCTCAGTTAATAAGATCTCCGTATTTACAAAATCAAAATGGTCCCTGTCATTATTTTCTTGTAGTTTTTCGATACCATGTGTTACAATTGCCGTTTTTCCAGATTTAATCTTCAATTTGTTTTTATAATCGTTCTTATGTTGTTCTATTCGTGTTTTCAGAGTTTATATATGAGTTTATATATTTGAGCTTGTTTAAAATTTTTTTAAAACTCATGGCACTGATTTGGACGCCAATTTTATTTCTTAAAGACCTCTGTAAAAAATAATGTTTCTCAAAATTTTGCCCCTCCCTGACCCCCCCCTTAACGAGTTATGATTTTTTGAATTAATAAATTTATGTAAAATTAAGCTATTTTTGAAAACTAATTACTTCCTATGTGTTTATTCGATTTTATCGTAATTAGTCTTATTTTCTTTGTTTTTTATTCAACTTTAAAATCACGGGAACTAAAATGTCTAATATTAAAAATTGACCAAACGCAACATCAAAATGTACAGTAGTTTTTTTGTCAAAAAAGGCCAGTTTTAAAAATGCTACCAAAACCATAGATTTCAGCCAAAATGCTTCTACGTTAGCTCATTTTTTTTGTATTTTTATAAAATTTGTAAATTTATTAACTTCAACACTCAAAGTTGAATATTTCTAAATATAGAAGTATTCATTATTCTTAAAAAATCCATTTTTACACCTCTACAACTTTTTTCTGTGAACATCAAATTACACCAAATTTTCAAAAAAACTGCTTTATCATGATCCTAAAATATCCTGAAAGTTTGTTTCAGATAAGAAATATGATTTTTTTAAATTCAATATTTTCAAGGTATTTTTATCATAACATTTTATCTTTGTTTGGGTTATTTTGATTATTTTTTGTATTTTAAAGGGACAGAATTAAATGGATTTGAACGTTTCAGGACTGAATTTAATAGATCATGAGTTTGTTCATAATTTTTCAAAGATTTTGTAAGAATCGATTCATTTTCGGCTGATAAAAAATATTTTTATAAAATGATTGTACATTTAAAAAAATAACTTATGCAAATTTTATTAATTTAAAGAGGGTCATATTAATACCACTTAAAAATTTTTTATTTAAACTTCTAATCAATAAATAATTAAAAAATAATTTTTGAACTTTTTCGTGAAAATTTTAATTACTACAACAATTAATTAAAAAATGTTTTTTCCTTTTTACCTTTCACCACAGAAAATTGAATTTAAATATTACAAAAATATTACAGTTCTAAAACATTTAAAATACAAAATTATGTTGAATTAATATTTTTTCAAAATAATTTTGTATTTTAAATGTTTTAGAACTGTAATATTTTTGTAGTATTTAAATACAATTTTCTGTGGTGAAAGGTAAAAAGCAGAAAACATTTTTTAATTAATTGTTGTGGTAATTAAAATTTTCACGAAAAAGTTCAAAAATTATTTTTTAATTATTTATTGATTAGAAGTTTAAATAAAAAATTTTTAAGTGGTATTAATATGACCCTCTTTAAATTAATAAAATTTGCATAAGTTATTTTTGAAGTAAAACTTCTTAAAACGCATTTTAAGAATTTTGCAACGGACAGACAAAAAACGAATATAATATTCGGCAAATATACGATACAATTAAATTTTGACACACATATAAATGTCGGAAGTAGTCATTTGAACAGATATATAACCATATATATTCATCTTTATCATACTACAGTCTGATTTTGAATTATAAACATATACATGCACACAATTCCAAAAAAACTTAAGTAGAAATTTAAACACAATAAAATAAAAAATAAATTAGAAGTAAAAAAGGCAAAGGAATATTATGTTCGGCAAGTATGCGACAATTCGATTATGTGTATTGTATTTTTTATACGCTTATTCAGTATCGTATTAAATGTTAAATGAGTTGGACGTGTCGATCTTAGATTTAAATATCCAATAATACAATATTCCTAATATTTTATTGAGTTTCGTAATTTTTTAAATTTATATTAGGTAGATTTCATATAAAAATCTACCTATTGCAATGGGCTTCATCTCGGAATTTCGGAAAAATTTTGATGCCAAACGACTGTATGTGATAAGCGGAGATGGAAAAAAAAAAAAAAAAAAAATTATATATATATATATATATATATATATATATATATATATATATATATATATATATATATATATATATATATATATATATATATATATATATATATATATATATATATATATATATATATATATATATATATATATATATATATATATATATATATATATATATATATATATAACGATATGAGGTATAACGGAATTTAGCGGCACTCTCACGGTCGCATTTTTCGACCTACACCAAAATAATTTTCTGTGTATGTTTTGGCAAATAATGTCTTGGACAAGTTCGTGAACTGGCCATATCCGGGTACCGGTTAAGCGGCTAGAGCCTAAAATGTCGAATAATCTAGGGCGCTATAACTTTCGTTCGAATAATAATATTTTAATAAAATTTAAAAATATTGAATATTTAAACCTTTTTTTATCATTTTTATCCAGATGACCACTTTGGCGTTTCAGGTTCCTCAAAAATCAGCTGTTTTAAAAATTTACTAAACTTTGCTGCCTTTGATCTAGCTGAAATGGCCAAGCTCATATTTCAAAATTTTTTTTTCAAGTACTTAAAATAGAAATCTTTCCAAAATTTTCAAAAATAATAGTTTAAGTCTAACGGTTGAGACCCTACGGCTGTTGAAATGAAAACAAACGCAAAAGGCAATGCTTTCATCATGTTTTAGTTTATGTTATTTAAATTCATCTTAGCTTTTAAACATACTTTTCAACTATAGCCTCAAAAAATTTCAGCTTTCTAACCCAAAAGGTTCCATTTTTATAAGCATTATAATGCAACCCTTACAAGAAAAATATCAACCCATTTAATACCATAGAAAAATTATCAAAATCTCTTTTGTTTTCATTTTTTTTTACTGAGTAACCGTTTGAAACAAGATTAAATAAGAACAAAAAAACACAACAACAAAAGACGATTTTGAAATAAAATTGTTTGATAATGTTTGATTATAAATTATGTGTGATGGTATAATTGTAGTTGTGACGTAGTTCATTTGATCTTTGGTGGATTTAATATGTTATTAAAAGTAGTTTAAACCAACCTAAATAAAACTGTTCCGAAATTGTATTGATGGAGTTAGTTCGGATAATGTATTTAATTTGGTTCGATAATTTTTTTGAATTATTCTGTTTCTACTTATATTTTTTATTTAAACTAATCTGACTTATCTAATTTTATTTGGACACAAAACCGTCTGACCCCGAAATCTACCTATTTCTAGCGGATATACCTGCCGCTTGGATTTTTTTGAATTGTTTTAGTTTGTTGAAGTAAAACTTCTTTAGGGCTGGTTATAGTAGTCATTCTGGTCATGGTGGCCATGGTGGTCATGGTGGTCATGGTAGTCATGGTGGTAATAGTGGTCATGGTGGTCATAGTGGTAATGGTGATCACGGTGTTCACGGTGGTTATGGCGGTCATGGTGGTCACGGTGGTCATGGTGGTCATTGTGTTCATTGTGGTCATGGTGGTCATAGTGGTCATGGTGGCTATGGTGGTTATGTTGGTCACGATGGTCATGGTGGTTACGGTGGTCATGGTGGTCATGGTGGTTATAGTGGTTATCGAGGTCAAGGTGGTAATGGTGGTCACGGTGGCACGGTGGTCATGGTGGTTATGGTGGTCATGTTGGTTATGGTGGTCACGGTGGTCATGGTGGTCACGGTGGTCATGGTGGTCATAGTGGTCATGGTGGTTATGGTGGTCATGGTGTTCACGGTGGTCATGATGGTCATGGTGGTCATGATGGTCTTATTGTTCATGGCGGTCATGGTGGTCATGGTGGTCACGGTGGTCACGGTGGTCATGGTGGTCATGGTGTTTAGAGTTTGCATCCCGGGCTTTCCCGGGCGGGAAAAAATATTTGTGTTGATTAAATTTGTTTTGTTAAATAGAAAAATGAGTGGTGTAATCTTTGCACGCGGTTGAAATAATTTTCTTTGGCTACTGTGGCAGGTAGTAATAAAAAGATGAAATTTAAAATAAATATGCCATATTGCAATTTAGAGTTGCATTTCTTGATAATATAATTTGCAGCATGTGTAATAAAAAGTAATATTTACATAATGTATTACAAAGTCAATTCAATTATTAACATAATTGAAATATGAAATTAGAGGTTTATGACAAATTTGCTAAATTTTTTGAAAAATGCATCAATTGTTGTAAGAATTGTTAAATTAAGTGGACATGTATTCATCGTGAAATTTAATTTGTATAACGTTGTAAGACTTTGAAAAACATGTAAATATGGCTTTTTATTACACATTGTTGCAAATTATATTATCAAGAATATTAGAAAGAAACTCTAAATTTCAATATGACATATCTATTTTATTTTAAATTTAATATTTTTAGTAATACCTGCTGCAGTGGCCAAAGAAGTTTTACTTCAACAGCGTGTAAAGATTGCGCACTTCATATTTTATATATAAGAATATTTAATTCTTTGGTGACAATTTTCTTTATTTATA
Organism: Diogma glabrata; assembly: GCA_963693315.1. Lineage (NCBI taxonomy): Eukaryota > Metazoa > Arthropoda > Insecta > Diptera > Cylindrotomidae > Diogma > Diogma glabrata. The sequence continues at coordinate 92,776 of CAVNZG010000796.1, forward strand.
TTAAATTTTTTTATGTGATACATACATTTAATATATGTACATAATTCCTTGAAAATGGCTTTCATACAGTAGTGCCGAAACTAGTCGGAATAATATATTTAAATTTATTTTAAATAAATATGTTTTTTATTTAAAAACTATAATTGAATATATATTTGGATACAAAAAAATCAATCAAATCATAAATATACAACAATATCCAATCAATTAACAAAAATAATCTTTCAGAAAAAATGGCAAAATTGTGATAGTTTTGTTTTTTGTGTTTTTTGTTCGGTTATTTTGTTTTTTTATCAAGTTATTTGTTTCACAATTCAAAATCAACCTATATCTATCTATATATAAATACGTAAGCAATGTTTTTGCGGTACAATTTTAAAATATTTGCTCCATCAAAAGTGTGGCAATATGTATATCGTAGGAAAGGTCTTGAGTATTTGTTTTGCCGAAAAATATTTTTTTTAATATTGACGATTTTTTCAGAAAAAATGGCAAAAATGTAATAGTTTTGTTTTTTGAGTTTTTTGTTCGGTTATTTTGTTTTTTTTGTCTAAAAGTTATTTGTTTCACAATTCAAAATCAAGTATATCGAAAAATCAAACTCTGAAATAATGTGTTGTAACTATTTTCAACAGGTCTTTTTACAATTTCTATTTACAATGGCCGAGTTTCGGCCACTGGGCGATTCCTAGTCCTAATTAATAAGCAACGATCCAGATTACGAACATATTTTTCGATTTGCAAAACTCGGTTAATTTAAAAATATTGGCCGTCATATTGGAGCTGTCATTTTGAATTTTAATATTTTAACACCGGATTTATATACAGTGACCTTGATTATCTTTAATACATTCTTTGAACTTTAATCTCCGTTTTACAGCACAGTTTTACTAGAAAAAACTAGTTTTGGAGGTGGTTTTTAACCTTTAGCGCCCTCTAATACTCACATCGATACTACTTCCATCACGCGATAAGAATTATTTTAAAGTACATATTTTAAACTAAATTTAAAAAATAAATAATGAAAAAAAACGTATCATACATATCAAAAAATTGATTTTAAACTTTAAAATCTCAAAATATTATGTTTTTAAGTTTTGGATTATAATCATCAAATTGACACTAATAAGTAATAACTCAAAGCTGATTAGAACTGTTAGACAAAACTGGAAATTGGATACCTTAGAATTATATCACATCGCCGAAACTAACCATCTTATGAACTCAGATGGAGCCAAAATAAATTCACTGCTATTAAACATAGGTTTATTATGTTTAATAGCAGTGAATTTATTTTAGCTTATTTTCCAGATGTAAATCGTAATAACCATAGATTCCTTCTTTTTATATTTCGTAACCATATCCTTGTTTAAAATTATTTTTATTTCTCTTTACAAGAAATTGTTTTATTACTAAAATAATTAGGTTGTTCCTCAAATTTGTATTATTTAATTACTGGCGTATATTTGAATAATAGTTTGTACTTTTTAAATTTTATCAATAACGCCTTTCTATTTGCAACCACTATATTTCAACACGCCTTAAACCTTCGATAAATAAAATCATTTTTGTAGATTAATGTTAATTGCATATCAATACTTGAACTTGTTTTTTTTTAAGTGGAATAAATCCATTTTTTCATATATTGAGATATTTAAGGATTTGCGTTTGCATCAATATAAAAACATTGGCAAAATATGGAGGGGCTGAAATCTCACAGCTCTGAGATATCAAGACTTCGGTCTGGGTGAGTTTTCTGCATAGGATCTTGATGAAACTTTGGCAAATGATACAGGTTCACTTGAAAATAGAAGATCTGGATTCATTTTAAATTTAGACAAAATGGCGGGGGGTCTCCCGAACACCTCTAAGTTTAAATCTTGAATAACTTCTGATCCCGAGCTATGATCTTATTGAAACTTAGTATATAAGGTTTTAATACTGTTTCCAATATTTCTGCATACCAACTTCCGGTTTGTCACTTCCGGTTAAAAAGTTTTTTTTTCAGGTGTTTATCCCTACTGCAGCCTACAATTACCGATCGATTTTCATGAAACGTTGCGAAAAGCTTTTAAATAACATGAGAAAGATTTTATCAGCTTCTGGAGCACATTGGATAAAGGGTTGGGGGGTCCACCATACAACAGGTGGTTTTTTTATGTTTTGTGTTTGTGTTTGTTGGGAGCATAAAACATTCATTCGTGAATGAATTTTGATGACACTTTGGAAAAAGATGCAAACATGTATGACAAAGAACTGATTAGTTTTTGAGCGATAGTAAACAATGTGGTGGGGGGGCCCTGGAGCACCTGTTTTTTTGAAAGCTCTATAACTTCTGTACCTGATAAGCGAATTGGATGAAACTTGGTACATAAGTATGTAGTACGGTTGACAATAGTTCTGCATCCCAACTTCCGGTTTTTCACTTCCGGTAAAAAAATTTTTTTTGTACTTTTTTGAAGTTTTTTCAGTGTCTTTATGCACACTACAGCCTACAATAATGAAGTGATTATGATGAAACTTATGGAATAGGGTTCCAATTAGTGTGAAAAGATAATTATCATGTTTTGGGACACATTGATCAAAGTGGTGGGGGGTCTACCATACAAATGCTGACTTTTCACACTTTGTTTTTTAAGTTTGTTGGGAGCATACAGACTTCATTCATTATTCAATTTTAATGACACTTTGGAAAAAGATGGAGACTTAAGTAACAAAGAACTGATTAGTTTTTGGATAATATTGGAATAAGTGGTGGGGATCCTCCCGAACACCTGTTTAATGTGTCACACTTTTTTCAATGTTTGTTGGGAGCACACAGCATTCGTTCGTTATCGAATTTTGATGACACTTTGGAAAAAGAAGCAAACATGTATGGCAAAGAACTGATTAGTTTTTGAGCGATAGTGAACAAAGTGGTGGGGGGTCCCTGGAGCACCTGTTTTTTTAAAGCTCTATAACTTCTGTACGTGATAAGCGAATTGGGTGAAACTTGGTACATGAGTATGTAGTACGGTTTACAATAGTTCTGCATCCCAACTTCCGGTAAAAAAATTTTTTTTGTACTTTTTTGAAGTTTTGTCAGTGTGTTTATGCACACTACAGCCTACAATAATGAAGTGATTATGATGAAACTTATGGAATAGGGTTCCAATTAGTGTGAAAAGATAATTATCATGTTTTAGGACACATTGATCAAAGTGGTGGGGGGTCTACCATACAAATGCTGACTTTTCACACTTTGTTTTTTAAGTTTGTTGGAGCATACAGAATTCGTTCATTAATTTATTTTAATGACACTTTGGAAAATGATGGAGACTTAAGTAACAAAGAACTGATTAGTTTTTGGATAATATTGAAATAAGTGGTGGGGGTCCTCCCGAACACCTGTTTAATGTGTCACACTTTTTTCAATGTTTGTTGGGAGCACACAGCATTCGTTCGTGAACGAATTTTGATGACACTTTGGAAAAAGATGCAAACATGTATGGCAAAGAACTGATTAGTTTTTGAGCGATGGTGAACAAAGTGGTGCTTTGAAAAAAGATAAAGACTTTATTGACAAAGAATTGACTAGTTTTTGGACAATATTGGGATAAGTGGTGGGGTCCTCCCGAACACCTGTTTATTGTTTCAATGTTTGTTGGAAGCATACAACATTCGTTCGTTAAGTAATTTTGATTACACTTTGCAAAAAGATGCAAATATGTATGGCAAGGAACTGATTAGTTTTTTTAGCGATAGTGAACAAAGTGGTAGGGGATCCTCCAAGCACCTGTTATTTTGGAAGCTCAATAACTTCTGTACCTGATAATCGAGTTGGATGAAATTTGGTACATACACATTTAGTACGGTTTACAACAGTTCTGCATCCTAACTTCCGTTTTGTCACTTCCGATAAAATTTTTTTTACTTTTTCTCGTACAACAGAATTTATGTTTGTTGGAATACTGCTGCCTGCTTTAATATTTTTATTATTAGAACTACGAAGTCCATAATATTGGTTGGCTGTTAGTTAAAGTATTTTATGGATATTAGCTCATTATATATCCAGAACACTATGTTTCCAGAGCTGTGGTGAAGTCAGCCTATGCATCAGCGTCGCAATATTTTTAATTTATCGAAATGTATTTTTTTTTCTGAAGAACTTAGCGAAGACACGTTTGCTTTAGTGCAAATCAATGTTAATCATATCTACTAAATCGTACACTTTACAAAAAAAATTGTAAGCAAAAAGTGTGTAGTTTGATTTACTTAATTAAAAAAAAATCATTAAATGTATAGGTTCTAATTTAAAAAAAACCTATTTTGGCATATATCTCCAATACTTATGAGTTTCAAGGTCATTCAATATTACCATTGGACGTCCCCCTCGACGCTTAACAAATATCACCTAGGGTTATTTTGTCCCATCTAGCATGGTTCTCGAGATAAAAGCCTGGCATTTTTTAAAAACTCACCCTATATATACAGGGTGATTTTTTTAACCTGAAACTTTCAAATATCTCGAAAAATAAGCACTTTACGGAAAAAATGTCCATATTCAAAATTTAATCATACCACGGGGGAAACACATTAGTGCAAAAAAATAGTCCCCGACTCCCCCTCTTTGTAGGTGGGCGGGGGTAACTTTGAATCTAAAATAGGAACCCCAATTTTTTTATTGCAGATACGGATTCTACGGCATAAAGTACGTACGATTTGACTAAAAAAATTTGTTCGATTCATGATAGATGGCGCTGTAATCGACGAAATTCAATTTTTTCGATTTCTTTTACTAAGAACATATGCCTACGATTTTGTAATACATTTGAAATAAAAAATATCACGTTTTTATTGTAAAAAGTTTATTAATGTAAATGACTGGTGAATAAAGAAATTTTAGCTTAAAATAATTGTTCAAAATGATGGCCTTCAACTTCAATGCACTTATTAATCCGGTCTTGAAATGACCGTACACAACTGAGAAGTGTGTTTGCTTGAATTTTGGCACAAGCATTTTTGATTCGCCCAATCATATTCTCACGTGTTGTTGGTTCTTGTTTGTAAACTTTCTCTTTGAGATAGCCCCACAAGAAGAAGTCTGGCGAAGTAAGATCTGGTGATCTGGCAGGCCAATTTACATCTATCATGAATCGAACAAAATTTTTTAGTCAAATTGTACGTACTTTTAGCCGTAGAATCCGTATCTGCAATAAAAAATTGGGATTCCTATTTTAGATTCAAAGCTACCCCCGCCCACCTACAAAGAGGGGGGGTGTGGGGGGATTATTTTTTTGCATTAATGTGTTTCCCCGCGGAATGATTAAATTTTGAATATGGACATTTTTTCCGTAGAATGCTTATTTTTCGAGATATTTGAAAGTTTCAGGTTAAAAAAATCACCCTGTATATATATATATATATATATATATACACACATATATATATATATATATATATATATATATATATATATATATATATATATATATATATATATATATATATATATATATATATATATATATATATATATATATATATATATATATATATATATATATATATATATATATATATATATATATATATATATATATATATATATATATATATATATATATATATATTAGGGTGGCCCTTAAAAACAAAATTTTTTATTTTTTGTACGGCACCCTCCCATTTCGTGTGAATACCCATAAAAATATTATTTGCAAAATCTGATATCAATCGGTCAATTCTAAGACGTGCCTCCGACCACTTAAAGTTGAGAAATTTTGTTCTGGACCCTAAAAAGAAATTTTTTTTTTTTTGTGCGACACCCTCTAATTTCGTGTCAATACCCATAAAAAAATTATGTGTAAAAATTGAAATCAATCGTTCAACTCTAAGGGGTGCCCCCGGCCACTTAAAGTTAAGAGGTTTGGTTGTGGCCATTACAAAGAAAAATTTTAATTTTTGTACGGCACCCTCCCATTTGGTGTCGATACCCATAAAAATATTATGCGTAAAATTTGAAATCAATCGGTCAACTCTAAGGGGTGCCCCCGGCCACCTGGAGTTGAGAGGTTTTGTTGTGGCCATTATAAAGAAAAATTTAAATTTTTTGTACCACACCCTCCGATCTTTTGTCGATACCCATAAAAATTCTATGTGTAAAATTTGAAATCCATCGGTCAACTCTAAGGGGTTCCCCGGCCACTTAAAGTTGAAAGGTTTGGTTGTGGCTATTACAAAGAAAAATTTAAATTTTTTGTACGACACCCTTCCATTTGGTGTCGATACCCATAAAAATATTATTTGTAAAATTTGAAATCAATCGGTCAACTCTAAGGGGTGCCTCCGGCCACTTAAAGTTGAGGGGTTTTGTTGTGGCCATTATAAAGAAAAATTTTAATTTTTGTACGATACCCTCCAATTTGATGTCGATACCCATAAAAATATGATGTTTAAAATGAGAAATCCATCGATCAACTCTAAGGGGTGCCCCTGGCCACTTAAAGTTGAGAGGTTTGGTTGTGGCCAATACAAAGAAAAATTTGAATTTTTTGTACGACACCCTTCCATTTGGTGTCGATACCCATAAAAATATTATTTGTAAAATTTGAAATCAATCGGTCAACTCAAAGGGGTGCCTCCGGTCACTTAAAGTTGAGGGGTTTTGTTGTGGCCATTATAAAGAAAAATTTAAATTTTTTGTACGACACCCTCCCATTTCATGTAAATACCCGTAAAAATATTATGTGCAAAATTTGAAATCAATATGTCAATTCTAAGACGTGCCTCCGGCCACTTAATGGCCAGAACAAAACCTTTTAAGTTTAAGTGGGCGGGGCACGCCTTAGAATTGAACGATTGATTTCAAATTTTGCGAATAACACTTTCAAGGGTATTCACACGCAATATGGGGGTGTCGTACAAAAAATTAAATTTTTCTTTGTTATGGCCAGAACAAAACCTTTCAAGCTTAAGTGGCCGGGGGCACGCCTTAAAGTTGAACGATTGAATTCAAATTTTACATAATTATTTTTTTATGGGTATTGACACGAAATGGGAGGGTGTCGCGCAAAAAATTAAAATTTTTTTTTTAAGGTCCAGAACAAAATTTCTCAACCTTAAGTGGCCGGAGGCACGTCTTAGAATTGACCGATTGATTTCAAATTTGGCAAATAATATTTTTACGGGTA
>CAVNZG010000798.1:0-38239 GCA_963693315.1 Diogma glabrata
TCATTCACCTTTATAATTTTATACATGGTATCTCTATGAAGTATTAAGTAGGTTAATATAAAACATGAACCATGTGGTGATGGATTTTCCCTTTAAAAGCAGAGAGAAGACATTATTTTTCAAAAATCAAAACCGATACCGAATTAATGTTGCTCTCAATTCTTGCCAGTGCCTGCACATAGTTGTTGTGTTTGGTCAAAATTTATTAACGAGTGCGGATATATACAGTTTTAATTTATCCTTTATAGTTGTTTTAATAAGGGAATTGGGATGTGGAAGATGGTTATAGCTATCTAGAACCCACTTTAAGGAATCTGAAACAAACTGAAATGTCTAAGTCGAAACATCTGAAAAGGACAAAATATAAATCAGTGACGACAGTCAAGTTTTTTCTTGTTTTTGATATATAAAGATATGATACCGATTAACAAAGTTTTTTCGCTTTATAAGAAATATATGATCGATCAAATTTTTAGACACTTGTAATTTTCATTTGGTTGAAATTCACTAGAGTATTATTCATTTTAGATATACATAATTTGCGAAATTTCACAAATGCTTTAGTTATCGCTTCTCTGCGTCAGCGAAATGATGTATTTACAAAAATTGTGATAAAATGTAGTACTAGTGGAACTGATCCGGTCTTTGTCCGGTAGGACTGCCTGATCTGGTTTGGATAGTTTGAGGCGTTACATTATTGATCAAGGCCTGTTCAGTGTGACTCATCCGGTCCCTATCAGTAGTATGAAATGACGTATCTGACCCATATCTGAGCCATTACATGATGTTAGTCACGTAGCTTTAGATAATTCCACTGTTATTGAATCTACAGCTTTGTACTCTTTTGTAAGAGAATTGATGACTACCTGAAATTTAACTTATTTTTTGGTCTCTGATAATTAACAAGAGGTCAATCATTTTTGTTACTTTAAGCAACATTTTCGCAAGCTTTGTCCATAGCACTTATAAAGCATAAGATGTTTTACAGTTACGTTTTAGCATTTGCAACAAGAAAAGATAAATTTGCCAAATGTTTAAATTGTTGCATGGTTTTTACCAGTTCTGATAAAACTAAGTTTCTAAAATATGGAGGGGCTGAAATCTCACAGCTCTGAGATATCAAGAATTCGGTCTGGGTTAAGGATTTTGATATAGTTTTCGGCAAAAAATTTTATGAGGACATGGTTTTTAGTTTTGGGCAACGATGTACATCAAACATAACTCTTTGTTAAAGTACAAGTATTTTTTATCTCTGTTTAAAAATTTATTACAAAACTAACACGAAACATCAATACGTTGCCGGAAAATTCAGATCATAAATTAACATAATTTAGTGAAACGATTATACAATCAGCACAATCACGTATTGATATCTCCTTTGATTAAGCATTGACATCTCCTTTTTAATTATTATTTCTATTATTATTTAATCTACTATCGATTTATCAATTTTGGAAACAGGCACCATTCTACCTTTTCCCTATAGCATTCTATTTTATGGAGATCAACTTTTTGCCAATGATCTCTAATTTTTTAAAAAAGTGGAATGCCCGGGCTTATTATAGGCACTTATTTTATTTTTTCTTCAAAAAGACTTTTTTATACCAGCTCGTACATGTGATGGTTGCAAGCGAAAATAAGTTTTTCTAAACTGATTTTTTTCAACGCGCACACATACGATGTGTTTTCGAAGCAGCTATAGTATCACAGCAGAGAATTTGCACTTTGTGTAGAGTTTTCAATCTAAAATAACATTCCAAACGTGTCTATAGAATTATTCAGTTTTGGCACTGTTCTTTGTTTTCGTATGAAATGTATTATATTAAAAATTCATATATTATACAATACAATACAATGCAATATTATACAAGAGCTTGTCCATTTAAAGGAAGTTTTGGGTTACCTTTTAGGTATATTTTTTGTTTAGAGCTACGTAGTTCGACAGACATATTTAATTTTCAAGAATTTATTTTTCATTCGTATAACCGACAAGACATTTAGAAATTATAAGCACATTAAAACAGGTATGCGCGCTATATTACACAATCAAGTATTGAAATGTTTAGGTGCAAGTCGGCACGGGTTACTGTTATTTATATTGCATGAAATTTTATTTACAGTTGTTTTGACATAAAAGAAAAAAAATTAAAGGGTATGCGATAAAAAAAATAATTTTAATTTTTCTGAGACACCCTAATATATATGTATATGTATGTATATACATATACATACATATACATATATATATATATATATATATATATATATATATATATATATATATATATATATATATATATATATATATATATATATATATATATATATATATATATATATATATATATATATATATATATATATATATATATATATATATATATATATATATATATATATATATATATATATATATATATATATATATATATATATATATATATATATATATATATATATATATATATATATATATATATATATATATATATATATATATATATATATATATATATATATATATATATATATATATATATATGTATATATATATATATTTTTCAAAATTATGGTTAAAATAACCAATGTTTATTATCTTCTCGACTTTTTAATTATTTGTAATTATTTTATTTGAGTTGATTGAAGTTTTATAGTCGAGTTGTAAGTTTTAAAATAAAACAATTATTTTATTTATAAAGATTACTTATGTTTCGGTTGTTGATCACAACCATCATCAGAGTAAAATTTACTACAAAAACAGGAACATATTAGAATATACAATAATATAATAAATTCAAAAATCAAAAAACTTACAGAATATCAAATGTTAAATTAATTAAACAAACAAGAAATTATCAAAAAATCATTTTTCAAATGAAAACCTTATGTGTAATAAATTCAAAAACAAAGAATTAGGAAAAATAAAAAAAATGATTACTAGAAAAAAATTTTTTTGAAAAAGAACAGAAAAAGAAAAACTAGTATGTTATTAATTTGATAATTGTTTTGTGAAATGTTTTTTTAAAACTGGAAAATAAATATCACTGACTTTCCTTAAATCAGTTCTAATATTAATGCTGTTATTGTGTTTAAGAATTTCTGTTGATTCTATAAATTCTCTTTTTTCTTTGTTCAGTTCAGCTCAGTAAATAATATTTCAATTTCTTCAAAATTATAATGATCATTATCACCTTCTTTAAATTTTTCTAGCCCATGTCTAATTGACCAATGCTGTCTGACCATGATTTGTATATGTATTCCGATCAATGTATTTTAAATGTTTTAGATTTAACGTTTTTCTTTTATTTTGTTTTTTTAAATTAGGGTTTTGACAATGTTCTATAATCATATTCTGATAATCAGTAATATGTTGTTTAGATCTGGTTATTAATTTTTTGCTGGTTTGACCAATATATATATAATACAAATAAGAGTATTTTTCAATTTGATATTGATTTTTGTAAATTAACATTGAAGATCAATGAAATATTTAAAAAAATAAATAAATAAATTTAAATTATTGTTTTCTTTAATTTTTACTCTTATTTTTATTCAATCTTTATAAACACCAATACAATAATTTTTTTACAGGTTTCGATACTTTCTAACACTTCTATAATTAATATATAACCTCCACAATATTATTAATAATCTTGGGTAACGTATTTGACTTAGCATAATATGATTTTCGTTTATTATTGAATAAAACAAAACTTTCTTTACTAAAACATATTTGATAGTCTAATAATGGCCTTATACAGATGTTGAAGTTTACTATCAATTGAATAAGTTGGTTTACGCTGCCATCTGCAAGTTGGCTTATGAACCATTCATATTTAAAATTTAATTCGCAATTAAAAAATATTTAGGCATTTAATCAAGATAATAACTATCCTATCTCTCAAGCTGGACCATTATACACACATTGTACAAACTTTCATTAAGATTGGTTACGTTGTTACAGAGTTCATCGCGGACAAACATCGTGACACGTGATTTTTATATATATAAGAGAAGATTATGAAACAGCATTTTTCCGAATACGCGCCAATTTTTGATCGAGTCCTTACTGTTTGGCTTCACCTTCAAGTAATTTGAGTAATTGAAATTACTCAAAGAAGGCTAATTCACACCTTAGAGAGAAAACGTACAATTTTAATTTTGGCAAACTAATCGTAAAATTTGTTCTTATTTATGAACTAATAGTATAAACTTAAAAACTAATTATTTCTTCTAATTTAAATCAATTTTGTTATAATTCGGTTCCGTTTTCGTTTGTATCTGTTTTTAAATGTGGCAGATAGCTAAATAAGCTGGATCAAAATGATTGATTTATGAGTTTTTTAATTTATGTCTTAAGCTTTAAAATTGATTATTTCTTAAATTTTTAAAAAAGTTATGAAATTTTTTTAAGAGAGAATAACGCGAGGGTGTTAAATATTTAAATAAAAATTACTTATTAATTTATATCACTTTCTTGATCAGAGTTTCAAAATCCAAAACATTGAAAACAAATTATTATAAGTGGAAAACGATTTATGTTCATCTTATATTTCATCTCATTCTACGTTTCCTATAAAAGAAAGTTAACGATAATTTATTTTAATTATTGAACTGGGATTGAAATGTTTAAAATTTCTATATAAAAAATAACAATATGATAATCACTCAAGTTTAAAACAGAAATTAGCACCCCCCGTGTCAGTTTTAATTGAAAACAATCTATTTCAACGTACCTTCACTTGTTTCGTACCTTCACTGTTTTCTATTGATTAAAAATTTTAAATATGTATATATTATAATATGGTTTATAAAAAACATTTAACGATGGTAAAAATTCATTTAGTTTAAAATATCTAACAACGAACGTTTCTAAAACAGGGGAGTGTCAAATAATTTTTCATTTATGGAATGTACACATTCAAAACAAAAGTTGAGGACAATAATGCTTTTAGCAATATGTATTTGTTTGGTAATTGTTAAGTAATTTGAAGATTTAACTTCCATAAGATTTGTGAACAACTCAAAATTTCATTAAGTAAAGTCAAAATTTAAGTGTGCATGTTGATCAAAAATGGATTTGTTGGTAAGCTAATAACATTATTTTGACATCTAATTGACATGTAATTAATTCTGCATGTCGCATATTGGTTATAAAATAAGAACTCATCATTATATTAAAACCAACAAAAACGATGTATTAAACCTGCTTTAAGAAAACCAAATGTTGGCTATCAATTATAAAGGTTATAAAAGGTGTTTTGTTGGAATAGACGTGTTATAATTATCATTTACTTTCCTGATATACGTTTAGAAACTTTAATTAATATTTTGTATAATTAACAATTAACCCCCATAATTAATAATATTTTTACTAGTTTTTGGTTTTCTATTATAATTGGTTGAATTTCAATAGTATTAATTTTATGCGTTTTTTTTGTCCATTTCAATGGGACCCCAACAGTTTTTTTTAATATTTTAATCAGAGACACTGAATATTCGCTCATGCGCATATGAATATGCGCACAACTACCAATTTTCGTATTCGCTGGTAAAAAAATTCTACTATAGTTCTGTTGGTCGAAATTGCGCTCCAAATATGTTTGCTTTCTATCACTCTTTCTCTTTTTCTTCACGCTGTTATCGATGTATTTGTGTTTTCATTTATTTTTGGTGTAGGGCTATTGTCTTATATATTATTGATAGTTATTGACTTTCACACCTTTGTGTGCAATATCACAGGCTTCATTTTTCTAATGTTAGTTATAACTTCATATGCATGGGTTGACAGCTATGAGTTTTCAGCTGCATGTCAGCATATCTTTATGTAAGCAGATAGATATTCAATAGCTTTCGAGAAGGATGACCACTAGCTACACTAGAGAGAATGTCCAGCTCAATGTTGTTTGTATTATTTTTTTACGCACAACGATCATATCTTTAGATTCTATACATTTCTGCCATTTATTATAAATTTCAAATTTTAGGAACAAAATAAAAAACGTGCATTTTTTTGCTGAACCCTTTGAAAATTTCAGTCTATCTCCTTTAAAAAGAATTTTCTGTTACAGAAAATAAAAAATTGTATGTTTATAAACTACTTGTTTGTTTTCAACAATGAACTGTTAAAAGAAAATGTTTTTCATACTCTCCGATTACTTTTTACCACATACCCTTATTTATTTGTATATAATATTTGCGCAGCGCACTTATTTAAATATGTATGTATCAACATTTAGATTTTATGTTTCTAATTTCTATATACATATATGTGGGCGAGAAAGCTTTCCTCTTTTATTAAATTTTGTCATTTAACTCAAATTGTAGCCACACTTAAAGTTATCTAGGATTTTAAACAAATCTTAAATCTTCCGAAATATCAAAATCGCAAAGTCATATACTGTGTGACTGATTAAGGTATAAAACAAACACATTAAAAACGATTTCCTGCTAAAAAAGCATTTGATTCTTTTTTTCGTTTAAAAAAAGTAAGGTATTTTGATATGTATTTCAATTTTTAGTAAGTATCTGTTTCTGAAGAAAATACAAGCACATCTACCCTTCCAACATAATAAAATATTTGTGTTTCTTTTTTGCCAAAATTTCAGTTTTACAAAGGTATTGAATTGTTTGTTCAGTGTAATTAAGATAATATATAAATATTCAAAAAGTACACAATCAATAACAAAAATCTGTACTCTTATTCTTTAAATCCCAACTGAAATTTTAATCTCTAGTGAAAAATCGTTTTATGTTTCAGTATAAAACTTTTATTGTAAAAATAACAACTGATAGTATTTCATCTTGGAGAATTAGTTAAGAACACAAGCAATAAATTGATACTATAAAGTGATTTAAATTTTTTGTTTTTTTTCTCATGTTTGCAAATCAAATATTTGGAAAAACAATAAGTAATAGGCAAATGTTTAAGAAAAACATACCTCGTTTTCCCCCTGATTTTCACCAGAAATAATTCGATGTATTTATCGGTTTTGACAACCGAAAAGCGCGTTTTTGTCTTAAATAGGGAAACTGGCGCAGCCTTTTTAAGCTCAACAAAGAATTTTTATTTGAATTGATATATGATTTAAATAGATTTTTAAAACCGTTTTGCAGATTTTTGAATTTTAGCTTCAAATTTATTTTATTTGATAAATACACTACATATTTTTTTAAATTTTACCAAATTATTGTCACATTCAAAACGAAAATTAAACTTGTGCAGCCACGAAATAACTTCATAATTGACGATAAATTAATCTTAGAACTATTAAGAAGGGTCAGCGTTTTTCAAATTTTTAATTTTAGTTTAGCTTAAAAAACGTTCATTTTAAGTGATTACGAGTTGGAACATTGAATTTGGAGAAATCTTGAAGGTTGGGATTGGTATGTGAGGTCAAAAACTAGATTATTGTCAAAAACTACATTAGAAGTTTGTCAAAAAAATATTGTCAAGAGTGTCAAAAGAACGGTTTTCAATTTTTTTAAACCAATTTTTTGGCAAAAAAGGAAATTAATTATTTGTATGACATGAAATTTTATTATTATTATTGAGAATTATGGCATTCTAAGTTTGTCAAAAAAATGTTGTCAAGTGTGTCAAAAGAGTTTTATTTATTTTTTTACCCAATTTTTTGGAAAAATAAAATGAATTATTTGTATGACATAAAATCTTATATAAAAATTTCCGTGTCCAATTTCATGTTCGATTAAATTTCATATCATACAAATAATATGAAATTTAATCGAACATGAAATTGTACACGGAAATTTTTGATTTTGTTACAATTTTTGGAATATTATTGGAACTTTGAAAAAAGTTTGTATTTTTGATTTTGTTATAATTTTTGCGAAATTTTTAAAATTTTGGAAAAAGTTTTTTGACTTTGAAAAAATTTCAACTTTTGATTTTGTAATAATTTTTGGAATATTTTTGGAATTTTGAAAAAAGTTTATATATTTGATTTTGTTATAATTTTTGCAATATTTTAAGAATATTGGAAAAAGTTTCAATTTTTAATTTTGTTATAATTTTTAGAATTCTGAAAAAAATTTCAATCTTTAATTTTATTATAATTTTTGGAATTTTGAAAAAAACTTTCAATTTTTGATTTTGTAAAAATTTTCGGAATATTTTAAAGTTTTCAAAAAGTTTAAATTTTTGATTTTATTATAAGCCGTATTTAATTTTTTTTTTTTTAAATAAAATGTATTTTTGTAGTAGGAATTACAATATGTGTCACAATAACACATACAAACCTTTTAAGACCAAGGTCCCACAACAACATACGTTCAAAGGTGTTGATGGACGTAAATCTTTCTTTTTTTTATATATTTTTTGTTAAGGAATGGATAACTAAACAAAAAATCCTATCACTGACAAAATATGACATAGGCCAATATTTTATGATAGAATAGAGAAAATAAAAGTAAATTAAAAAGTAAATAACATATGAATAGCGATGATGAATATCAAACAAAAGTACAAATATTTTCTTATCTCTGTTTAGATATGTATTACAAAACTAGCATGAAAATCAAAACGTTGCCGGAAAATTATAACAGATCATAAATTAACATAATTTAGTGAAAAGATGATACAATCTGCCAACTACTCAAAAACCTCTCCATTTAGCGTTTCGAGAAAATATTAATCACAAATTCATATTTCTTTCACAACTCCAAAAATATTGTAAAAATTAAATAAAATCAAACTTTTTTCAAAATTCTAAAAATATTCCAAAAATTATTACAAAATCAAAAATTGAAACTTTTTTCAAAATTCCTAAATAATAAAATCAAAAATTTAAAATTTTTCAAAATTCTAAAAATATTCCAAAAATTCTTACAAAATCAAAAATTAAAACTTTTTCCAAAATTCTAAAAATATTGCAAAAATTATTACAAAATCAATAATACAAACTTTTTTCAAAATTCCAAAACAATTTCAAAAACTATAACAAATTCAAAAATTTCCATGTCCAATTTCATTTTCAATTACATTTACGTCATAAAAACAGCTACATTTTTTTTGACACACTTGACAACTTTTGACACACTTGATAACTTTTTTTTGACACACTTATAATGCCATAATTCTCAATAATAATAATAAAATTCCATTTGAAACAAATAATTAATTTCATTTTTTTTTCGAAAAATTGGGTAAAAAAATAAATAAAAATCTTTCTTTTGACACACTTGACAACATTTTTTTGACAAACTTATAATGCCATAATTCTAAATAATAATAATATAATTTCATTTCAAAGATTTTAATTTAATTTTTTTTCAACAAATTGGGTAAAAAAATAAATAAAAATCTTTCTTTTGACACACTTGACAACATTTTTTTGACAAACTTATAATGCAATAAGCGGTTTTCTAGATTTCGTCGGTTGTGACGGCCGGACGGACGGCCGACAGACAGACACACATTTTTTTTTTTGCTTTTTTAGAATCAGTAGGTCCTAAAACGTCGAGAAATGCCAAAAAAAGTGGGGGTAAGAATTTCACTTTGAGCTCATGAATGTAATACTTAGGTCTTTCAAACCGAAGTAATAATATTTATATAATATATTTATGCTTGTGCCAATAATATTTATACTTGTGCTGAGCTAGAAAAAGTGATATAAAGATTTCATACCTTAATTATTACAAACATGGCAAATGTTATTATAAATTGAACTTAAATTCGAAAATGTCTGTAAATAACTTAACAATTGCCGGTGAATCTCGTTATATAATTCAGTGGTTTAATGAATGGAGTGAATTACAACGGGATGATTTCCTATCTAATTTTATGGAATATATTGATAAAGATAAAAGTAATGGAGTTTATTTAAATGGAATTGTAATGGGATTAGCTGGAACGTGGAAGTTTACCAACAGGAATAACTAGGTGAGTCATATTTCAATTTTACTTTTAAAGTATAGATGATGTGAATATGAGTGTGAGTTTGTGTCATGCTATTTGTTTATAGTCATTACTCAACGCTAAACCCGTAATTGAATTTAAAATTGAGATAATCGCTCAAGATTGTGTTAAATTAAATAAATAATTTATTATTGTTATTTTATTTATTATCTTTAATAGAATTAATTTAATTTATGGCACAATATCAGAATTCTATAATGAAACAATTTGTCCAACAATGTCAGGTGGTGCTAGATATAAATATTTGTGGGCACCGAAATATATAGAATTATTAATGGATTGGACGGAATCACAAATATATAATGAAACGTTATTTCCAGTATCGGCAGACGTCCCATTTCCTAAATCAATTGTGCCATTACGTCGTAAAATATTAACCAGACTTTTTTCGTGTATTTGTTCATGTTTATATTCATCATTTTGATCGTATTGTCAGTATTGGAGCTGAAGCTCATGTAAATACATGTTACAAACATTTCTACTATTTTGTACAAGAATTTGATTTAATCTAATAAATAAGAATTGGAGCCATTGGTGGAATTGACAACAAAAATATGTAAAGATTAGAATTTATTTTTTTTTAATAGTTTTTGTGAAGCAAAGATCTCAAGCTTGGCAACTTGATTGGTATCACTAGTGTAATTAATTTAGAACGATATACGTCGGCATGTTTTTTTAGCGAAGTGCTTAATTTTATAAATTAAACAAGATGCTGGAGCGTATAATGTTGATTAAAAAAATATGTCGGTGCATACCTTTATAAAATAGTTAAACACGGATAAAATGATTACAGTTTATTCCGTACTTAATTTCTGTTAGCTAGGAATTTCAATAGTTTAACTATCTGAGGAACAAAGAACGTTTACAATTGCCTGAATTTTTTGAAGAATGTTTTCGAATTTTTTTTTTTTAAATTAATCTTTCACACTCGCAGTTTAATGCACTTCTATACAACGCAATCTATTAACATTTACGGCTTCGCTGAACTAAAATTACGCGTGTATAAAAGGTAAAACAAAAACATACATATCTCCAATATCAGATCGATTCAAATTTTCGTAGAAATGAAATAGTTTGTTTTTTTTATGTCAAACTTTAATGTTAGGGCTATGCTGTTGTAGACAAAATAAGTTTTTATGATAATAATTAATTTTTAACATTTTGAATAACATTGATAAATCATTAATAATTTAAAACAATAAAATTTCGTATACAACAGGTTACGGTAGGATGTATCGGCGTTATCGTTAAACCAAAATAATTATGTTATGCCATAATCGTATACACCAATATTTTATATAATCTACTAATATAGTTAATTTGATATGGGACAACTCTAAAACCATTCATAAAAATCGAGCTACTTAATAAAAGAAAAAAAAAGGAAAACGTCAATTTTAAGTTATCAAATAAAAACAATAAAAATTTTATTTTAATTTTGCTTGATGGACACGACATAGTTTATTTGATTTTAATTTATAATTAGATAGATTAGGTTTTGTTTTAGTAATTCTATTGTCGTGTCTCATTCGTCTATCGATATTTTTTTTTGTTTTAACCCAAAGAGAGTAGTTGATTCGTTTTTTTTTATTTCTTTTCGCCTTCTTCACTACTTTGTTCAACAGCGCGTAAAAGTTAATTAGTTTTTTGTGGTACAAGTAAAGACCATGTATCAGTTTCATCAAAATCGTTCCATGAATGGGAACTTTAGTGTGTGAATGAAGGAGCGAATAGAGTACGTGAGCGTGTGAATGTATGAGTAAATGCGGGGTTGACGGGGTGATCGTGGTTCTTTCGCCTAAGGGGTCGTCAGAGTCTCAGTTTTTCCACTTGTAATTTTTTTCCATTTCTGTATAATCACGTAATTCGCGTGCATGTCTGCATTTGTATTGGAGTAGCAGGGTTTACCAATCGAACTCCATGCTGTGACTAGCCCGGAGCATCTAAATAACATAATCTATAGCTACGCGACCTGCTATGCCGCTTCATTGGTTCGCCAATGAAAAAGCTCTTTATTACAGGTTACTGCACTATATACGGAATTACGTTTTTGGCAATTTCATATCGTTTAAATGTTGGACAGAAAAACGTCAAAACAACCAACAGATGGTGCAGTGGGTTTTGCTTAGGCAAACGTTATTGGAATATTAGCGTCTCAAGCAACAGCTATCAGTAAATAGTTAGCTTTATGTATATATTTGAAATGCTCAAAGTATCTGTAAGCTTTTGAGGTAATTTTACTCATAGAACGAGAATATAATTACGATGCGGCAAAAGTCAAGAGCAACATATGCCTACACAGCAAAAATAGCAAGTCGTAAAGGTGGAGAGACAGGCCAACCAACAGAAAAATTAAACATTTGAGAGGAAAAGTAATACCAGAAATCTTATGATGATGGATGAAAAAATATTTATATAGTCTATTCGATTTTAGCAAAGGGCAAAACACGAGGACAAAACACCAGAGATAGTTTCCTGAAATATATAGACGGCTATTGTGGTGAAATGAATTGATGGAGATGAAAAAAAAACGCATGCCGCATGTTATAAAAAAATATTTAAGTATTTATTTCTAATTTTATTTATATTTGTTAATTTATTAAAAATAATTAATTTATGTCCTGCTGTTAATTTGAATAGTGTTACATATATGTTTTGGTAATTTATTAAATATTTGTTAACTTATTTTGTGTATCTTAAAGAAATCGAAAGAAATTATTAAATGGTAAAATCATTGTTGAATACATTATTTGTGTTTTTATTGTTTATTTATTGTTTGAGTGTTTTAGACGTATATGTGTTTCTATATTGTGTTGTGAAAAAAAAATTAATCAAAAGAACTGCTTCATGAAATCTAACTTGATAAAGGCCCGCCCCACACTTAAAATAATATAGCGTCGCGACAAAGTTACAGATACTTGATTGAAGGACTGCGGAATAATGGCAATTGCAAATTTCTATTCACAAATATATCTCAACCATTTTGAAACATTCTTTTCTATTAATCAATTGAAGTGGATATGGCAAAGTTTTTTGATTTGAATAAATTAGGGATTAACGCTGTCTAACTATATAATATATAAGATTGGATACCTAAGAAGGTTTGAAGATTTGTTTGATTTCAATACCTAAAAAACCCGTGTTGAAATGTTGGTCGGCAATTGAATGGCCTATTCTAAGTCGCTTAAAATTCATCACTAGGTTTGCTACACCGTTCTAAATTATTGATTTTTAACTTCGTTTCCAATATTGTTTTTTCATAATCCGAAACAAGAACGTCTTCAAGCAAAGGAAAAATTCGAAAAATTTCTTTGCATAAAAATATTTAACTCGCTCAGGGGCGTGAATATGGCTGTGATGTATGCCAACTGATCTATAACCTCGCTATTTCTGAACTATATAGCATTTCTATCAGTTAAACTAATTACTTGATTAGTAAGAAATTGGAAAATTCGTGAACTGAAAGAAAAATTTGAATCATTGGGTTGTTACAGTGCAGATTAATCGGTTACGATGACATCACATTCGATTGTTGTGTCTTTAATTTGGTTGATGACTGTAACTCAGTCAATTTTTGAAATTTTGACCTAACTTTTAGATTTTACACACATATTTTCGAAACTATAAACTTAAAATTAAATCAAACAAAAACATTTTTGTGATCCATGAGTGGCTAATGGCTATCCCCATTAAATTCTCAAATTCTGCGTTGTTTTATTATTTGAAGATAAAGACATTTCAATAGATATTAGGCTTAAATTGGACGATACTATACTTTCTTTATACAATATTTTTTAAAGAAAAAAGTGGCAATCAATAAATGGGAATCAAACCTGTTTGATTGAATATTTATGCCTTTTTAACTAAAAAAAAGAAAAACCCAACATTAGATTTTTGAAACATTTTCATACTTCATTTCATTTTTCTCTCATACACGTCTTCATTTACATACCAGTGAACGAACATCAAATATATATGGTATTCTAGTGTTCATTCAAAATATTATATATTGTTAGAATATAGTTTGCCTATAATATTTATATAAATAGACTAAATTCAGAGGTTTCAGATAATTCTTATATCGAATGAGGAAAATAAATAATTGAAAAGTCTTGTAGCTGTTATCCGCTATAACATTCGATTCGATATGAGTTTATACCTTTTTTTATTTGAAGGTAGGATGACTGTGAAGTATGATAATTGATAAACATACCTACGTACCGGGGCCCGATTATCGAAAAAAATTTGAGGCTGCCGCCTCAGGGACCCCACGTTCGGGGGGCTTTTAAAATTTCAGAAAAAAAAGAAAAATATATACTATATTTATTCATTTGTAAATAAAAATTTAAATTTAAATGACGTTCTTTCTACATTTAAGTTCTACGAACATATCAATGATTTCATTGCAATTCAATTCATCTAACGTTTCGTATTCAATACTAAGAATAGATAAATTGGTCAAACGAACATTACCCATGTAGTATTACGCAAAACATTTTTAATCAATTTTAATTTTGAAAATGATCGTTCATCCAACACATTAGTGACAAAAATATCCATATTTGGAAAATCTGTGGAAAGATTATCGTTGAACATTGTTTTGTACATGGTTTCGTTTCATTTCATTTCATTCATTTTCTTAAAGTGAAATAATCTTTTTGCGACTTCACGTTCGGTAATTAATTGTTCTTCGTTAAGATCTTTTGGATAATTTGACACTATATTTTTGCAAGACAAAGCGATGTCATTGTCACTTATTGAACCAAGATCTACTAAAAACGAGTATTGCCTGTCTAATTTTTCATACACCTCAGAACATCGCTTCATATTGGAAAGCAAAGCATTTATGACAGGTTCAAAAAACGATTTTTTCATCTTGTCTTTATTGTTTTACTTCTCTGGATTAAGTGCATGTGACATTAATCGTGTTTGCATAATGTAAACTTTGATGTCAGAAGAGATGCTTCTGAAAATCTTCAGGGCTTCATCAAAAACATTTCCGAAACTTTTATTTTCAAGGTCTGTGACTAGTAATTTGTTGTAAATGGAAGAGAGTAAGCAGTCAGCAATATTGCAAACAAAGGCTTAACTTGGTTTGAAGGGACGTGTTGCATGTGTAATTAATGCATACATCCTAGTGTCGGCGGTTCTGAAATAAATTCAGAGTTTGATATGCACTGCCGAAAGTGGCATGAGTAACCCCGTTGACAATTCTCAATTGGTGGAAAGAACGTTTGGGAAGGCACTCAGTCTGCCTTTAGTAGTTTTTTAATATGTCAGGTTGTTCGTCGACTTGCTCTTCTTCTTTACCTCGTTTAAATAATTTTTTATTCGGATTTCATGTTAGGTACGCATAGGTACTTCCGAATATTTCGTGAACGCGTCATTTTGACATATCCGAAAGAATGCGGTTAAAGTTCAAGGTGATAGATTCAAGGCATTTCGTTGCATATTTACAGCTGTGATATATACGCGTTGCTTATTTTCTAGATGTACTGCTAAATGAAAAATAGCTGGACTTCATTCATGTTTAGGAAAAGAAAGAATTCGAATCACAGCTTCATAGCTGTTTATGTATTGTGGTACGCTTAAAACTGAAATCTTGCTGTCATTATAACGTACATACTAACTCTAATAAACGAACGTGTTTGACTGATTTAACGGAGATACAGAATTCCACGTTTATGTGCGCTCTGTATGTTGCTGGTAGCAAATTCGAATATGAAACAAACACCAGTTGTTATCTATTTCGATGTTCTCGTTTCGCATATCTATGGTTGTTAATTTACTGCCATCTGCGGCCGATCTTATTTTGTATAAAGGATGTTTATGGCTTACTATAACTATATTGACTACTAATCCTTGAGGATATAGCTTTCTGTCTATTATGCATTCTGAATTTAGATTCAGTGTTCTGCAAGGTTCTTGTTAAACAGTTTTCGTCACAGCTGCCTACAAATCCTTATCGAAGCTGGCATCGGTTATTTGAAGTGTGCATTTGAAATGATTTTGTTTTGAGCCAGATTAAAATATGAACGTGTGACAGACAATCCTCTTTTTTGTCATTCCACTGAGTATCCAACAGTGCCAGACTCAAACACTTTATGATTTACCATAAAATGCGTCAACGATGGCAAATCTGTATGAAAAGTCGTGCTGTGATGTCATACCTATCCAACTGCGATTGCACAGGAACTAAATTTGTATATCGTCCCAAGCTGGATTGCATGCGTGAATGTACTCAAACATCTTGAATGTACTCATACATATGAAGTGTATGTCTGAAAAGATGGCAAAATCGTAAGTCTACCTACTTTAGTTGTGAATTATAACCGTCATTTTAAATTGGCTCTTGCAAATGAACTGGTATTTCAGAGAAAAGCATGGTTAGATTTAAACGGATGACTATCGAACGTTCTGTTTCGAATCTTTTTGCATACGTATCTACGATGTATTGGTGAAACAATTGACGGCATTTCCAAATTATTTAGCAAAAAAATTATTTAATTATTTTTTAATTATTTTTTTTTATACCACTTGTTGTGGAAGTTTTTTGTATTGCATACAGTAGACTCAATTTCCATGCATTGGAAACAATGATATTGAACATTTTTATGATAGTTTGTTAATAAATGTATGTATGTGTATTGAGTAGTCTAGTGGTTAGCACCGTGGACTCGAATTTGAAATTCTGGTTTGGCTTCCATTTAGTTTAAAGTTTTTTTAAGCAAAACCAGTAAAAAAAATCAACACACCGTTCTTAAAATTAATCAATAGTCAACCAATATGGTGGATAAATTGGATATACAGTAAAACTCGCTTTTAGTGTACACCATATATAAAGTACACTTGGTCTATAGAGTACAGAAATTTTTTTTCTTACATCTATAAACATTTCACGAACAAATTATCCTTCTTATAAGGTACCTCGGCTTATAAGGTTATAACGTATACACGTTGAGTCCCGTGAACTATTTTTCTGTGTAATTCACGTAGTTTATAAAGTACGAATAGAAAATAAGAATACAAGATAAACATAAAAATTTAAAAGTCGTAAGCATTCAGTGCATTACGATATTTAATATTTTTCTACGAATGTTTCTGCTTCCTTTCATGAATTTTTTGGGGTTCATGAGTAAGAATTTGAACTAATAAATTAACGAATATTATTTGTTAATTTGTTAGTTCAAATTCTTTAACGCTTTCAGGTTTTATAAAAATACTAAAGGTGCGTAACGGCTCCAAATCAAATTAAAAGGCATGTGATCACTTTGGCCGATAAATTAAAATGTTTGGCGGATATCGATCAAAATAAGTCTTTCTCAAGTTAGGGTAATGTTTGGATTGTAGAACAATTTCTTTGATCGCGCAATCGCTTAGAAATTAAAGCCATTTGTTTGTTCATTAAAACGTAAAAAAATTAGATGTGTTAAATTTTACAAAGTAGAGGAAGCCATTAAAAAAGTGATCAATTTAATGAGCTCTAAAAATGTTGCTCTACACCAGGCATTTGAAACTCATTTCGGCATACGGGCCAAATTTTTTGAAAATTGTTTTTCAAATCCTTATGTGGGCCACATTTTCTTGGTTTTTTTAAAAAAATTTAAATTTGTTAAATAAAACAATTTGTTATACGATACAAAAATGTTTATACAGTATAACTCGCTTTTATCGTACCCCAGATACAAAGTACACTGGGTCTATAGAGTACAGC
The DNA here is from genome assembly GCA_963693315.1 of Diogma glabrata. Classification (NCBI taxonomy): domain Eukaryota; kingdom Metazoa; phylum Arthropoda; class Insecta; order Diptera; family Cylindrotomidae; genus Diogma; species Diogma glabrata. The sequence continues at coordinate 17,652 of CAVNZG010000798.1, forward strand.
AAATTTTTTTCTTACATCTATAAACATTTTACGAACAAATTATCCTTCTTATAAGGTACCTCGGCTTATAAGGTTATAACGTACACGTTTAGTCCCGTGTACTATTTTTCTGTGTAATTTGCCCAGTTTATAAAGTACGAATAGAAAATAAGAATACAAAATAAACATAAAAATTTAAAAGTCGTAAGCATTCGGTGCATTACGATATTTATTATTTTTTTCAACTAAATGTTTCTGCTTCCTTTCATGCATTTGTTGTGGTTCATGGGTTAATTCGCAAGTAAGTTTTGAGAAAATATTTGTTAATTTATTATTACAAATTCTTTAATGCTTTTATGTTTTATAAAAATGCTAAAGATGCGTAACGGCTCCAAATCAAATTAGAAGGCATATGATCACTTTGCCAATAAATTAAAATGTTTGGCGGAAGTCGATCAAAAGAAGTTTTTCTCATGTTAGGGTAATGTTTGGATTGTAGAAACATTTCTTCGATTGTGCGCAATCGCTTAGAAATTGAAACAGTTTGTTTGTTCATTGAAACGTAAAAAAATTAGATGTGTTAAATTTCACAAAGTAGAGGAAGCCGTTAAATAAAATTAATTTAAATAATTGAAGACGCTGTTGGCACTTGGCGAAACATTTTAATATTATTGTAAATTTTTTATTTTATTTACTTGTTTTAAGTTTCGCAAATTAATAAACACAAATTAAAATTATTTTATTAACAAGTAAATAAAATAAAAAAATTTAAAATAATATTAAAATGTTTCGCCAAGTGCCTACAGCGTCTTCAATTATTTATATTAAAACGGCAGATTAAGCCAGTTTAGCTGTAATTTATAAATAAGACCTATTTATAAATTACAGCTAATTAATAAGACCTATTGTTTCTTATCGTAGTGCTCCTGCCTACAAACTAGGAGTTTACCAATCGTCCTGTGATGATTGTAATTTGCAATACATCAAACTGGTCGTAGTTTTTCTGAACGTTCATCAGAACATTTTCGAGCCTTAAGATTATGACATTCTAATTCCACGTTTGCAAATCATTTGATATCAGAAAACCATAACCGTACATTTAGTAATAATAGTAATCTAAAAATTTTTCAATTTGAAAACAAAAGTTTAAGACTAAATATTTTAGAATCTTTTGAAATTAGAAAAGCTCAGTTTTATAATGAAAATATATTGAACGCCCAAACTGATATAATTTATTTACCTTTAACTTGCCCAGATTTGTTTATTAAATTTAAAATTTCCCATATTTTAAGCAATGTTTTTTAAAAGTTTTTTAAAATTTTTATAAATTTTACTTACAAAATGGTGTTGCCTTCATTAGCTATTTGATACTGATTTTTATAAAGATTTTTTCTAATTCGAATTTTAAATTTTTATTGTTTAATTATTACTTGTTGATTGAATTATTTTGTGTTTAAATTTTTTCGAATTTGAGTAGTTTCAAAAATTGTTTTGTTTTATATTTTTGTTAATAATTTTTCTTTAGCATATATTTTTTCAAGCTCTTGATAATGGTGTGACAACCGAAATTGACCGAGCAAAAATATAAATATACATAAATAGTATGTTTAAATAAAAATAAAAATAAAATAATTTTAATTTGTATTTATTAATTTGCGAAACTTAAAACAAGTAAATAAACAAGTAAATTTTTATAATTTTGGAAAAAGTTTTTTTTTTGAATTTGTTATTATTTATGCAATATTTTTAGAATTTTTGAAAAAAGTTTTAATCTTTGATTTTGTAATAATTTTTTAAATATTTTTAGAAATTTGTTTGAAAAAAGTTTGAAGTTTTGATTTTATTTAGTTTTTACAATACTTTTGGAATTTTGAAAGAAATATGAATTTGTGATTTTGAAATATTTTCGCGAAACACTAAATGGAGAGGTTTTTGAGTAGTTTGGTGAGTGTATCATCTTTTCACTAAATTATGTTAATTTATGATCTGTTATAATTTTCCGACAACGTATTGATGTTTCGTGTTAGTTTTGTAATATATATCTAAACAGAGATAAAAAATACATGTACTTTAACAAAAAGTTATGTTTGATATACATCACTGCCCAAAACTAAAAACCATGTCCTCATAAAAGTTTTTTGCCGAAAACTATATCAAAACCCTTAACCCAGACCGAAGTCTTAATATCTCAGAGCTTGAGATTTCAGCCCCTCCATATTTATGCATTCTTGTATGAGTTTAGAATGTGGCAATTCGTCACGAGGATGAATGCAGTAGGAGGTTTATCTGGTAGACCGTGAAGGCCTACCAGTTGGTCTTGCATGCCAATAACCCTGCCGCTAGCTCATTTGAGCGAAGGTTCTATTGACCATCCTCTACACCCATTCCACCAACCCACCCACCTACCCACAAAAACAAATCGCGTGCCTCAAAGCATCACCCAGTTTTTCAGAAGGGAGAACTGCCATGTCACCACTCTCCCTATCTCAACTACGTTAACAAATCATTGTTATTTATGATTACTTATAAAAAGAAATATATAACCCATCTACAGAAGATTAAATTAAACATAGGAATATAAACAATAATCGAGGTCCTCTTAAGTGTTGCCTAACTCTCCCACTCCAGAACATTGATTTCCTAATATACTGCGCTAACACGAAATCTCATGCTTTAATATTTGCCTTTTTAACAATCAGCACTGCATCTTCAAATACTTTCTAAGGATCTTCTTGATCCATAGAAGATAAATAATAACAACTTAACTGAAACTTTTTGTTTTCTTTATTTCATTTTATTTCGTTTTTTTCCATTAAATTTAATCACCTTACGTTGCAATAATACATTTTTCTTTTTAACTTTTTTTAACTCATTAACTCATTAACTTAACTAATAATTATTCGACCTTAATTCGAATTTCTCGAATTTAAAATTTTGTTCACCAATTTTACACTATCCCTTTAAAATGTTTCTAAATATCTTTCACTGTTCGACAAGACCAACTCAAAAAACTTTACTTTTTCAAAAACAAACTCACTAACTTACATTATTAGGATTTTAAATTTCAAATCTTTAATATTTTCAAACTTGCTACTGCTCAAACCAACTCAACTCTACATCCCAAAAAAACTCACTAGCCTCATTCTCTCAATATTCCAAAACTAATTAACTAATATACTCAATATTGTTGTCGGAGTGACGTGAGTAAGAAATTATATATTCGAATGGGTAGAGTTGTTTGGGTAGATGTTGTTAAAAACCCGTGTCGATGGACTTTTGAATGGACTATTGAAAAATAAAAATCAAATTTATAAAAAATTCTGAAGTTTTTTATATAGTTTATAAGTGAGTAAAATTTTTGTGTGATAGCTCTACCCATTCGAATATATAACTAACTAATATATTTTCTATATTTTGGGCACGAGCTTAAACGAAAAAAAATGTACCCGGTCAGCATACATTTTTTTAACCGTTAAATGGTTGTTTCTGCAAATTATTCTATTTTAATTTTCATAATTATGAAAAAAACATTATGAATGAAAATTAAAAAAAATATCGGAATCTTTCGGAAGGGTCAAATTTTAGAAGTATTTCAACTGATTGTGTTCTTACACACAATTGTGTTGAGAAGTATAGTGACTTCAAAGATCTCTATAGTATATTACTATAGGTAAAGAGGACGGAAATGGAAGCACAACTCACAGGGAATATCTTGCCCATTACATGAAGTTTCACGGGAGGAGGGAATCATTCGAGTGAAGAATTGCCATTATCCAATGCAAATACAAGGTGACTATTTATCCATGACTGCAAAATATTTCGAATAGTTTCCAGTTTGCCTGCTAAAGTTTTTATCACCACCATTCTAAACTCATACAAGAATCTACTATTGTTTTAGACGGCACTAATGTAAAGTTAAATGAAATTAGACTGCGATAGTGTTGAAAGTTTAAGTGGAATGTGATAATGTTAAATGGAAATTAAATGTAAATGAAACGCTGTATCTTAAACATAAAACCGTGTAGATAGAAGTTTTATTTTAATTGTGAATAAAGTTTTATGTTTTAAAAACAAATTTTGTGTATTCTTTTGGACATTGTGCTCTGAAAATTTCTACAATCAATCATTGTAGTTTTTTAAGCTGTTGAATATTCTTGTTGAAGAATATTGTTTGCAGAATGGTTTTCCTGTTGTTGTGAAACAGTTACAGTGCTAAAATCTCAATAAAACCTGGTGTTTTTGCTTACTATATAAGTGATCGAATCCTGAAAGTAATTTGGGAATTACGTTTATCGAATTGAGATCCAATTCGAAGTAAGGTTGAAAAACGTGACAACATATTTATATCAATAAACTATGTTCTGTACTTATATATCAATAAACTCTGTTGTATATACCTAGATATTTACTTTATAAAGTTTATACAGAATCATTATTGACGTATTATTACTTTAGATTTACGAGATCCTGTGCGCGAACTTTGTTCACATTTTATTAAATATCTTTAAAAAATCTTCTCTAGCTAAGAGGAAAGGTAATAAAAATGACGACCCTTTTTTGTATTTAATTATTTTTTGCACGATCAGTTGATTTTGCATGTTTAATGATTCGTAAATAAACATAGTAAGTTTCGATTACAAATCACAGGTCGGTAAGTAATTACTTACCGATCATGCAGGCATTAAGTAATTACTTACCGGTAAGGGAGACCCAGGGTGTGAATTAAAACGATTTTTATTTAAATAATTATGTAGGTCAATTTACTAGATTCAACTTTAAATAACAATCTTTTAAAAATATTGTAATTAAAAGATTTAAAAGCAATTTATTTTGAAAAAATTATCAATGGAAGTAAGTTTTGCAACAAAAAAGCCTAAAGAATTATGATAAAACGCAAAGCTTACTATTTTAAAATAAAATTTTAAGAAATTTTCTTTAAAACATTAAAACTTAAAAATGAATTTCATTATTTAAATAATTTTAATTGAATTTTTATTGATCGTGCAAAAAATATAATAAGTGTTTTGGGCATTAAGAGTATTACCGATTTCGGGTGTATTAGAGATCTCGACTTCGTCTCGATCTCAAAACATATATCCTCAATCGGTAAATCACTCGTACTGCCCTTAATACTTAAATAACTATTTCAAAACCGTGCAGTATTATTATTTTAACTTCAAATCCATTTCGTCGTTCTGATTAAAATTTATATCATTCAATATTCTGAAGATTTATTTCCATTAAAATAAATGATACCTTTCAAGTGGGTTGACGGTAATGAAAAATTCATTTGCTTTTATTAGTTTGCCTTTCAAAAAATTTACTTTTGCTAATTAAATATTCATTATTTCATTCCACTTTTATTTGAAATACATTTTATTGAAGATTATGATTTGAAGTAACGATTTAGTTAGCTCAACTATAAGTTTTTTAAATAAATGTATTCTAGCTAGACCACATAATGTCAATCTCATGTAACTTTGAGCAAATAACCTATTTAATAAGTAAATCAACTTGATTTTTTTTATAAAAATCATTAATATAAATCAACTAAAGAAATTTCTAAAAATTTTAAACAAATTCAAAAACGTGTAAATAGAAATTAGGCCAGTAATAATAGGAGAAAAAATTAGAAAAAAAAAATAATTCGTTACAGCAAACTGACAGCGGGATATTGTAGAACACGATATTGTAAAAGAGGGAAAAATAAATCGACAGCTGCTATCCGGAGGAGAATGGGGTGGGTTTTTAGGGGTTGAAAACAGTTTTTCGTAATTTCTGGCTAAACCGTGCATCCTGTCAAAAAGAATTATATGTAAAGTTGTAGGGAATAAAGAGATCTACAAGCAAAAATATGCCAGTGGCAGATTTAGCTGAAATTTATCAAATAGATAGTTAATTTTCTTTTCAATTACAATAAAAATTCATATTATATTAAGGTAAGAGGTAAGGGTAAGATATTAAAAATTTTTTGTTTGCATTTTTTCTTATTTTTTTTTTGAATGCATTATTTTAAGAATATTTTGTAAAAATTGCAAGTCGATTGGAGCAAAATTGACAAAATTACGAGTATTTTTAAATTTGCTTATGAACGTTTTATACCAGATTTTTTACTGTTCAAAACTTTAAAGCGTTTTCCTCACAACTCACGCTTTCAAAGTCGGTGCCCCTCATAACTTCAACAATACTGCACCGACCCTTTTGAAATTTTGAACACTATTTTTGTACATAATTTACGAGGTAACGCTGGAGAGTTTTTGCAAATTTTGTTAATAATTTTTATTTTACAATAACAAATTGGCCGATTTTTTTCACAAATAATCGCGTTTTTCACTTCAAAGTGTTCCAAAAAAGGGAAAAATTAAAATTTCGAAAAACCCTCCCAGCGTTACTTGGAAAAAACTATTATCTAACGTTTGATTTCGAATGATCTAGCACCAAGTTATGAGAGGCACCGCAATTCTACTTTTTTCCGAGACACGTCCGAATAATTGCTGCCATTGTCGTGTTTTTTAATATTTCTTCCTGAAAATTTTAAACAATATTCTTCAAATGTCATACTTTAATGTACTATTGGTTTTAATAAAAAGAGATTTTAACTGTGTCGTCACAAAAAATTCACAAAAACATGCCTTTTTTCGTACGAATTAACCTTACCTCTTATATTCGTGTTCTTGAAATATTTAATTTTAAAGATTTTTAGTACAACTAAAATTCTGATTGTTGATTATTTCTTCGAACAATTTTTATCAAGTTCGAAAACGAAAGCATATAATTATTCATAAATGTATTTTCGAATGATCGTCGTTTACTTAATCATAAAAAAGTTAAAATGATTTTATTAATTAGTACAAATTATTTAACGATAAATATGCAAATTACCACGAAAAAGCGATTTTTTCAATTTTCCCGCCATTTTTTCATACTAGTATACCGTTTTTTTAAAACTTATTAAAAGTAGACGTAACAACAAGTAAGTGGGCCAAAACAGAACTCTGTAGGAGGCGTAATTTTAAGAGGAATCGCAGTTAAATTTTTTTTTAATTAAATTTAACACTAACGTCTAAATATTTCTCTCCGAAAAAATTGCTGCCTTTTTGCAATAAATAGAGGTATCTTTTGCCAACGTTTGAGCTTCACAAAATTGTTTTTGTCAAAGAAAAAAAGAAAAAAGAAAAAACCAGTTTTTCGCTTTTTTTTCGAAAAGTTTTGAGGTTAGGGTAAAAATGGTCCGTGCAAAAGTTGTAGATCTTTTTATTTCCTACAACTTTTACATGTAATTCTTTTTGATAGAATCCACGGTTTAGCCAGAAATCACGAAAAATGTTTTCCACCTCTTCCTCTTTTACAATATCGTGTTCTACAATATCCCGCTGTCAGTTTGCTGTAACGATTTTTTTTGTTGTGCAAATACTATTTTTACTGGCCTAAATGGCGTATATGCTGAAAGTACGAAATATTAAAAAATAATGCACAGACTTTCAATATAAACCTTTGAATATATGTGATGTTCTATGATCAAATCAAACAGGGGCCTTATTCCCGAACACATAAATGTCGTCACAATATTGTAAATTCACACAATGTTGTGAATGTCGTATTATGTAGCACCAATTCGGTGAAAATTCCACACAATATTGTGAATCTGACAAGAACAATATAGTTACTGTCAAAATCACAATTTTGCTTTATGTTTTGTGTGTTGACTTTTTTATACAAATTTCATCGATTGGCGTAAAAATTAATTTATAACGCAAAAATAAGTGTTTAATAATATTAAATAATCATATTTTTATATAAATATCATTAAAAAATATTTATTTATTAAATATATTTTTATTTTATTTTGCATCTTTTAAGATTAAAAAAGTTAGTTGTCAAAAGTACGAATCTAGTACCAAAAATCTGTTATAATTTTGTGAAAATTTGTTATAATTGGTTTGTGTCTATATTATACACAAATGTGTGTTACAAAATACCATTTTTATATAAAGTTGATAAGCATTTTGGTGAAATTGACAATATTGTCGATTGGCAAATATGCGTTCGGGAATAGGGCCCTAGTTTTACTACATTAAACCAATACAAGAATACAATAGAAAAACTAAATCTAATCTAATTGTTATCATAAATCTACATATCCGAAGAACTAGCCAAGGATGTAAAAAATCCCTTGTGAAACTGCGTTTACAATTTAAGAGACTTTGTTACTGACTTACATTAGTCTCAGAGTTAAGGGATATAAGTAATAGGATCACTTCGAGGTGAAATGGTTCTTGCTTCTATTGAGGAGATCGATTGAGTAAGTCATACGCATGGGATCAGTTTTTGTGGACTTGTTATTTTTTATTAATTTTGTATATATATAACTGGGACAACCCGGTGTACTCGAGTCCATGTTATTGATAAACGAGTTTACATAAGGCATTACATATCACTGGCAACAGCAGCAAGCACTTATATCACTAGCCAAAGTGATATCGTACTTTTGATGGCAGACGAACTCTATTCAGTTAGCGCCTTAGTGGTAGCACACACAACCATTATATATGAGGAGTTTTTAAAATACATATAATAAAATATTTTAATAAGTTTTGGATGATACTGCGTTGAGTGGAGGTAGATTTTAATATAGAGGCTGGCTGCTAGTAGTGTGGAATTTTCCAGGAGATGAATATGATGATACGAGATGTTGTTGGAGATGTTTTATCCAATATAATGAGTTACTTTGAATGCGTTGATTAAGCTGAATCTTCGGTTATGATTTAACAATTTTACTGCTCACGTAAAATAAACACAAGAGGCAGCAGATAAAATGTTGTTGTATCAACCATATTATAAATTAAATATAGTTCTTAAATTCTTCAGGTAGCTTCCTACAGTAGCTTCCACATTTACTAATGGTTTTGAACCATTATTAAGTAGCACGAATATAAATTAGATTTACCCAATGCACAATAACATTTCAGAGTTTAATCGTATGTATACGAAATAGCTTATACAAGTTACATGAAATTTGCCTTATTGAATTTATCAAATTGATGGCGAGACGATGTAATATTATTTATATAGAAAATTACATTTTAAATTTAACACGAAAAATAAGAACTTAAAAATATTTGGAAAAAAGAAAATTTGAATAATAATAATATTTTTTTTGTTTTTTTAATAAATGTTAACGAAATCATCGACCGCTAAACTTCAAATTTTTTGAGAAATGATTTTAGTTTTGATGTTCGCCACAACACTCCCTCTTAGTGCCATCAAAGATGAAACGATATAAATAAAGAAATTAAGTAGAGTTGAGGAGGAAAGAAGGAAAGAGTTTTACTTAAGTAGTTGTAGCGAATAAGAAAAAGTTTGGAGGTGTTGGAGTTATGGTAACTCGAGTGGAGATATAGGTCAGACAGAGCTGAGTTGTCTGAGACCAATATTGCTGGAGAAAGTTCGTTTAAAAAATAGCAGAAGCAGAAAATTAATCGTCGCTGATGCTGAATGTCTGACAGAACATAGTTGTCTGAGACAATACTAGCATCTAACAAACGTGAATGTTTATTTTTCAAAAAGGAGCTGTTAAAAGCAATAAGAAGAAGTAGAAATTCAGCGTAAGCAAAGGAGTGCATATGGTAACACAAAAATGGTAAAGTCTGATAGTACAAAGTTGACTGAGACCAATGTTTACCTTGGAGACGTGTACCACAGAAAAAGATCGTTTTGAGAAGAAATATCTGATTAACGACAAAATGTCGTTTCAAATATCTATAAAGACCATACCTGTTCGTCAACAGATAAATGGTTAACGTCAGAAGATGTTCATGTTGTAGAAACATATGGGTAACGTTAGGGATATTCCTTTAAGATCAGATATTTGGAGGTTCTGCTTAAACAGATGAAATCTGATTTTTATATCCATAAAAACCATACCTGTTTTGTCAACAGATAGATGGTTAACGTTGAAAGATGTTCTTGTTATGGTAACATATAGGTAACGTTAGGGATAAATAAAAAAATTCAGAAAATTCGAAAAAATTTGTTTCGGCCCATGAGTTAAGGAGAGTAGAGTGGGTCTTACGAAGGAGGAAGATGATTAATTCGTCCCATGAGTAAAGAAAAATGAAGTGAGTCTTACGAAGGAAGAGATGTGAAGTTTCGACAAATGAGTTAGGTAGAGTGTTATGGGTCTTACGAAGGAAGGAGATCTTAAACTTCGGCCCAAGGTATCGATTTAAAAATCAAAAAAGAAATTTAAACAAAAAAAAAATTTATCGCACTAGCAGGAGTTGGTGTGGCTTGAAAGTCGAGAAATAAGAATTTGGAGAGAAAAAAAAATGTGTCGCTAGGAGAAAACTAGATTATGGCTTAACAGTCGAAACGATTAGTTGGAAGAATATGTGGTTGCTAAGGGAAAAGCGTTGTTTCACTGTGAAAAAAAATATTATAATAAAATTAAATTTTTAAAATAAAATGAAGCAAGCACTAATTTAAATTAAGAAAGAGAAAAAAAATGAATTAAATTATAAATTTGATACTTCTTTAAGTTGACTCCATTGGAAGGTTTGTATCACGTCGGGGTTACCAGTTTTAGATGATACTGCGTTGAGTGGTGGTAGATTTTAATATAGAGGCTGGCTGTTAGTAGCGTTGAATTTTCCAGGAGATGAATACGATGATACGAGATGTTGTTGGAGATGTTTTATCCAATATAATGAGTTACTTTGAATGCGTTAATTAAGCTGAATCTTCGGCTATGTTATAACAATTTTACTGTTCACGTAAATTAAACACAAAAGGCAATAGATAAAATGTTGTTGTATCAACCATATTATAAATTAAATATATTTCTCAAATTCTTCAGGTGCAGTAGCATCCACATTCACTAATGGTTTTGAACCATTATTAAGTAGCACGAATATAAATTAGATTTACCCATTGCACAATAACATTTCAGAGTTTAATTGTATTTATACGAAATAGCTTATACAAGTTACATGAAATTTGCCTTATTGAATTTATCAAATTGATGGCGAGGCGATGTAATATTATTTATATAGAAAATTACATTTTAAATTTAACACGAAAAATAAGAACTTAAAAATATTTGGAGAAAACAAAATCTGAATAATAAGATTTTAGTTTTGATGTTCGCCACAAAGTAAATCTTGGTAATAATATATTAACATATTCTTCAAAAGAATAAAGCCACCGAAAATGTTTATCAAAACGCATAGATATGTATCTATTACCTCTAATGTGTCAATAGTTTTGCCAATTTAATTAATAATAAGCCAAATTTTTGATCACGTTTGATCAATTGAATTGTTCCTGGAGAATTTTTCCAGGCTAACTATATACCACATGTCTAATCAATGTCTTGTTTAACATGAAATTGGATTGGTGAGATTTTGTGAGTGATTACGCTCAGTTAACTATCGGAAATAATTTGCATTTTGCAATTTGAAATCAGTTTTTACTTTCTATTAGAAAAACGTCTTTAGAAAAAATATTATTGAGTTTGCTGTTATTGGACACATACGACACTGTTAGGAGAGGATTACTTGCTAACAAGGCTCTATGGCCAAAGAAAGCCATCTTAAATATTTAAATAATTTAATTCTTTTTAGATACTTTTTAATTCAATTAAATTAAATGGTTTTATTAATTTTAAAAACCTTAAATAAGAAGAATTGAATTATTTAAATATTTAAGATGGCTTTCTGTGGCCATCGAGCCTTCTAAGCAGTCATTTATGCGACTTCAGTTTTATTAAAGGCTGTTTTACTTCGAAAAATGATGATAAACATCATCAGACGACAGACTCAACAGTTTTCTGTTATAAGTTTATTGACGAGACATTGTTATTAATCAGAAGATGCTTTTGCAAGTTTTAAAAGTAAAAGTGAAATTGACTTGCCTTTCTCCAAAGCTTACGCCAAGTGCCAACGGGAAACTTTTAATTATAATATTAGAAATGTGTTGTTTTTGAGCAATTTCAATCTACTGTATTTAGTCTTATTTTTAGTTTAGGAACATTTTTTTTTTAAATTCACATTGTATCTACCATTACGGATTCGAATCCATGGTATGGTACTTAAATAGGAAAATTCTGAGAAAATAGTAAATACGCTTTTAAATTGAAGAAATTCAAATGATTTCGTTATATATATATATATATATATATATATATATATAATTTTATTGCTCACAACAATCCCCGATAATTTAGATCTATTCAAAATTTCCATCTAGTGAATTGTAATGCTAAAAGTTAGTCAGTGAACATATCCATTGTCTTTCGTACTACACATTCAAATAAAATTTAAAACAAATTGTAGTGGCTATGATATTTTCATGTAATTTTACTTATTATTATTTCATATTGACTTTCAATATTTGAAGGATTATATTATAAAAAATATTGATATTGACATATTGGTTGTCAATATTTCATCATTTTACACAATTTTTATAGTTTTTTAACAAATCCTATTTGTTGTTGATTATATTGTTTAATCCGTAAGTGTGAGTGTAAGAACACCGACTTCCATGATAAAGCCCAGAACTAAAATTTATCAAATTTATTAGTGCTAAACATAATTTAGATTTTGAGCAATGCCAATGTGAAAATTTCATCCTTATATATCAAACAAAATTATGCTATTTTTTATTCGTACAATTATGTAGATGTTAATCCATGGCATGAATTCATACCATCAAAAACAGCCAAAGACAGTGATTATAGGATTTACTCTACTCTAACAAAAACAAAAACAACCGCACACGTATATATTAATATTTGAGCGACATCAACTTTAAAATTTGATGTAAAATTGTAAAACGAAAAAATTATGATTGAAGCTAGTATATTGCATAAAAATGCCAAAACAACACTCATATCACTGGGGTATGAAATTTACAGCAAAATGCTGTAATAATTCGAACAGAAAACTATCATTTTGGCGAGCAATGGCATTATGCTTTTCTAAGGCATTAAATAAACTTATTGTGAAGATTACAATACAATTTATTAGAGAAATTATAAATTATTATTTACTTTAAAGAAAACAGTTCCATTAAGAGAATACAAAACACCGGAATGAAGATAACCCAAACAAAGTAATAACAATTAAAACCCCTTAAAGTAGGTAAATAAGTAGTAGGTAAATAAAAAAATTAAAAAAAATAGATCTCACACCTATGTGTCAACATTTTATGATCGTGATATTATGTTTTTGTTGGTAAAGAAAGTAAAAAGGTTGTTTTCAAGACTTTTGTGGAAATATCACTAATGTTTCGTATACTACACGAGTTTTTTCTTTAAACTTCAAATCGTTGTATTGCTGCATGGATTGCTGCATGGAATCTGTCAAATGATAATTAGAAATCAGTAATTATGTATTAAAATTTACTGCAAAAATAAAAATAATGCAAATATAGTAAAAAACAACTTAAAGACAACGCAAAACAATCTTGATTTGCAAGAAATAGCAATTTTTTAAAGTTTTCTAAATCCAAATCAGCTGATCACAAATGTCAAGTTTTTTTCGGGAAAAAGGTCTATATAAGAGGTTGTGTTAGAGTTCAGCACAAGTTCGTCAAAATAATTGTATGAGATTTTTAAAAGTGTAATAGAGCTACTATGAAAACAAGAAACATTAAGAGAATACAAGTAGGAGAAATATTTTTATAAATTGAAAATCTTGAGCAAATAAAATTTATAACGTATAGAAAATCCATTGTTTTAATTTCCTGATCTATAGTGATCGAACTAAAATTAGTAGCTCGGCCAAGAAACGTTTCTTTTCTAAAAATTTTTTTGAATTATAATTTACTAGAATTAAATTTTACTAGATTTATGAATTAATTTTCATTCAGCTTTCCAATTTTTAAGAATGAGTTTTTCTCAATAAATTTTTCAGTTTATATTTGGAATTACATGCCGTTTTTTGAACATATTAGCTGCTTAAACCTTTTGAGTAGATAACCAATAGAACGCTAACAACTTCAAAACCAGTTAAATATAAACACAATTTGTTGGAGGTAGAGTAACGGTAAATAAAAGCAAGTTTCAGCAACTTTGTTCTTCCATTGACTGCACTTGTTAATCATAGTAATGAATTCGAATCAGTGGTACTGATGAGTGTGGGTTTGAATCTGAAATTAAACCAAAGAAGAAGAATTTTTAAGAATGAACCGAAAGTTTTTATTCAAATTTCAGTTAACTGAATTATAATTTTAAGACCAGGTAATGGTAACATTGCTTTTGTGTAAACATATATACATGAGGGTTTTTTCAGCTTATTTTTATTTTTTTCGGTCTAAAAGGCTCATATATTAAGCATTGGATCTATAAAAAATTCACCCAAAACTTCAGTTTCCTAGATCAAACCTGTGAACGGCGCAAACCAAGTTTAAGATAGGAAATTTAAGATGGGAAAAACGACATTTTTGAGCTAAAACGATTAGCTGTTCTAATAATCCATAATTTTTACTATCGACTTTAAATAAAAGGCTTCATGATAAAATGCAATAAGAAGCAAGTTTTTTAATTTAGTAATTTAATAATTTGTAATAAGTTAACTGTTGTAGCGAGATAAAACCGTTTTTCGTTCGAAATTGAAAAAATGTTCATTCGCGTAAAAGTGGTGTTTACATAACTTGAAATAAAATAAACTATTATTTAAACTTATTCAATTGTTTTTTTTTTCTCACTTAAAACACCTCCAAAGCAACTTCAAAAGTTTCTTAGTAATCAATGCACGTAATGTACGTTGAGACCAATTGTAGTTATATATGCATACTGTACTTTGAGTAAAGTTTATCAGCAAATATGAAAAAATACAATTTTAGTTAAAAGATTAATATTGTTTTTTGTTTAACAAGATTGCACCTACATATACAAGTTTTAAAATATTCAAATTGGATATATATAAAAAAAACAACATAAATAAACTTGTATAAAAAACAAAACATACTCTAAAAACCCAAACACAGCACGTTACACATTATAAACTTGAATCTAAAATTCACAATATGTTAAAAATTTAACAAATACAAGTTGTGAACTTATCTAAACGTATAATTCCCCACACAATAATGTCAACCTCAATATAACAGAAGTTGAATGAAGTAAATAACTATTTCCATGAAGGAAATTGACCTAGACCTTATATCATATATGTTTTATTTCAAAGCCTTAGTATTTGAAATTGGTTGAAATACATTTAATTTGCAGTTCAACAAAATGGTTGGTTACCTCGGCTACATCGTTCGAACCTGCACAGTTGTAGAATCAAGCTTCAATTCGCCATATTTCCTATGGCAATGAGACTGGAATAATCTCATCTCAATTAGAAAATATGAAGAGGCTGAAATCTCACAACTCTGAGATATCAAGACATCGGTTTTGGTTAAGGATTTTGATATAGTTTTTGGCATAAAACATTTGTGAGGACATTGTTTTTAGTTATCGGCAGCGATGTATATCAAACATAAAACTCTTTGTAAAAGTACAAGTATTTTATCTCTGTTTAGAAATTTATTACAAAACTAACACGAAACAATTCGTTCAATTCGTTGCCGGAAAATTATAACAGATATTAAAAAAATTTAGGGAAAAGATAATACACTCAGCAAACTACTCAAAAATTTCTCCACCTAACGTTTCGAGAAATATTACAAAATCAAAAATTCAGATTTCTTTCAGAAATCCGAAAACATTCCAAAAATTATAATAAAATTACTATAAAAATTTAAACTTTTTTTCGAAATTCTAAAAATATTCCAGAAATTATTACAAAATCAAGAATCTAAATTTATTCAAAAAAAATTAAGTTATTGCAAAAATTATAAAAAAATCAAGAATACAAACTTTTTCCAAAATTCTAAAAATATTTCAAAAATTATAACAAAGTCAAAAATTGAAGCTTTTTTCAAAATTTTAAAAATATTCCAAAAATTATAACGACATTAAAAAAAAACTTTTTCGAAATTCCAAAAATTATAATAAAATTAAAATTTAAACTTTCAAAAAAATTTTAAAAATATTCCAAAAATTCAGACCGAAGTAACTTTTTTCAAAATTCTAAAACTATTGCAAAAACTATAATAAAATCATAAGAACAAACTTTTTTTCAAAATTCTAAGAATATCGCAAAAAATTATAACAGAATGAAAAATACAAACTTTTTTCCCAATTTCAAAAATTATAATAAAATCAAAAATTTAAACTTATTCAAAACTCTAAAATTATTCCGAAAATTCTTACAAAATCAAAAATTAAAACTTTTCTTCAAAATTCCAAAAATTATAATAAAATCAAAAATTGAAACTTTTTTCAGAATTCTAAAAATATTGCAAAAATAATAATAAAATCAAAAATTGAAACTTTTTCCAATATTCTTAAAATATTGCAAAAATTATAACAAAATCAAAAATACAAACTTTCAATATTCCAAATATTATTACAAAATTAAAAATTGAAATTCTTTTCAAATCAAAAAACCTTTTCCAAAATTCTAAAAATATCGCAAAATATTATGGCAAAGTCAAAAATACAAACTGTCAAAATTCCAAAAATATTCTAAAAATTAAAACAAAATCAAAAATTTCCGTGTCCAATTTCATGTTCGATTAAATTTCATGTCATACAAATAGTTAATTTCATTTTTTGTCAACAAAATTGGTTAAAAAAATGAAAATCATACTTTTGACACACTTAACAATATTTTTTTACAAACTTTTTATGCAATAATGTAGTTTTGGGCCTCACATACCAATCCCGACAATCAAGTTTTTTTCAAATTCAATTTTTCTACTCGTAATCACTTAAAATGAACATTTTTAAGCAAAATATGCACATTTCCTTGTTTTGACACACTTGACGATTTTTTGACACACTTCCGGGACAGCTATCGAACACTTCGTTCTTTCGGCTCTTCCCATTGAGTATACCTATTTTTAGAAACAAAAATTTTTGAAATCCTTTCAGCCGTTTTCTAGATTTCGTCGGTTGTGACTTGTGACGGACGGCCGGCAGACAGACATTCATTTTTTTTGCTTTTTTAGAATCAGTAGGTCCTCAAACATCGAGAAATGCCAAAAAAAAGTGGGGGTAGGAATTTCACTTTTGGCTCGAGGATTGAATACTTTGGTTTTTTCAAAATAAATAATTACTTTGAGTTAAAAATTGTTAACACAGATTATCGTGATATTGTTATTTATCATATTCTTTGTAATGAAGGAATGACCTGCAGCCAAATTGTGTAACTGTGAAGTGTTAAAAATTTCTTCGTTTCGATTTAATCATTAATTTTTTATCATTTTACCATTTTTGCGATTCTATATCGATTTGAATGTTAAAATATTTAATAGCAAGCGTCGAACTGTCAAACGTCAACAGTATATAAAATTAAATGTTTATTTTAACTTTTAACATAATTTAAACGTAAAACGTTTACAAATTTTAATATATATATATACATATATATATATATATATATATATATATATATATATATATATATATATATATATATATATATATATATATATATATATATATATATAATTATATATATATATATATATATATATATATATATATATATATATATATATATATATATATATATATATATATATATATATATAAAAAATATATATATATATATATATATATATATATATATATATATATATATATATATATATATATATATATATATATATATATATATATATATATATATATATATTTAAAATAATAAATTTTAATTTAGAAATGCAATTTTAAAAAATCTAATCACATTGACGTTATTGTGTTTTTTGACACAATGTCAATAACAACAAAAGAAACGGTTTCATTTTATTGCCAAACAAAAAGTCAGTGTTAACTTTATAATTTGAAAACTTCACTCACTTAGATATTTTTGCGGTGAAGTGATAAAAATCTTATCACTTCACCGCTTCACAGTTACAGAATTTGGCTGCTGCAGTCAAATTCTATAGTTGTGAAACTTTCAATTGATAGTTTTTTTTTTAACTTCACTAAAAAGATAACTTTTTAATCGCCTACGTATTAAAGTGTTCCTTTATTACTGTGATTTGCGGCCTTAAAGTGTCACTTTTTAGCCATATATTTTGTTGTCATATCGTAACCATATAGTTTTATGTTCAAAAAAGTAAAAAAACATTTGGATTTGTTTAAATTCTATAAGAAATAGAAATGTTTATCAAAGCAACCTTAAATTCAAAATTTCATAGGCCAATCAAAATAATTGTTTAGTTTTTGTTGTCATGGCTATACGATTTGTTTGAAAAAAATAACCAATATTTTGGTCAAAGGTTTCTTGTTCAACATATCTTTTTTTTTAAATTTATAAAAATTTTTAATATTGATTTAGATTAAAGACTTTTTTTTAAATATTTTGCTTGCGGCGAATAAAAAATAGTGTATGATGCACGGACGTAAGCCATTTTGAACTGAATGTAGATGCAAATCTCGGCTCACGCCTAGATTCGCAAATTCCACATACGTCCAAAAACCTAAGACTTACGTCCTTGCATCATAATATGCTAAAAATCACATTTTTGCAATAAAGTGATACAAAACTTATCACTTCATCGCTACACAATCAATTAATTCAACTGGTGATCTTTTAAAATAGTTTATTGTTTTTAAACTTAGCGTCATACAAAATTGTACAATTGGTCCAGTAATTCAGCAATGACCGAGTACTGGCAAGCAGGACTGAACCATTAACAAAATTTTAATGGATGATAACTTCGGACAATAATTGCCTGCCATATATGGGTCAGAGGAAAATACCAGCAATGGACCATGCAAGGTTGTATAACTGGCCCAGTAACAAACCAATAATGATAAACAAATAAAATTTGTTCTTTACTTTACAGAATACATTGAGGACATTTGTCCATATGCAACATTTCAGTTGAATAAACAAACATACAGTGAAAGTTCATACAGTGGAAATGTATACAGTGGGCCCTATCATTCGGTTAGAGGATCTTTTGTTTATCACGGTGTAAAGACTGATTATTGTATTTGCAATACAAATAATTTTATGAAAACTATTTTATTGCAATATTTTTTCTTATTATATAATTTTATATTTCTTTTTACTACTTAGTACATTTTCAGACTTCGTGTTTAAAAATGTACTTATTTGTTATTACTTAACTCTACTTGCAATTGCGCAATAATTTCTAAAACAAGAACTTAAATTCTAGCAAGGAAGTAATGAACCGGAATATACAAAAGTAAGATGGCCACGAAAAGGTGGCCGATTAAGAGACCCTAACTCGGAGAGTCAAGGTATTGGTTAGTTCTCCAATTTAATTTATTTACTATTCAAATAATTGAATGTTTCGTACTAGTATGTGTATTATCCGCAATTCATTAATTTAATTTTAATATTTATTAGAAAAATTCATTAGCATCCATAACATTGCTATTCATTCGTTTATTTTAAAAATACGTGAAAAACTTTTCGCATATCTATGGAAATTCATATCATCTTTTTTTTTTTTTTGTTTTCTTTTCTTTTTTTTCTTCTTTTTTTTTTGTTTTTCATTTTTATAAAAATAGTATATTTTCAACGATGCCGAAAACCACATATTTTGAAGCGAGAGGACAGTTTATCAGCCGAGGCGATAGCCGAGGTTGGTAATGGTCGCGAGATTCAAAATATGATTTTCGGCGAGTAGAAAACTGTACTTTTTCTACTACTTTTTTAAAAATTATTATTAATTATTAAGCATTTTCATTTAAAATTACATACAATTCAAATTTTAAAACATATAAACATCCAAACAAAATCTTTAAATTTATATTTCTCCTATTAAAATATAGATGACTCAATATGAATAAATTATCCAATTTCTATGTCTTAAATAAAACGGTCTTTAGTTACAAGCCTGATTGTCTTTTCGTACAAAAAAATCGTCAATTGTATACATATACATATATTTATTCTATTTACACTACAAAATTCTATAATTTTATTCTATTTGGTCTCTAAAGCTCCTAAAATCATTAAATAACACACCTTTAAAGGTTTGTTGTTTTTTGCATTTCGCGTCTAGTAGGCTTATAACTAAGACGGTTTTCTAATAAACAAAGTCAAGTTTAAAAATTTTAATATGATTTCTAAAATAAAAACAACAGTTTTGATTTAGTTTTTTAATGGGGATGACGTTGCGTAAATTCCTGATATATTTTAAAACAACGTAAAATATTTTATGTAAATAAATATTTTTTTTGTTTTTCTTAAATAAATAGGTGAAATAATTTTTGTTTAAATATCTTAACATCAACTGTTTGTTACCATACTATTTGAAAAGAATATATCTTATATAGTTAACTATTATATTATTTTTATTGCAAATTGTCCGTAAATAACTCTAAAATTAATTAACGTCATCTTCCTAAGAATGACAAATTAACACTAACAAAATTATTTCATTCAATCAACTGATTCTCTTAACGGGTGTTCTAGGATGATTTATTCTAGTTAAGAAATTAGAAAATAGATGGCTTTTAAAAAATTAGTTTCGTCACTAGGTACGAAAGTAATTTGTATAGGTTTTTT
>CAVNZG010000799.1:0-127809 GCA_963693315.1 Diogma glabrata
TAATATACAAATCAATGTACGCTATTGAGCCAAGAAAATTTCACCGGTGACAAGTTTTCTTTTCTGTATTTGTATAAATAGTCTCTCCGACGATAGCACACCGTACAAGTCGTTTGTCCCATTTTTTCAAAGAGAGTCTGAACCAATAGAATAAACCATAAAAATAAATAAACCATTAAAATTAAAATTTTATGTATTGTATGTATTAATGTATTGTATGTATTGTATGTATTAATTTTATGTATTAAAATATTATGTATAAAGAATTTCGACTATGAAAATTTTTATTTTTAACTGAACTGATAACAGTAATTAAAGTTGAAAACAACCTTAAAAACCGTTTCAGGGTCTATCTACACCTTAGACCGCATGTTATTGTAGGACTTAGGTTTTGATAGGTATTAATGTGTATATATGTGTAAATATTGGTATTTCTTCTGGCACACTGGCAAATACTTCAATTAATACCTAATCAATGTTATAGATTTTACGTATAGTTCTAATTATAAAAACATTAAAGAAAGCAGTAGTATCCCATATTGGGATGCTGGGATGGTAATTGGGACTGATGGGAGCCATGCTAAATGCTTATGTATCAAGTTATATCCATATCAATTGTCAGGTATAGATTCTATAAAGCTTTCAAAAACAGGTTCTCAGAGGACCCTCAAGTTTTGTTTTATATCGCTCAAAAACTAATCAGCTCCTTGGCATTTATATTTAGATCTGTTTTTTGAAACTTTAATCAAAATTCATTCATGAATGTATGTTGTATGCTTCCAACAAACATTTAAAACTTAGTGAAAAAACCACCAGTTGTATGGTGGACCCAATGTACCCCAAAAGCTAATTAAACCTTTCTCATATTGATTGGAACCTATTACTAACGTTTCATGATAATCTATTTACGATAGAGCCCATATGGCCGAAGCTTATATAGCTCAAGAAACTTCTGCCACCGATTTACCAAGTACTCAAAATGTTTTCCCATCTTGTTTTGCGAAACCAAAATATGAAGAGGCAATCCACATTAACACAATTTTGATTAAAGTTCCTCCTTTCTGTAAAAACCAACCAAACACCTGGTTCACTGTTTTGGAATAACTATTTCTAAACCTTGTTTACTGTTTTGGAAGATGCCAAATATGGCTACATTTTATGTATCTTTACCCCAAGTATTTCTTGCCTCATCTGGGACGTCTTTAATGCTCTTAAGGCAGCAAACTCTTATGACCAGCTGAAATCAGCTCTTCTTCATCGTCTTACGTCTAGTACTATGGATCGCAATAGAAACGTGCTAAGAGAAATGGATCTCGACAATCGTAAGATTTCACAACTTCTTAGGGAAATGACCCGTGAGGCACAAGAAAAAGAAAAACTTTGTGCATCCGTACGCACAACACTAGCTGTAGCCGATCTTTATCGAACTGGCAGATCGTGCCTTCGCTGTCCATGTAGGATCTTCTTTCAAGCCAGTAAACTGTCCTCCAAACAAGAAGTTTAATGAACTCCAGTTTTCTATCATAAAAGCTATCTCAGTGAACAATTTTAACAATAGTAGAAGCAAATTCTGAACACACTTCAAACCATGCATACAAAATTCATCTTCTTCGAAAAACTATTCAAAAAATTATATGACTTGTCACAAGTGGCGGCATGTGATAACAGCCAATCTGAACATCAACGTCATCTCACAAAAATCCTTTTTAGTGGATACCGGGCCCGAATCGTCTGTTCTTTCAGCTACTGTGAAAGAAAAACTATATAAATTTTCTGGTTTCCCACTCTTGGTCGCAAACACCACAAAAGCTAGAACATATAGTATTGTCAGATCTCAGACCTTTATTACCGTGGAAGTTACCATGCTCATACGTGGCGTTGATTTTTTAAATAAGTACGGTCTTCCAGTGGATGTGGAAAATCGACCACTTGTCGATCCACTCATTAACTTCAGTCTCAACTTTAACTACAATCGACCATTCTATTAACCCTGCTGTCGTCATTATTCTAAGGAACTTCAAGAATTTAACTTCTCTAAGTGATCGTGCATTATCAGTGAAGTAAAACGTTACACACGTTATTGAGACGCATGGTATTCTTGTTTCTTGTAACTACGGTAGACTAGGTCCAAACATGTTGGCTTAAGGTATTTGTTGAATTTTTAACAGTCCATGTTCATCTCCTGTCATCAAAAAAAAAGAACGACGAGTGGAGACCGGTGATTCTACTTCTCTCAATAATGTTACTATACACTCAATAAATACCTTATTCCTTACTCGCAGGACTTTACCCAACAACAATATGAATGCAAATTTTTTTCTACTATTGATCTGGATGGTGCCTATCATCAAATTCTTATTGATGAACACAACATTGCTTAAACAGCACTATCCACATCGGCTGGACTCCTCGAATGACATTCTGATTGCAAAACGCTGCGCAGTTATTCTTACGGTTCATGCATTCATTATTATGAGACCTTGACTTCTGTTTCATCTGCATTTATGATCACTTATTGGTTTTAAGACCTTCGAGGAACATCTCGCACACCTTTGAAGCTCGATCTAATTTCGAGCTTCTTTCTAACGCAAGCTCATCATTAACCTTAAAAAAATGCTAAATTGCAAAAAACAACGTTGACTTTTGACCGTTGACATCACATTGGCTCAACTTTATTAATTAAACCAACTTTAGAGCTTGCCGATGATTGAGGACTTGTCTTATATTTTCATTGTTTTCTTACAGGCTGCCAATTGCATTTCAATTTAGATGCTATTATACACCCAGTATTTTCACAATCAGCATTGGTTGTTTCTCAAGGTCTCTGCACTAACCTTGTTTGGTCTATATATTTTTTTTTGCTAACCCGTTTTCGAGAAATCGATGCGATCGTGGGGGAAGAATTTTGTTTAGGACTTTTCAGCAAAGCTGATAACTTTGTACTTTAAATATTTTTCAATTAAAATTTATGCAAACAATATTGAATTTACAATGATTAAAATAAAAAATGATATCTCCATATTCTTTGAAAACCTACGTCAAAAAAATGCATACATCCCGACAAACAAAACGTATCCGGACGATTGCATTTATGCCCTTTGTGCCCGAATGGTGAAATGTGCCCGAAAAAAAAACCGAAAAAACCCCTCTTAATTTTATTTTGAAAATAACGAAGTGACGCGATATATTGCGAACAAGAAAATCAAAAATTAATTTTTTTTAAGCTCGCATTTTCTCGTCCACCCGAACTTACTTTATATCATGTAAAATATTTTGCATTTTGTTGAGCACATGGTGGTTTATTTTCGTTTTGGTATTCACATGCAAAAGTTGTGTTGCATCGATAAAAATTTAATAAATTGGAAATTTATTGTTCACAATAATATTAAAAAAGGTAAATTTAATTATAATTATTAGATATTAATTAAGATTTAAAATAGAATTAATTAAAAATACTTTTGTTATATTTTTGTAGGTAACTTTCAAGGATTTCTGCCCGATTAGTAACCACAAACAAAAAATAGTTGGACTTTATTTAGCTTTAGTTTCAATTAAGTATTGGAAGTTATTTAAGGAAGGAACGAAACCCATTTAAATAGGTAGATTTTTTATGAATTCTACCTAAATATTATTCTTCGATAATTTTTAAGGATTTGTGCCCGACTTGTTACTGGTATACAGATTATATTTGTTTGATACCTTACATCACAACAATGCCAAAATATAAAAATGTAATAAACCTTTCTAAGCGGTCTATTAGACTGCATTTGTTTCCTGATAATAAGACTGCCCAAAATATTTTGAAGAGTGAAAATAGAAATGATATTAAAACTATTTCTCAAATGGAGATTCACAACAGAAGTTGTATTACAACTGATAGAAGTGGAGATGATGTTGAAAAATTATCTTCTACTTTGGAAATTAATAAAGATAATTTAATTAATAATCAATCCAATACCAATTTCGTAGATGGTAAGAATATTTTAGAATTTCTTTAGGTATTGGCAATCAGAAATAATATTCAAGCAAAAGCAGTTAATGAACTTTTGATTGCGTTGAGATTAAATGGTTTCGAAAATTTACCGAAAGATAGTAGAACTCTCTTGAGCACTCTATCGTCTAGAAATATGTTGGAATGTCCAACAGGTGAATACTGTTATATTGGCTTACACAAATATTTGTTATTCTTACTGTTTGGTTTGAATTACTTACCGAAAAAAATTGTATTTGATTTTAATATTGATGGAGTACCAATTAATAAAAGTAATCAAAATAGTTTTTGGTTGATTTTAGCTAAATGTGTTAATCTAAATAAGCCCAATAATTTCATTATAAGTATCTATTATGGAAGTAAAAAACCAAATGATTTTAATGTTTTCTTAAAACCATTTGTTCATGAGTTTAAAGATCTTATGGAAAATGGATATATATTTAACGGAATGAAAATTTGCATGGAAGTTCGAGCTTTCATATGTGATGCTCCAGCAAGGTCGAGTACACTTGGCACAAAATCTCATGCAGCATATTCTGGATGTCTTAAATGTTGGAAAAAAGGAGAGTTTATTCGTAATAGGATGGCATATTCAATAGAAAAAACATAAGGCTACGTGTCGTAGCCTAATGACTAATGAGTCGTTTAGACAGAAACGACTAATGAGTCGTTTAGACAGAAACGACTAATGAGTCGTTTAGACAGAAAGCAGATGAAAATCATCATAGCTGTGTCTCGATTTTAGAAGAGTTAGACATTGATATGATCAGACAGTTCCCTTTAGAATATTGCATTTAGTCTGTTTGGGCGTCGTCAAAAAACTACTAAAAATGTGGGTACATGGAGAAACAAGATCTCTTCTCTCTAGTGCAGAAGTTAAAAAAATATCAAATAAGTTACAAATGATAAGGAAAAGACAGCCAAATGATTTTTAGCGACGAATAAGACCGTTATCAGAACTTTCTTACTTTAAAGGCTCTGAATTTAGGGTCTTTGTATTATATTGCGGTCCATTTGTACTTAAAAACGTTTTATCAAAGGAGAAATACAATCATTTTCTTTTACTCCATACTGCAACTTTAATTCTATGCAGTGCGACATTATCTCAAACAAAAGCTGATGTAGCCCATAATTCACTAAAAGAATTTGTTAATAGAATGGCACAAATATACGGACGGCATCACCTCACATACAATATGCATTGTTTAATACATTTAACAGATGATGTGAAACAGTTTGGTACTTTAGATTCTTTTTCTGCATTTCCATTCGAGAGCTACATGTTTTCTGTAAAGAATATGCTACGAAAACCTAACCAGCCACTTGCTCAGTTATTTAACCGTTTATTTGAAAAAAATAACGTTCAAACAATTGAAACTAATAAACAAAAAGTTTATCCTATTTTAAAAAAGATTTGCTATGAAAATGGGCAAAAAATTTATAAAAAAATTATGCTAAAAAATTTGGAACTTACTAGCACAGAAAAAAATTGTTGGTTTTTGGAGCAAAATAAAGATATTGCGCCTTAGACATATTGTAGTTATTAGGGGTAAAATATTTGTAATCGGAAATAAGTGTGTAAACAATGTTCATTTTTATGAAATACCTATAAATTCAACTATATTTGATATATACAAAGCAGATTTCCTTGAAACAGCGGAATATATGTAGCCATATGAATTTATAGAAAAAAAACTTTTTGCTATGCAAGACGAAGACAACAAATATGTTTTTTTTCCAATCCTGCATTCTAACAACTTATACTAGGTTTGACTTATTATATTATTTCTTTTCTAACATGAAATAATTTTGTATCATTATCATATATAAATTTAAATTAAATGTATATCATAGGTTGAAAATGTACTCAATCATCGAAACAACAGATAATAATGATAAAAAAGAGGTGTCTGTAGTGCTATCTAACTGGATTATACACAACTTTATTTACTGGCCTCATAACTATCGCCAAACTATCAAAAAAAAAAAGATTCCTTGCCTGATTCGTAAAGGGAGAAATATGTATGCAATGTTCTCAGATCACAAATTGAGACTTTAGCTGAGGCAAGAGAGCTTGAGAAATATTTCGAGTTTCATACAAATACCGATGAAGAAAATTGGCACAAAATAAAAAAAGCTAGGTACGAAGTGCCAAATCTTTATGCTAAGTTCGAATTTGTGGACAACTTGTCAAATATTAATTCAGAATTTAATAACGAAGTTCCACCTCTAGCAGCACTATCATACGGGAATTCTGTTTCAAGGACACGGGAGAAGACAAATACGGGTAGTAAAAAATTAAAAATGTAATGATAGATTATTTGTTTCTAATACTTATTTTCATTATTAAGATATTGCACTAACATTAACTGGTCAACATATTGAAGAGTATGATAATACAATCGTTTCAAGGGATATTTCTAATGTTTCAAGGGTTACTTATGAAACTGTTTCTTCACACAGTCAAAATGATTTAGTAAATAAACAAAAAATAGACACAGAAATAAAACAGTCAATAAATCAAGGTAATTAAAAAACGAATGATAAATTATTAACTATAACTATCACTGTATTATTTTAATAATTTCCTATTCCAGAAACTTCCCTTAAACCACCTACAACACGTCCTGAATTCGATAACGATTCTGAGCCCCTCAAAACTGTAACAGACGTATCTGAATCTGATGTATCAATATATACTGATAACGCTTCACCTTTGCGAGCAACCCAAAATATTTCACCTACTAGAGGGCAGATTATGCGACAAAACTGTTGTATTGGCCAAGAATTGCTGGATCCAAGCTATAATAGTGTTTTTTCTGTGACGGGAAAAAAGTTTAACATTTTACTTCTGCTGACAGGTGCAAAAATGTTACTTTTCATAAAATACTTTTTTCCCCGGGAAAAAAGTAAGTACTTTTTTCCCGGACAGATAAAAATATATATATAAATACATATATACACATAAATGATGAATATTATGAATATTTATGAGCATGTATGACTATTTTAATGTTATGAAAAGTTATACCGCTTTCTTCTTGATGTTAATAACTGGTTTTGACAAATAAAATGAAACTTAATTTTAAGTTTTTATTTAAGAAAAATTCGTATGGTGTGGTGAATATACATATTGTAATATTTGCTTAATATTATTTTTTCAATAATTATATCAATATTTATCCAGTCACAGAAAAAAATAGTGTATTATACACGGGAAAAGTTGTAGATTTTAGCTCTCGGTTTTTTGTCTCCCTCCGCTTCGCGTCGGGAGACAACACAACCTCGAGCTAAAATCTACTACTTTTTTCCCTTGTATAATAAATAACTAAATTTCACAAAATGAAATTGAAAATCCTACAAAAAAAGAGAAAAAAAATAAATCTCCACCAAAATTGTCTAGTTTAAGTAGGAAAATAGATGCTCTAGATTTAAAACTTGATTCAATTTTAAAAAATCAATCTGAACAAAAAATTAAACAGAAAAAAAAATAAAGAAATTTTACAAAATCAAAAAGTTATAAAATCATTTTTGGAAGAGCTGTTAAATATCAAAAGGCAAGAATCTACAAATTCTGCAATTACGAACGATTTCAATTTCAATTATCCATCGGTACCATTAAAAACAGTTTTGCAAATAATGGAGTTTAATAGTGATTTGCAAGACAATCATTTTAGAGATCAAATGGTAGTTCATTTTTGCTTAACTAGTTAACAAGTTTTTAGATTATATTTTCTCTTTCAGACATTAAGATTATATAAGTACAAAAGTACTTCATTAAATAAAACTATCAAACAATTGTTTGAAAATTTATTTACTTACGACCTGGTTAGGAAATATACATGGACAGGTCAATCTGGCATAAAAGTAACAGACAAAGGTAATTTATATTCAAGAATTCGTTTTCTTACCTAAAATGTATATTTTTAAACATTCTAGCCATTTCAAAACGATTTTCGATAATAAAAGCGTTTTCCGATAATAAAAATATTGCGGTGTTGACAACAAATGTCATCAATTATGTGAACAAGGACCAACCAATTACAGATGAACAGGTAAAGAAGGGAATTCAAGATTTTCTCAAGAGGTCGTCTATTAGAGTTAAAAGATTGAAAAGTATAATGGAATGAAAAGAATTTAAAAATTATAGAATGTAAAATGAAACAATATAAATATGAACTATATGAATTATTTTTATACAATTAAAATATATAAATATGAATTATATTTTGAAATATGAATCAAATTTTCGTGTTTTTTTTTCGTTTTGTTCTAAATTTATTTAATTTATTTATTTAATTTATTTAATTTATTTATTTACCGATGCGGTCACAGAACATAATTCAGTTTTTTTTCGTTTACAAAATTAGCAATTGTTTGTCAGGAATATATCAATTTCATTCATCCCCCTTAAAAGTGGTAAATTTAATTTTACAATACTTTTTGTTTTTAAAAAGTTTTAAGTTTCAAGTTTTGATTTCAAAGAGGTGAGGTAAAGATGAAATTAAGATCGGCCGTTCCAGCAATTTTATTAAGCGTGCCAAATTTGGCACGCGTGCCACATATTTGCAATCACTAATGTAGCACCTCAGTGCCAAAACGAAATTTTTCTTATTTACATTTAATTTTGATTAAACTTTTTCTTTTATTTTGATTAATTTAATTTTTAAACAAAAATAAACACAAAAAAAAACTGAATACAGAAAATAATAAACATGAAAACGGAATCCTTTCCCTTTGAGTATTCCACAGATAGCGCATCCTAAAACAACAAACTTTTTCAATGTTTCCTTTATTCTAATATTTTTGTTTTCTTTAAAAAAAAAAAAGAAGCAAAAACATCGCACCAGGATGGTTCATCTTATTTTGTTTGTATCATTTTCATTTACTTGAGGAAAATGGGTAACAAGCAAAAAGTTGAATTGTTATGAATTGTTTTAAGAAAAATCAATAACAAAAGATAGACTATAAATATTATAATAAAACGAAAAACTAATTTAATTTAATTTTTCGATATTCATTTCCTTCGAACCAACCGCCAACCAGTATTGACATCCACCTCCCACCACCAGTTTTCACAAGTTTTTCTATTTTGTGTAAAACAAAATAAAAAAAAATCACAATAAAACTAAACCAAAATAAAAAAAAACCAAAACATCTGGATATCACATACCTCCCATTAATGTCTACGTTAGAAAACACAAAGAACAGATTTTTATGTTTTTTACTGGATTTTATGCTGACACAAATATAATTTTCTTTTTTGCTCTGTAAATTTTTTTCTTCATCATCTTCTTGTTTAAGGGATGAAAAAAAAAACCTAAAAACATAACGATGTGATTTTCCAATCTAAAATGATTAAAGATTGAAAATAAAAACAAACAGAGAAAATGTTATACCATTCTCTTAATAACAATCAACACATAAGCATCCACTATAAACCACCATCATCACTGTAAAACACTATTCTGTGTGTGCCATTCAAACGTTTAGAAAATTATTCTGAAAATTCACATATCAAGTAACAAAATGAGTATAATGTAAGGAAAATGAAATAATAAGAAGAAAATGCAAAATGATGAAAATGTGATGTGCTTTCCTTTTTATTTTTTTATTCTTTTTTTTTCTTTTTTTGGTGGAACGAAAATGTTTAAAAATGACCAGAAAGCAAAAAAAAGGAATTTGTTTGTTGGGGTGGTTAAAATATAGTGTGAGTTGGTAGACTTATGTTATGTTATACTAAAACGAGATATGAAATTATGAGGAAAATTTTTTGTTGTCTCATAGATTTTCTTGTGTTTTTTTTGGGTTATTTGTTATTCAAATGTATTGTGAAATTTTTTGTTTGGTCTGTTATTTGATTAAAATAACTTTACAAGTTCATTCATAAATTTTATCATTTTCATTTTGCGACATGCAAGGGGAATTGTTTTTCCTAATTAGCTGTTTGCTTTCATTATACTATTTCGTGTAATTGATCGTTTGGATTTATGGTTGAATAACTAGATGTGATATTTTATATACGTTTGAATTTTTCAAAGTGTGTGAACATGAAGACTTTGTTTTTAGTGTTCCGTACTTTGAAAAAGTAAAAACGGTACCCTATTGGTGAGACTTTGGTGTCCGTCCGAATTTCTACATAATCGGTTTATGTGTTAATATGTTTTCCCACGCCTGTTGATAACAACAATATTTCAAATATTTGTTTTTATCTATATATTATGGACATAGATAAGGAGATAGTAAAACTAAAGTTTTTTGTAAGGAATCGAGTTTAGTTTAGAAAAATCGAAAATGATGAAAATATTTAAAAAAATTTTTTATGAATTTTCGACTGCTTAGTTTTTGAGTTATTGACAAAAACGAGTGATTTTTATTTCGTCCTTCCCCCCCCCCCCCCCCCCTCCATTAACTTCGAACATTACAAAAGAAAAAAATTCACGGGTGTAGAAATTTCGCTAAACAAAATTTTTTGGTTGTTATAAATTCAAATGTTCATTGGAGAGGGTTTAAAGTAGACATTTAAAAAAAAAAATCATTTTTGATCATGTCATATGTGGTGTTATATAACAGGTGATTTTTTTTTGTAGTGCAAAACAGTTATTTTGTAATTTTCGTGAGCACAGTTTTCGACTTATTTTCGAAAATGTAAATTTTATTTGTCCTCGCCTTAACTTCGAATATTCCAAAAGAAAAAAATAAGAAAAATTCATGATTGTAGGAATTTCATAAAGAAAATCGTTTTTTTTTGTTGCGGTTGTTTATTTAAAATTAATAAACAGCTTTGAAAATTCAACCCAACGTGAAACTATACCAATAAAAACTGTTTTTTCTCAAATATTATATACACGAAACCCTTAGCGAGCGAATTATATTCGCACTTGCCTGACTTTTTACTTTTACAATAAGCGTTTACATGCTTTCACCAACGTTAAACAAAATTGAAGCTTGAAATGGTTAGTGAGTCTTGATGTATAGCATGTCGTTATTGTTTTACAATGCTAAACGACGCTGACGTGCTCTTCATGCATGCACAACATGTCTTTTTCTTACGGGTTGTGGTCAATAAAAGACCCAAGTGGGAGGTGAGTTACGCCAAATGATTAGCAAATATATTGGATCAGATAGCTCAGTCTCAGGCGTAACCACCCCTATATCGGATAAGTCTCAGGTGTAGCTTGCGTTGTCTATGCATTGAAAATCTCTGCATGGATGCAGAGATTTTCAATGCATTAGGTCAAAAAAATAAAAATAAAATTAAAATAAATCTCGAAAAGGTTGTAGAGAGGAAATCTAAAAACAAATACATATTATAGATCTAACTCCAAAAGATCTCTAAAACACCGAAGGTTCAGGACACATCGAGAAGCTTTGGTGATATTTTGAAGTATTAGTTATGGCGTTAGATAGTTTGTAGAATAACGATAATATCACGCTAACAAACTGGAAGTAGGTGGCAACGAAACCAGCTGACGCCTGCTTGGAAAATGTTAACAAGAACCCCAGGCACGATAGATGGCATTGGAATCAAGTCATACTATAATAGTCAACTTGGGGCGGTCTTAATGTTAGTCAAACTTTAAAGACTTAATGTGGAGGATGTACTAAGTCGACACTGTTAAAATGACTAACAGATCCTAACAGTTTTACAATGCTAAACGACGTCGATCTGCTCTTGCACCTGATGGTTTTTTACGGGATGTAGTCAATAAACGATCCAAATGTGGGGTGAGCCACGCCCAATGATTAACAAATAAATTGGATCGAATACCTTAGCCACAAGCGGAATCACTTGGATTTCGGATAACCGTCGGATAACCTTTCGGATAACCAAGGTATAGTAGAGATGATTCTGGGCATGAGGTCGATCTATCCTAGTTTTGAAAGGGTTAGTACGAGAGATACTGGCAGTCGCAATACATTCACAATTAAAAAACGTTCCTTTGAACGTCTATAAGCTGACTTGCAAGAAGGAGCACCTGGGAGAGCTTCTAAACGAACTACTCCGGCTGTCATTAAAATGAACAAACGGATTCGATATTCGGTGTTTGCGAAGTAAACATCAAATTATCAAGTTATAATCAAATTTTTCAATATTAATATTAAAATTTCTAACTGTGTTTTATTTTTTGTTTGGATTTGTTGTTAGTTATAAATTCAAATCAAATTAAAGTTAAACATTGAAATATAAATTGATTGTTTAGTGATTATTGTGTGTGGATGCTCACAAATAAAAGAACTATAAGTCGCCAGATGCGTAGCCTCCCTAGGAGCTCGCTCAGCAACATTAAGCAGATGAGTCAAGGCATTAAAATGAGTGATATCCCAACAGTAAACAGGTATGCAGGTTTACCACCTAACGTTAATTTATCAAAATATGCAAAAACATCGCAAACTAGTTCTCCGTCTGGTGAAAGTTCTAGAAAACCTGTAGGAAAAATTCCTCCAATAATTACAAAGTCTTCCTCAACGGAGATTCATAAAACTATGAAGGAACTAAATATTTCAAAATATAATCTACAAATCATGTCAATTGGTATAAAAATACTTACATATAGCCTATCAGACTATAACAAAATTTTTACTAAATTAAAAGAACATAACAATGGTATGTTCTCATATACGCTTGAGGAAAACCGTTTTGTTAAATTTGTACTATGTGGGCTCCATGATATGGATACAAATGAAGTTAAGAAAAGCCTCGAGAATAGTGGCCTGAGTCCTGTTAATGTTTGGAAAACTATTCCTAAAAAATATCGTCGAAACAGTGAAGATGTCCTTTATTTTGTTGCTTTCAAAAAGGGATCAATGTCTCTGAACCAATTAAAAAATATTAGATTTGTTAATAACACAGTGTGCAGATGGGAAATTTGTCGATCCACCAGCAAAGGTCCTCTCCAATGTTATAAATGTAAAATGTATGGTCATGGAGCGAACGCATGCTACATGAAGCCAAAATGTAATTTCTGTGGTGGAGATGAACATATTGATGATATGGAGTGTCCTTTGCAAAACGATATTACTAAACATGTTTGCTGTAATTGTAGTGGAAATCATACATCTAACTCTATAATTTGTCCAGAAAGAGAAAAATACATTCAAATAAAAAATCATCTGAATCTAAAAAATAAGTTGAGTCGACCTTCAAATCAACCAACGTTTTCATTTCAACAACAGGATTTTCCTATTATTTCTTCAATACCTCATCAAAACAACAATAAAAATTTTAATAATAATTGTAATAATAATTTTGTTAACAAAAAAATGCAGTTCAGTACAGTGGTTCAAACAAATGCAATCAATCATGAAAATTCAATTAATATTAATTCAGATAGCACAAATGATTTGTTTGCACCACATGAGTTATTACAAATTCTCAAAGAACTTGTTTCAGGACTTCGGGGTTGCCATTCCAAAGAAGAACAATTTGATGTTATGGCTAATATTGCTATTAAATATGTCTGTTATCCATAATTCTTTAAAAATTTGTGTGTGGAACGCGTACGGTATAAAAAATAAAAAATTTGAGGTAATTCAGTTTTTAGATAATTTTAATATTGAGATATTACTTATTAGTGAAACGCATTTAAAGCCTTCTATTTCATTTTCGATTCCTAATTTTCGCTTTTATCGTAATGATAGAGAAAATCTTCGCAGGGGTGGTGTTGGTATTCTTATAAAAGATTGCATTAAACATTCGCTTCTTCCTGACCTTAAATTAAATTGTATAGAATCCCTGGGTATTAATATAATAAGTAGTGATAATAATCAACTTAAAATATTTTCTGTATATTGTTCATATTCGAATTCTGAGCATCTCAGAAATGATTTTATAAAAATTTGTAGTGGTAATATTCCTTACCTAATTGGTGGTGATTTAAATTGTAAGCATCCTAACTGGTTTTGTCCTAGAACTAACCGCGGTGGTCGAACTTTATATGATTATTCTATTAACTCTGATTGTGTTGTTATTGCTCCCCAAGATCCTACCCACTATAGTCCTGCTGGAGTCCCTAGTATTATTGATATATTTTTAACAAACAACCCACAGTTTATATCCGAAGTTAACACCATTCAAGCACTCTGCTCCGATCATCTGCCAGTCCTCTGTTCAATAGTATTTAATAATCAAGTAGATCATTGCCATCGTAAATACTTTAACTATAAAAATGCTAATTGGAGCATTTATCAGAATCATATTTCATCTGAAATTGAAAATTTCAATTTAAGTTCAATTCATACTATTTCAGATGTCAACGTTGCAGTCGATTTTTTGACAGCATCCATTTCTTCAGCTCGTGAGCTATCCATACCGCTTGTGCCTGTTCTTCCAACTGATAAATTATTATTATCTGATCAAGTGATAAGTTTTATCAGACACCGTAATTCGCTTAGAAGATCTTACCTCAGAAGTCGCCTTGCTCACATTAAAACCTCAATAAACTTGTTAAATAGAATTATTAAATATCATATAAATATTCTTTATAATCAAAAATGGCAAACGAAGCTTGAATGCTTGGATAATGGTTCAAAAAACTTCTGGAAAACAACTAAACATTTTAAAAACCATCGCAAGTCCATTCCACCATTAGTTACTCCCAACACTGGAAATCGAATTTTCTTAAATACAGAAAAAGCACAAGTATTGGCTGATGTCTTCCTTGACACTCATCAAATTCCAAACTCCAATATTGTAATTGAAGAACAAGTTAATGATTTTTGCACTAATTTCAATAATTTGGATAACAATGCTACAATTTCTGAAATTCACCCTGCTGAAATTTCTGATATTTTGAAATTCCTTCCAAGGCTCAAAGCTCCAGGTGTAGATAATATTCCATTTATTTTACTTAAAAATCTTCCTGAAAGTGGAATCCATTTTCTTAAGATAATATTCGAGTGCTGCTTGAAGCTAGGCTATTTCCCAATTCAATGGAAAAAAGCTAAAATTACTCCTGTTTTAAAGCCTGGCAAAGACCCTACTCGTGCTACAAGCTACAGACCTATTAGTCTTCTTTGTACATTGGGAAAACTCTTTGAGCATATTATCAAAAGAAGAATGGAAGAGTTCATAACTGACAATCAAATAATTATAAACGAGCAATTTGCTTTTAGATCTGGGCACTCTACTGTTCATCAAATCCATCGGGTAGTCAATCATATTAAATCTAATAGATCTTCGCTAAAATCTACTGGAATGATATTATTAGACCTTGAACGAGCCTTTGATAAAGTTTGGCAAGACGCAGTCTGCTATAAATTATTTATATATGGATTTCCAATATTTTTAATTAAAATCATAAAATCGTTCTTAACTGATAGAACATTTTTTGTCCAGATTTTTGATTCCATGTCCTCTATACTTAGTATTCCAGCTGGGGTTCCTCAAGGTGCTGTATTGAGTCCTTTGCTTTTTTGTTTATTCATCAATGATATTCCAAGAGATAGTGAATGTAAATTATCATTATTTGCTGATGACACTGCAATATTTGTGTCAGATGAGCTGGCGGTATCTATTATCAATAAGCTTCAATTGTACCTTACTAAAATTCTCGAATTTTTTAAAAACTGGAAACTTAGTATTAACATATCAAAATGTGAAGCTATTTATTTTACTAGGTGCAGAGCATCCCGTAAACTTCCACAACAACCTTTTCTGATTCAAAACTCTTCTTTGGAATGGAAACCTTCAACTAAATATTTAGGAATTTATTTGGATAAATCATTAACATTTAAGACTCAAATACAACAAAAATGTAATACACTGTTCAAAAGTCTATATCCTCTACTCAACAGAAATAGTAAACTGAATAGTCATAATAAGACACTAATTTACAAGTGTGTGATTCTTAATATCATACTTTATGGTGCGCCAATTTGGTGGGATATTGCTTTGTGTCATAAAAAGAAATTTCAAATCATTCAAAACAAATTTCTAAAAACTATATATAAACGCCCTAGACGTTATAGCACTTTCAGACTGCACAACGAATTAAATATAAAGCTTGTCAATGTAGTTGCTAGAGAAGCTAAGGATAGATACATAAATAAATTAAATTATATTGAAAATGAATTAATAAACGCAATTAGCTTTACCACCGCTTAATTTTTGCAACGTAGCTTTTAAGTTTAGATTTAAGTAGGTTAGGTAAATATAAGTTTTTTATTAGTTACTAAGCAGACTGAACTGCATTTGAATTTTATAAACATTCTTTTTCATTTATTTTTTTGCAATACTCATAATAATTAATTTCATCTGCTGTAAAGCTTACTATTAAAAGCTGATCTCAGTAAATTATTAAATGTATACAACTGTATTATAATATTTAAAGTCAATAAAGGATTATTAAAATGAACAAAAATAAAAACTTTTGGTGAGCTAAAAATATCACATAATTTATACAAAAATGTTTTTCTGTGAGTGAAATTAAAAAACAAATATAATAGATTTACTTCTAAAAGACCTCTAATTCTAAAAGGCCTCTAAAACACTAAAGGTCCAGGTCACATCCAATGCTTTGGAGATGTTCCGAAGCATTAGTTAGTTATGGCAGTGGTAGATAGTTTGCAGAATGACGATAATACCACGGTAACAAAATGGAATTAGGTTTCAACGAAACTAGAAAATGTTAGCAAGAATCCCAGATATGGATCTGCATCATGTCATATTAATAGTTTTTGATCAAATGTACCGAAAGATGAGATAGCCATCGTATTGATTCACTAACCAAAGGTGATCAGGTGCTTGAACTCAAAACCACAGATTGTTGTTGGTGACAAATAAAGTTAACTTTCGTTTATGTATCCATTTGTCTATTATATTTGTAAACTGTAGTGCTACAGGCGTTGATAAATTTTTTGTCTAATAAAAATTACAATATGTGTCATAACAACACATAAAAACTGAGTAAATTTATGATCAGCTGAAAGCACAATGGGCTTAGGGATTGCAATCCAGGAGTTTTTTGCTTCACGACTCCCGGGATTCCAGGATTGGTGAAGCAAAAAATCCCGGGATTGCATTCCCTAAATAGGATGGTTTGTGGAATACGGAATTGCAAACCGACTACGACATCCTCTCATGTGAATTACTTTTTTTGCGCTTATGGTATGGTAAAACCGATAATATATACGAAAATTCACATACTTAACATTTTTGATAGTCCATCTTAGTCGTCTATTCCTAATAAATGATGACCAATTTTGTAATTGTAAAAATTTTGTGATATCGTCGACATATAGTTCGATTAAAGGTCGTTCTAATAATTTAATGGTAGACTGTTTTTTCAATCGGGGTAAGCTTATGTCACAGCCAATAATTATCTTTTGAATTAATTGTAAAAAGCGATTTACTTAAAGAAATACAGTTTCATTTTTTCTTATAGGCATTTGCATCATGAGCTTCACGAAATATTTCTAGGTGAGAATAATATCCATACCAATGTCCAATCTTGAAAATAAGCCAGATCTTCCATTTTCGAGTGAAATCAAATCATCTATCAATGTTACACCATGTTCATTTGCGTTGAAATCACACACCCATCCTTAGAAACGAAAAAGATGAAACACACAATACACCACTTGCCGAACATTGATGACGCAGTTTTAACAACTTTGTCATAAAAGACTAACAGTTCCACTACCATAAGATATAGCTCTAATTGAACTAATTAATTTAATTAAAAACCACAACATGGATTACAGTATATAGCCAGTAAGGGATCGACAACAACTGTCTAAGAAAACAGCCAAGTTAAGTTTTCTTAAATTTGTATTTAGTACTTCTTAGTAAGTCTTTCAATTAAAAAATTTTCATTAAAAAGTTTAGCTTTTTCACGCCATTTAACTACAAAAATGTTAAACCACTTTCTTCGTCTGGAAAATAAACTCTCTAATATTGATGATAAAAAACTGAGTGAATACAACAGTAAAATATGAAGAGGCTGACATCTCAAAGCTCTGAAATATCAAAACTTTGGTCTGGGTTAAGGATTTTTATATAGTTTGTGGCAAAAGGTTTTATGAACACTTGTTTTTAGTTGTGGGCAGCGATGTATATTCAACATAAAAAAATGTTTAATATACATCGTTTAGAAGTTTATTAGAGAACTAACACGAAACCTCAATACGTTACCGGAAAATTATAACAGATCATAGATTAACATAGTTTATAGTGAAAAGATGATACACTCAACAAACTACTCATAAACCTTTCCATTTAGCGTTCAGCAATTTCAACTTTCAAATACAAATAATCCATTATCTAACAATTTCATGTTCAATTACATTTCATGTCAAACAAATAAATAATTTAATTTTTTTCAAATAAAAGGGGTCTGATTGAATTGATTTCAATAAATTATTTCAATAAATAAAATCAAAAATTCAAACTTTTCCCAATATTCCAAAAACTATAATAAAATCAAAAATTGCTACTTTCTTCAGAATTCCTATACAATATTCAAGAGAATATTACAAAATCAAAAATTCCAAAAATGTTCTTATAATTTAAACGTTTTTTGAAAATTCTAAAGATATTGTAATAATTATTACAAAATAAAGGATTGAAACTTTTTTCAAAATTCTAAAAATATTGCAAAAATTATAACAAAATCAAAATTCAAATTTTTTCCAAGATGATTCAATCAATCAAGATTAAATCTAGCAAGATGATAGCGTCGGCTACAAAGCATTTACGTGTAACTACATGTTAGAAAAATGGAAAGGAGGCTCACCAAAACGATTTATTGCGATTCTAAACAACCTTTAAAAACAAATTACTATCAATAAATAAACAAAAATAGTTTTTTTTTGATTTATTGATAAAAATATTTATTTTCAAGCTTGTTTAGAATCGCATCAAATCGTTTTGTGAGCTTTTTTTCCATTTTTATAAAATGTAGTTACACGTATATGCTTTGTAGCCGACGAAATGTTAAGTTGATTCAATATAAAAACCGTTTTTCTGTCATACAAATAAGTAATTTTATTTGACAAATGTTTCTAATCGAAAATATGTCCTGTTTTATGTTTCTCAAAAAAATTGGGCTAAAAAAAATGAAGGGGCTAATGAAAATCATTCTTTTGACACACCTGTCGTTATTTTTTTGACATACTTATAGTTCAATAATCAAGCTTTTGTTCTCACATACCAATCCCGACCATCAACATTTCCCATTATTACTTAAAATGAAGGTTTTTAAGCCAAAAGTATGAATTTCCACACTGCGGGTACAGTTACCGAACACGTCGACATTTCATCTCTTACAATTAAGTCGTCCTATTTTTAGAAGCAAAGCTTATTATTAACGATGGATTATTTATCGATTCATTATTATATTGTGAATAAAAGTTCCACAGGAGATATGGAGTTATTAGAAACTCAGGCGCACATTATTAAAATACACCACAAATCAACATCAATCTGTAGTTTTGGAAACGCGTGTCTCAATCAAAGTATCCCAATTTGAAAAAAACTGCTTACAGATTACTGTCCATATTCGGCACATCATACTGTTGTAAATCACTTTTTCCAACATTGAAATTTATAACCTCAAAGCAACGTCCACAACTTACAAATAACACCGTTCACAACTTACAAGCGTCGTACCGCGCTAACGAACTTTAAACCCGATTTCAAACAAGTTACAAACACACATGCCATCTATCAGCAATCAATAGCTGTCAGCCATGTTACAAAATTTAAATATATGTATGTTTTCATAATTAAAGTACTTGCTTGAAGGTGGTGTATGCAACTTGCAAGGAAATAAAAGTTTTATAACAACTTTGAAATTTTATTTTTTTGTTGGCTCTTGTAACGAGAATTTGTTGAAATCCGGCTCCACGTGTAATGAAGTTTGGCCATCTCTGTAATATAGTCATTACATCTATACCAAAAGTATAGATAAGTCATTACATCTATACATCTATACAGGGGCGCACTCAGAAAAAGCTTTACGGGGGGTCCAACAAATTTTTTTTTAATAGAAAGCACTGTGTAGGAATTACAACAACACACATAGATACCTTTTAAGACGTAGGTCCCATAACAACATGCCTGTTGAGGTGTTGATCAACGATTTTTAAACCTTTGTGGATTGTACACCCCCGGGACTGTTGATTCGGACTAAGCATTTCATTTGTACGATGTAGATCGGTGTGTTTCGATCGGTTGTTGATCTTTTGTTTCAAAAAAACGTATTGGCTATCAGATTTGTCTTCCAAAAATGTTTATGTGTGTGCATCAGTGATGCTAGACTTTAAAAAATAAATTTCCCGTTGCCGTATCAAAACTTACCGATTTTACCGTTTCTTTAAGGAAAAACTTCCCATCAAGCTTACAATTAAAATAAATATACATATATATAAATCCAATTGTTTATATGGAAAAAAGTTCAAAATCCACCAGTATAACAATATTTTTTAATATGTTCAAAATGCATCGATGCATAGAAAGGATCTTGTAGTTCCTTATTGTAGTTGATTTTATTTCTCGTCTCGTAGTATGAAAATATTCCTGAATCTCATTATTGTCGTTATTGCTTGTGGGATTTTCGAAACTTTTGTTTCTATTTTCGTAAGAAATATCAGAACATCAACATCAGAAGGCTGAAATTTCATCGATTTTACTGTATACTATAAAGGCGATGAATGGCAGATTCATTAAAATAAAATTATTGAGCAATCAACATCTTTCTGGAAGGATAGTAAAAAAATAGTTGTTGCGATCATTTTAAATAAGTTTAAATTTAAAAAGCTTTTACAATTAATTGTGAAAAAGCCCGCACTTGCCAAGTTTTTGTCCGCTTTCCTGTTTTAAATGAAATATCCCATAAACGGGAAAAAATCACCAGATCTGGCATTACTGGTGTGTATTAATATAATGCTCATATATTTTAGATAGAACTGAGAGCAAGGGTATTGCGGTCTTTAATTTGAAATATCACAAATTTGTTTCGTTTTGGGAATGAATTGGCTAACTTCTAGCACGAAAGAAAAATATCAGATCTATAGGATTTGTAGAAAATTTTAGTAAGAGAAGGTGCAAGTTCCTTTGAAAATGTTGTTAGAATAGGAGGAATGATATTCAGACCGGAGACTTTGCTGGTAGTTAGGGCTTCCAGTTTTCAAAAGTTGTTCGGCGGGACAATATGTACAAAAATATTAAGCACCCCCACGTAAATAGAAAAGCCGTCGGAAAAGAGACATGTTATTTAAATTTTACTTTTTTAATAATTATAATTAACTATCCCATAAAAGCAGGGTTAAACAAAATATAGATTAATTTAATGTGTTTTTGGCATGGAAAAACAATTAAAAATTCAAAAAACATTTTAATTGTATTAGAAACATTTTTTTTGGTCAGAAAGTAACTTCTTAAAGGCTCAAAATTTTTAACTAATCTTTTTATAGCAGGAGATAGACTAGACTAAGCCATTTTGTTGACACATGACAAAGTAGTTCTGACAATTCAGTACCGATCCATTCAAACATTTCTTTAAGTTCTGTGGTGCATTTAGTGGAAGAACTGAATTCATTAACTAAAATTTATTAACAATTACATCAATTTGTTAACATCAACATCAAATTTTTTAAAAGATGAAATACCTTTTTTTACGGCATTAGAAAGTATGTGGCAGTTGCAACCAATTGGAATAATATTTTTATTATAGTGAATTCTTTTCGACTGAACAAGTTCCAACACTGAATTATCGAATTTTGTATTCTTTTGGATTGAATTTCAATACAAAAAAATAATTCGGTGTTGGAACTGTACTGAAATTTGTTCGGTACAGTTGAAAAGAATTGACATAAGTTTTTTCTGGTTCTGTCATTACACTTTGGTTTTTACCAAAATTAACATTAGCATATTCTGCGCAGATTGTTACTTTATAAATAAAGAGTTTGTTAAAATATACTCTTAAGCGATTCAGTTATATTAACTGATTTTTGGTTATCCAAACTATAAAATGCCAACAAACCGCTTGTTGTACCAATATTTTTATCGAAAAGCGTAATAATGATGGGACGAGCCAAT
This sequence comes from Diogma glabrata, assembly GCA_963693315.1. Lineage (NCBI taxonomy): Eukaryota > Metazoa > Arthropoda > Insecta > Diptera > Cylindrotomidae > Diogma > Diogma glabrata. The sequence continues at coordinate 22,032 of CAVNZG010000799.1, forward strand.
GCTTATAGAAAAATATAAAGATTTGTTAATATTATCCAATATAGACTCTGGACCTAAAACTTTAGAAATAATTTTTATTATCTTATTTTTTCCTTGCCGTAGCTACCGCTAGCTAATGGTTGAATTCAACCTAATGGTTTAATCGTTTAATAATGAAGAAACTAATTTTCCTGAACAATCTGTAGCCACATAAGACTGGGAATGCATTACAACATAAAACGCAAATCCCGTCACAGCGACAATGACATTTATTTGGCCAATGGTTCTATTTGCTGGTATAGATGATGTTTTTTTACATAAACTTGCTTTCAAATTTCTAATATGCCGTTGAGAGTTGAGACTTAGCATGTTTATGTCATTTTTAGTTATGTCATTTTATGTTTGGCCAGTTAAGAGTCAATCAAAGTTTTTGCTCCAATTTTTATTAAACTTTACATGCCGCTTTGATAGTTTATGCTTCTTAGCTGTTAAAGATGTAGCACTTTCTTCATCAATATCGGATTGGGATATATCAACAGCATCACCTTTACCAACTAAATATCTACATGACAATTTTCATTATCATCATTCTCTGCTACTACATTTTCTTCAATTTTCAAACCCTCCAACTGTTGATTTCTTGCTCGGTTTTGGTTAGTAGAAATTTTTTTTCTATGTCTATTTCTTATACACATCGGCATTGTACAAAAAAAATTTCAATTCCAATTTTTCTTTTCTTTCAAACTTCAATTCCAATTTTTCAATTTCAATAAAACAAATTAATTAATAATAAGCCAAACAAAATTAAAGGGATAACTACAAAATACATCGGATGTCAAATTAGAATATGTATATGTAAATCATACTTTGCTCACAGATTTATAGCGTTTTTCATAAAGATATGTAGTTTGTATTTGTATTTTGTAGTTTATCGTTTAGTCTAAACCACAACTAGTGTTTCCAATTATCCGTGATTTTACCTATCCGGATATCGAATAGTATGTGAAGTAGTTATCCGGATATCCGGATAATAATCCGGATAATGCCTTTAATAAAAACAATAGTTTAAAAAAATCAAAATCAAATCAAAAGCAATCAAAATTTATTTTCATCTGAAAAATAATATTTAAAAAATACAAGAGCGTTTAACATTGGAAACTGCAAACGATTTCTAGCTTTTATTAGCTTTTCTAGGGTAGGAATGAGTGTTTTTTATGCGCTATATAAATTAAATTCCTTGTCTGGTAATGAATAATTATTTGAACGAATAACTTTACTATTTTCGATTGGTGAAATCGTATTTTTCAATTCCATGACTAATGTACATTCGGTGAGTTCGGTCGGATTTGGTGAATTTTCCTTTCCTTATCTTATTGATCCGTCATTATTAACCAAACATTTTCGGATGTTTTGGTATCCGGAAATAATCTTTTTATTAACTTTTTTGCATAAATGATAGCTGATGTTTTAGAAACATAGCTAAAATCGTTAAAATTATCATTTCGGGATAATGTTGAATCCTGCAACAACATCATTAATGAAACTAGCTCAACATTTTTCCTTTTGTTAATAGAGTGTCTTAATGTGATTAACTTTAAATATTTATAAATTACTCAAAATTGAACTGTTAATTATGACACGGAAAAATACTGTTTTTTGTTTGTAAATATAAAACGGCATTCCAATAGAATGCTAAATGGTCTCCAAATTCTAAGTCGTGCTAAATTTAAAAATTTAGCATGGTATCGTTCCAATTTATTTCTTCTAAATAATTATAAATTTGAACACCGGTGACAAAAATCATATAATTGTTATTGAGTTGTTTGCATTAAAAACTAGAAAATAATTTATAGTTTCAAACATCAAAGTGAATAAATAATGAAAATAAATAAATTTTCTCTAACGGAAGTTGACCAAAAACTGATTTGATACACAATATTCAATAATATATTGTTCTGATATTTAATAATACAAAAACTTTAAATTTTGTAAAGGAATTTAAAACTCTTAACAATTTTGAAATTTTAAAATTAAGCTTGAAGTTAATGTTTAACTGTCAGCTCAAATAAGTCTACAATGCAAGTATTGGATTTAGTCAACTTGAAAATGTGCTAAATCATTTTAGTATTGCGGAGGCCATTTAGCATTCAATTGGAACCCAGTCTAAATTACACTTCTAAAAATTCAAATACAAAACAATTGCTGGAATGATAATTCTTAGATCAACAAAACGAAATCGTCTATTATGAAAAAATTAGTAGTATAGCTGATTAAAATTTTTAAAAAGGTAAATAGCGCAAACAAATTTTTTTGCTTTAATTTAGTTATCCGGATATTTTTTGTGAATTAACCGGATATCGGATAGCAAGATTTTTACGCATTATCCGGATATTTTCAATCCGGCTTAAACCGGATTGGAAACACTAACCACAACCATCAGAAAATTATTCAACCGCGACAGACAGCAAGCAATATATAAATACACCGCAGGATCTTTTTTTATAAAGTTTGGTAGATTGGTGTTGGGTTTGATTTTTCGGTGCTAAAACGGGACGTCGGGGCAAAAATTGTACGGCGGGACAAGCCCGCCGAAATCGGGACGACTGGAAGCCCTACTTTTCGCATAGAAAAAATATATTTTGTGAATGTTTTATTCAATTTTGCATGTATTTTTATAAAAATATATAAAAATGATGACGAAAAGATACTAATTTTCTTCTCTTGCAAATAGATGAAGAAAAAGAAAATAAATAAAATAAAAACTGTTTCAAACAAAAACATCAGACTGTGGATTCATGATCAGTTTTGTCAATTTTTGTCAACGTTTAGACAATAATTAGACAAAATAAAATTTTGTTTTTACTTGATTTACGCAAAACAAAATCTAAACGAAAAACGTTTGTCTGAAAGAAATTCAAATACAATTTAAACGTTTTAGTTATATATCATTTTGTTTTTGCAGGATTGACAAAATATTTTTGGAGAATTAGATATTAATTTTGGTAGATTGGTGTTGGGCGGGATTTTATGTGCTAAAGCGGGACGGCGGGACAAAAAAAGTACGGCGGGACAATCCCGCCAAAATCGGGACGACTGGAAGCCCTACTGGTAGTTCACCCCCTAAGATTTTTTTGACAATTTTGGGTTTGATATAAAAATCTTTCATACTAATGCCTGAAGACGGGATTTTTGGTTTATCATAAGGAGTTTCTAAAACATTCGAGATCACAGCAAAGCGTTCTGCAAGCAATGTGATTTTTCTCGCGCTTTCGCCTGTCAATTTCTGTTTTTTTCGTTTTCGATTATCTGGTTTAATATGATATTGGGCTGTATAGATATTAGGGCTTAAATCGTTAATGGATTTTTGTTATGGAACCAAATATTAAAAAATATTTGTTTGTTTCTAAGGGCCAATAAGGCTGGAAAACAAATATTTTTGTTGGGGTTTCATTATCAAGAAGGAAACGAATTTATTGATACTAAAACATTTTAGTCAAACAAAACTTATACTATATTATTACTATATTATTATTTTATTTTTATATTTATTTTCACTCGGATATAACCGCCAAACAACCTACCAGAGCTCCTGACAGTCATGGTCAAATTAGTAAATTGCTTTACTTGTTTTTGATAAATGACTTTTCGTTTGTACAATTTAAAGTATCAGAACCTTTAAGTGGCTCAGACCATAATTTGATTTCCACTCATTTAAATTTACAAGTTCCCAAACAGTTTCAATCTAATCCTAGTCTTATTTGGGTTGCAGATTCGCAGGGGCTTAGAGATATATGTTTAATTCAAACATTTCTGCTTCTAATTTTTCAGAAATAATACACGTGGGTATGCGCAGGTTTATTCCGATATATGGTTCTGAAGGCTGATCTTTAGGATTCGGGTAAATGTGAAGAAGCAATAAAATTTAAAATAAATGATCTTTAAAAAATGGCCAGGATACAGCGAATTTAAAAAATCTTGCTAGCATGAATTCAACAAATGTTCATTAATTTAATATTATGAGCTTCTTAAGTCGTTTCTTAATGAAAGACAATGCGGTTTTTGTAAAGGAAGAGCGACGGGAAATTTACTTTCTTTGTCACACATATCTGGAACAGTCGGTTGAAAACCTTGGTGAGACTTTCATTGCTGCTCAGCAATTCTAATCTTACTAATGAGCTTGATTCGTTGTATGTTGCTGATTTGAAAGTACACAAATACACTATGGATAAACGCGCGTGTCTGCCTAGATCAAATCAATTTTACCTGAACAGAGTACCAATAGCAGCCCATCTTTTTAAGGTTCGAGTGACAAGATGTAGCTTTTCAAAGAAATTTTTTTAACCGAATTTAACATGGAATGCCTTACTGACGTTGGTCTTCCTTGATAATTGTAATCCACAAAACTTTAAAAATAGCGTTCCTCATAAAATCTCGTCAATCCTCAAAGAGAATTGATCAATAGTGAGTAACCTTAGATCCCTGGTTAGCATCGTATTTTACGATATTCAGAGATATTTATCTATAATTTCTTATGGTTAACACTAAATAATGTCTAAATTTAAAAAACAATACTGAAAGATTATCGGTTAGAGGGGGGGTGGGGGGGGGGGGGGTTCCGGACCCGAAACCTCCCCCCCCTTGTGTGCGCGCCTGCATCTATACCATTTATGAAGAAGTTCATACACAGTAAAAAATCGTTCGTTCACGCACGGTCGTTCTGTAAAAAAACGGTTCGTTAAAAATTAAAAAATTTGTTTGTTTGTTATTTTTAACGAATCAAATTATTTAGCGCATGCAGGTACTCAGATTTTAACGAACAAACGCACCAAATGTACGCAATCACTATTTTTATACTGCGACGATCTGTTGTACGTTCTATAGTATCATAAAAAAGTTCTACAAACATATGATAAACGAACAGTGGGTCGTTCATTTTACATCAACGTACCGTTTGTAAAACATGTAAATACTGTTTCGTTCGTTCCGTAGATTTTTAATATATTTCTTTCGGAGAATTATTTAGTATAAAGAAATTTTGACATATGGCGACATACCTTAAATTCATTTTGTCAATCGCGTTTAAATTGGTCTTTTTTTAAACAAAATTATTAAAAATATAGTATTAATTAAAAAAAAATATAATAATAAGTGAAAAAAAAAACAAAATAAATATGTGGAAACTGGTGAACCAATGTTTTTAATTTATCAGTGAAACTAATAAAATTGTGAACTATAAAAATAAATAAAATGTGTACAAATGTTTTTGTGTATAGGAAAGTGTCAGGAAAAAATGAAGTTCCTTCTATGGAAAAGGGGTAATATTAGGTGATATGAAAATTATCTGCCGTTCTTATCACTAGATTGTGTTGTGGCCATATATCTGGCACCAATAATTCGAATTGTGTCAAAAGAACTCGCGCGTAAAATGTCGAATGGAATAATTAACAATATTGTGAAATTTGTATTGCATAACATCAAACTGATGTAACATTGTTTTATATTGCTAAATACACAAAAATTTGGTGGATTTGTGCCATATTGTGAAATTCGTTTTCCATAAAATCGTTACCGTTACCGTTTAATATTTTGCAATACGAACTTCATAATATGTTCCTAAATCACGTTTATGTGTTCGGGAATAGGACCCTATGTAAGGTAAGGTAATTTTTATTAAAATTACTTCGGTTTTGAAAAAACCTAAGTATTGCATTCATGAGCCAAAAGTGAAATTCTAACCACCACTTTTTTGGCATTTCTTGACGTTTTAGGATCTACTGATTCTAAGACAGCAAAAAATGTACCGGCCAGCCGTTCGTAACAACTGACGAAATCTAGAAAACGGCTGGACGGATTTCAAATTTTTTTTTTAAATAGGTTTACTCAATGGGAAGAGCCGAAAGAACGATGTGTTTGATGTTCAATGTTCGATATGTTTGGTACAGGAAGTGTGTCAAAAAATCGTCAAGTGAGCAAACAAGGAAATTTGAATATTTTTTGCTTAAAAAACGTTCATTTTAAGTGATTTCGAATAAAAACATTGAATTTGAAGAAATCTTGATTGGTATGTGAGACAAAAAACTAGATTAGCATTATAAGTTTGTCAAAAAAATGTTGTCAAGTGTGTCAAAAGAAAGATTTTTATTTACTTTATTACTTAATTTTTGGGAAAAAATAAAGTTAATTATTTGTATGACATGAAATTTTATTACTATTATAGAGAATTATGGCACTATAAGTTTGCCGAAAAAATAATGTCAGGTGTGTCAAAAGAAGGATTTTCATTTCTTTTTTTAGAAAATAGTAAAATTAGGTATGTGGATGAAATGTAATGTAATGAACATGATATTATTATTATTGAGAATTTTATTGCATTATAAGTTTGTTAAAAATATGATCCATTTATTTTTTAGCCAATTTCTTGAAAAAAAAATTCTTGAAGAAAAAATTTAACTGTTTGTATGACGTAAATGTGACATTGAAATTTTTGAATTTGTTATAGTCTTTGAAATAGTTTTTGAATTTTGAAAACAGATTTTCGATCTTTGATTTTGAATTTTTGGAATATTTTTAGAACTTTGAAAAATTTTAAATTTTTTATTTTATTATAATTTTTGGAATTTTGAAAAAAGTTTTGATTTTTGATTTTGTTATATATAATTTTTGCAATATTTTCAGAATTTTTTAAAAAAGTTTAATCTTTGATTTTATAATAATTTTTAGAATTTTTTCAAACTTTTTTTGATTTAATTTTATTTTTACAACATTTTTGGAATTTTGAAAGAATTATGAATTTGTGGTTTTGTAATATTTTCTCGAAACGCTAAATGTGCATGTTTTTGAGTAGTTTGCCGATTGTATCATCTTTTCACTAAATTATGTTAATTTATGATCTGTTATGATTTTCCGGCAACGTATTGATGTTTCGTATTAGTTTTGTAATAAATTTCTAAACAGGAATAAAAAATACATTAACAAAGAATTATCTTTGATATACCTCGCTGGCCGCTGCCCAAAACTAAAAACAATGTCCTCATTAAAGTTTTATGCCGAAAACTATATCAAAATCCTTAACCAAAACCGAAGTCTTAATATCTCAGAGCTTGAGATTTTAGCCCCTCCATATGTTTCTATTATATTTTCAACATTAGTAAATATTTAATTTGTTAGAAACTTGACGCACTGAATAAAATGTTTGATTTTTAAACGACATAAGTTTATCAACTTCGTCGCGGATATGGCGAATCGAACTCTGAAATCGATTCAATACCTGTGCAGGTTTTAGAACGGTATAGTTCAACCAATGTTAAATACTTAAGTTTTGAAATGAAAAATATATAATATAAGGCCAAAGTTAATTTCTTTCATGGAAATTGTTATTAACTTCATTCAACTTCTGTTAAACTATATGTAAAATCAACCTCATTCTGTTGGCAGGACAAGTCTTTAATTGTAGTAGTTCCAATCACAGTGAAATTGTTTCTAAGTACACTCCAAAAAAAAAAATTCATAAAGATTCAATAAACGCTGTTTATGAAATTTTATAACCAAATTATACGTGAAATCTATAAATTTTTTCATAAATAATACGAAATATTTATAACATCTGCTTATCGTTTGAAAACTCATTTATGTATACTATAAACCAGTATTTATAAAAGAATAATCGTTTTTTTTTTGTAAGTTTATATATTTAGTAAATATATTTTTGAAAGTATGAACATGAATATAAAATTTTCAACCAGAAGTCATAAATAAATTTGTGAAATTTATAAACACAATAGTTATTAATTGATAACTTTGATCAATACTTCATGAACTTCTATTCGTAAGAATAATAATGTGTTTATAGCGCCAACTCATTACAAAAATTCGCAGATTTAATATATTTTTTTACAGATATTATAACATTTTTTTTTCAGTGTTTTTTCCGTTGTTTGAATAATAAATTGTTTACTTCGGGGTGCGGTTAACTTCAATATTTTTTCAGTGTAGGCTTTTGAATGCCTAAGCCTACCTTCCAAGCAGATTAGACTATCAACCTCTGAAAAAGGTGTAGTGAAGTTCTAAAGCATTTTCAAACAACTAATAGATCTGGAGGTATGGATTTGAGAAAAGCATTAAGCAACAAATAAGATTAATTTAATTTAGATTATAGTTTTTTTCTATTTACAAAAACATATTGTAAATATTTTATAAAATTAATAAAATTTTAAAAAATTTCTATAGGAATGCGTGTTTTTTCATTTTTATTTTTCAGATTTAGAGATTTATATAAACAGTGTCTGTTCCTAAACAATCAAAACGTTACTTTAAACAGTTTTTTATTAAATTTTAACATAGGTGCAATAAGTTTCCAACAACAAGTTTACATATTTATATATTGGCTCAATCTTATATGATTTCGATTTTATATGTTCGCTCAATCTTACCAATTATATGCAGCTGCCCAATGACCGGCATGAGGCGTCATAAACTAACAAATTGTTAATCAATTGAACGAACGAAAAATACCCCAAAATTTACTCCAACAAACTTTGTGGTATAAGTCCAACTAACAGGTTAAGTACAAAACAATCATGGTGCAATAATAAACGGATAGTGCAACGAACCACAGTCACATACATATATTATCTAACGAACTTTGTTTTATGACTAGAACGGACAATAATCTCGCGAGTATGCTCTAAAATTAAAAACGGACCGATTTAACGAACGAAAGATATTCAAATATTGAATTTAACGTACTCTGTTTTATAGCTTAAACGAACGTGTTCTATGTTTAATATAAAAATAAATGTTAATTCGGCCAGATTAACGAACCATAAATACTTATTATAACCAAAAATAGCAACAATAAATAATGTAGTTCTCAATTAAACGAACAATGTTGTATAACAACAAAGAACGAACGTTTTATGATCTATAAATTGTATTTTCATCAGCGCTAAGCCAAACGTCCCAAAAGGGGTTTTAAAAAAATTTCATTTAATAATTAACGAACGAGACGAGGTTTAAATAAACTAACGCTTGCAAGATTTTTGAAAAAAAAATAATAACATACGGGCGGGCGTTCGTCAAAATATTTTTTCTTGAAAAATATTAAAAATCGCGCCTTTGAACGAACCATTGTGATACGACCTATAGCGGTGCAAAAACGCTGTTACGAAAGACGAACAATTTTTAACTGTGTACAACGCCATTTTCTAATTTTCTTTTGTTGAAATTTATAATATATTAACCACTAATCTTATTAGATTACATATAAAAACTTACCAACGTATCACATAAAAAGATTCTTCTAAAGAAAACACTATTAAAATATTCTTGTCACTTTAACTTTAACTAAACACTATAAAACAAAATGAACGCACTAACAAGGTTATTTCCAATCGAAAAACAAAAATTATAAGAAAATCACATGAACATTTTTCTTTTAATTATTAAGAAAATTGTATTATTTAAAGAATAATTTTATATTTTATTGAATCACACACGTTTTGTTAACATTCTCGAATAACTTTTGCGTAGTTATCTAGCCGATTACGTTGAAAACTGAAATTTATTTAATATTACAAACCGTTTGATGCAGCATCCGCCGTTTGACGCATCCTTCATCCGCGAACTAGAGAATTTTAATTTGTTTAGTTGAACTGTTTTTTTAAAATAGAACTACAGTTGGACGTCAAAGGGCGTTCGTTATCTTTAGTATTGAATTCCAATTCTTTGCTACTTTTATTTTCGTTATTTTACTAATTCAGTAAGTTCTAGCTATAGAGTGGCAAAACTGGTGTTAGTAAATTTTATACACAGAGTATAATAGTTTCTACATCAAATCTTTTAGCGGTTATCGGTAACCTATTAGCGGTTCCACACTTTACTGACTATTTAGTTTGATGAAATATTGATTCTACGTTCGCATTATGCGCTGGCTTGGTAATGTTATCGTGTTTTTTTATTTAATTAATCGTTTTGAAATAGTTGAAATTGGAAACAAATAAAATAAAATGCAATTATGTTTATTAAAAGGAACCTTAAAGTAAAAATATTGTGAAAATGTTATTGTTTTAAAATGATGAAATTAGAATCCAAAAAATGTTAAACAAAAATGAAAAGAAAAATAAAGTTTACATAGTTAGATTTGAATAGACTACGATCAAGAGAAGTGTCTTTTTTTATTTCTACGGAATTTCATCGTGGGTTTCATCAGACCGCTAGCGGTCAGTATTTAAAGATACTTACATTTTGGTGACAGCGGTGGGTTACTGGCCAAACCACTAGCCAAGGAAACTCACGAAGAACTGCAGAAATGAAATATTCTCGATCAATGTTGCGTCTAAAAAATAATTGTGAACAGTGAAGATATATATTTTGATCAAGTTTTGATCAATGCTATGTTGTGAATTGAAGAAAATTTTTTTAACAAAACAGAAAATTTGAACATTCAAGTGAACAGTGAAGGTAAATATTCTGATCAAGGTTATTTTGTGGATCGAAGAAAAAATTGTAGTAAAATAGAAACTTGAACATTGATGATAAATATTTTGAACAAGTTTTGATCAATATTATGTTGGAATCGAAGACAAATTTGTATAAAACAAAAAAGTTTAGGAAAGTTTTAAGATATATAAAGCCGGAGGAATTTGTTACTCTATTACTGAGTAACACACCTCTGTTCAGCTGGCCCCCCCACCACGCAAAAATAAAAACAAAATTAGTTCAGAATTAGGAGCTATTTAGGAGCTTTCAGAAAACGCAAGAATAAAATTTTGAGCTCAACCCCCTAAGCAGAAATCTTCATTTGAAAGTGGGGGGGCTGAGTGAACGTTCACTCAGCCCCCCCACACCTCAAAAATAACACTAGAGGATCGTAAATAGGCTCAGAATTAGGAGCTATTTAGGAGCTCTTAATGCTGTATACTTTTGATTTTAGAGCTCCACCCCTAATTCTTAAAAGAACCCCAAAACAGGTTTGGCCCCCCCACCATGCAAAAATCAAAAAAATTATATCTCAGAATTAGGAGCTATTTAGGAGCTTTCAATGGAGCTGAGTGAACGTTCACTCAGCCCCCCCACACCTTAAAAATAGCCGTAGGGGATCGTAAATAGGCTCAGAATTAGGAGCTATTTAGGAGCTCTTAAGGCTGTATACTTTTGATTTTAGAGCACCACCCCTATTCTTAAAACTACCCCAAAACTAGTTTGAAATCGGAGATGACACATAAAAATAGCATTAAATTAAAAATGTCTATACTACATGTAATTCTTGAATTAAAAAAAACGTAAAAACAAGCAACTGTTTATTTATCAGTTGCAAGCCTTTAGAAGAAAAACCACCCCTTGGGTCAAAAACGCATAAGAGAAGTATGTTAAACATACTCGACACAAAAATATTTAAGGGTGCGGATAAAGTTCCGATTTAGGAGCTTACTGAACATGTCATTTTTCATTTCTGATTTTCTACCCTTCAGAAAAGGCACCCCTTGTATCATACACACATAAGGGAACTATGTTAAAGCATAGAGATACGGATCTTTTTATGTAGGTAAATGATTATTCGATTTAGGAGCTTACTAAATATGTCACTCTATATTTCTGATTACTACCCTTTAAAAAAAGCCACCCCTTGTACCATACACGCATAAGGGAACTATGTTAAAGCATAGAGATTCGGATCGTGTTAAGTAGGTAAATCATTTTTTGATTTAGGAGTTTACTATATATGTAACTCTATATTTCTGATTGTAACCCTTTAGGAAAAGCCACCCCTTGTACCATACACGCATAAGGATGCTATGTTAAAGCATAGAGATTCGGATAGTTTTATTTAGGAAAATAATTTTTTGATGTAGGACCTTACTAAATATGTCATTCTATATTTATGATTGCAACCCTTTATAAAAACCCACCCCTTGTACCATACACGCATAAGGGAACTATGTTAAAGCATAGAGATACTGATCGTGTTATGGAGGTTAATCATTTTTTGATTTAGGACCTTACTAAATATATCACTTTATATTTATGATTGCAACCCTTTAGAAAAATCCACCCCTTGTACCATACACGCGTAAGCGAACTATGTTGAAGTGTAGAGGTACGGATCGTTTTATGTAGGCAAATGATTTTTCGATTTAGGAGCTTAATGAATATGTCACTCTATATTTCTGATTGCAACCCTTTAGAAAGTGCCACCCCTCTTATCATATACGCGTAAGAGAACTATTTTGTGGGATAGAGGTACGGATCGTTTTATGTAGGTAAATGATTTTTCGATTTAGGAGCCTCCTAAATAAGTTTATTTACGTTTCTGATTGCGACCTATTAGAAAAAGCCACCCCCTTGTACGATACACTCATAAGAAAACAATGTTAAAGCATAGAGATACTGATCGTGCTATGTAGGTTAATCATTTTTTGATTTAGGAGCTTACTAAATATGTCACTCTATATTTCTGATTGCAACCCTTTAGAAAAAGCCACCCCTTGTACCGTACAAGGATAAGGGAATTATGTTAAAGCATAGAGATACTGATCGTGTTATGTAAGTAAATTATTTTTCGATGTAGGAGCTTACTAAATATGTCACTCTATATTTCTGATTGCGACCCTTAAGAAAAAGCCACCCCTAGTACCATACATGCGTAGGGGAAATATGGTCAAGCAAAGAGATACGGATCGTTTTTTGTAGGTCAATCATTTTTTAGATTTAGGAGCTTACTAAATATGTCACTCTATATTTTTGATTGCAACCCATAAGCAAAAGTCACCCCTTGTACCATACACGCGTAAGGGAACTTTGTAAAAGCGTAGAGATGCGGATCGTGTTATATAAGTAAATGATTTTTCGATTTAGAAGCTTACTAAATATTTCACTATATATTTTTGATTGCAACCTTTTAGAAAAAGCCACCCCTTGTACCATACACGCGGTAGAGAACTATGTTGAAGCGTAGAGGTACAAATCGTTTTATGTATGTAAATGATTTTTCGATTTAGGAGCTTACTAAATATGTCACTCTATATTTCTGGTTTGCAACCGTTTAGAAAAAGCCACCCCTTGTACCATACACGCATACGAGAACTATGTTAAAGCATAGAGATATGGATCGTTTTATGTAGGTTAATCATTTTTCGATTTAGGAGCTTACTAAATCTGTCACTCTTTATTTCTGGTTTGCAACGCTTTAGAAAAAGTGCCACCCCTTGTACCATACACGCATAAGAAGGCTATGTTAGAGCATAGAGATACTGATCGTTTCATAAAGGCAAGTGATTTTTCGATTTAGGAGCTAACTAAATATGTCAATCTTTATTTCTGATTGCAACCCTTTAGAAACAGTCACTTGTTGTACGATACACGCATAAAGAAGATATGTTAGAACATAGAGACAATGATCGTTTCATGTAGGTAAGTGATTTTTCGATTAAAGAGCTTACTAAACATGTCAATCTATATTTCTGATTGCAACCCTTTAGAAAAAGTCACCTCTTGTACCATACCCGCATAAGGGAGCTATGTTAAAGCATAGCGATACGCATCGTTTTACGTAGGTAAATCATTTTTTGATTTAGGAGCTTACTAAATATGTAACTCTATATTTCTGATTGCAACCCTTTAGAAAAAGCCACCCCTTGTACCATACACGCATAAGGATGCTATGTTAAAGCATAGAGATACTGATCGTGTTATGAAGGTAAATCATTTTTTGATTTAGGAGCTTACTAAATATGTAACTCTATATTTCTGATTGCAACCCTTTAGAAAAAGCCACCTCTTGTTTCATATCCGCGTAAGAGAATATTTTGTAGCATAAAGCTACGGAAGTTTAGGAAGCTCCTAAATCGAAAAATCAGTCACCTACATAAAACTATGCGTATCTCTATGGTTTTACATAGTTCCCTTATACGTGTTTAGTACAAGAGGGGGCTTTTTCTAAAGCATTGCAATCAGAAATATTTAGTATAGACATATTTAGTAAGCTCCTAAATCGAAAAATCATTTACTTATATAAAACGATCCGCATCTCTACGCTTTAACAAAGTTCCCTTACGCGTGTATGGTATATGGGGTAGCTTTTTCTAAAGGGTTGCAACCAAAAATATAGAGTGACATATTTAGTAAGCTCCTAAATCACAAAATTATTTTCCTAAATAAAACGATCCGTATCTCTATGCTTTAACATAGCTTCCTCATGCGCTTATGGTACAAGGTGTGGCTTTTTCTAAAGGGTTGCATTCAGAAACCTCTGTTCAGCTGACCCCCCAACCACGCAAAAATAAAAAAAAATTAGCTCAGAATTAGGAGATATTAAGGAGCATTCAAAAAACGTAACAATAAAATTTTGAGCTCAACCACCTAAGCAAAAATCTTCATATGAAAATGGGGGGCTGGGTGAACGTTCACTCAGCCCCCCCACACCTTAAAAATAGCCCTAGAGGATCGTTAGTAGGCTCAGAGTCAGGAGCTATTTAGGAACTCTTAAGGCTGTATACTTTTGATTTTAGAGCTCCAACCCTATTCCTAAAACCACCCCAAAACTAGTTTGCAAAGGGAGACGACATATAAAAAATAACATTAAATTAAAAATTTCTTTACTACATGTAGTTCTTGAATTAAAAAAAACATTAAAACAAGCAACTGTTTATTTCTCAGTTGCAACCCTTTAGAAAAAAAACCACCCCTTGGGTCAAAAACGCTTAAGGGAACTATGTTAAACATACTCGACACAAAAATATTTAAGGGTGCGGATAAAATTCCGATTTAGGAGCCTACTAAATGTGTCACTCTATATTTCTGATTTTCTACCCTTCAGAAAGTGCCACCCCTTGTATCATACACGCATAAGAGAAATATGTTAAAGCATAGAGATACGGATCTTTTTATGTAGGAAAATAATTTTTTGAATTAGGAGCTTACTAAATATGTCACTCTATATTTCTGATTACAACCCTTTTGAAAAAGCCGCCCCTTTTGTACCATGCACACATAAGGAAGTTATGTTAGAGCATAGAGATACGGATCGCTTTATTTAGAAAAATAATTTTTTAATTTAGGAGCTTACTAAATATGTCACTCTATATTTCTGATTGCCACCCTTCCGAAAGTGCCACCCCTTATACCATACACGCGTAAGGGAGCTATGTTAAAGCATAGAGATTCGGATCGTTTTATATAGGCAAGTGATTTTTCGATTTAGGAGCTTACTAAATATGTCACTCTATATTTCTGATTGCAACCCGTTTGAAATAACCACCCCTTGCACCATACACTCATAAGAGAACTATTTTAAAGCATAGAGGTACGTTTCGTTTTATGTAGGTAAATGATTTTTTAATTAAGGAGCTTTCTAAATAAGTTTTTTCTACGTTTCTGATTGCAACCCTTTAGAAAAAGCCGCCCCTTGTATCATACACGCCTAAGGGAACTATGTTAAAGCATAGAGATACTGATCGTGTTATATTTGAAAATCGATTTTTGATTTTGAAGCTTACTAAATATGTCACTCTTTATTTCTGATTGCAAACCTTTAGAAAAAGCCACCCCTTGTATGATACACGCATAAGGATGCTATGTTAAAGCATAGAGATACTGATCGTTACATGTAGGTAGGTAATTTGTCGATTTAGGAGCTTAATAAATATATCACTCTATATTTCTGGTTTGCAACCCTTTAGAAAAAGACAATCCTTGTACCATACACGCATAAGGAAGCTATGTTAAAGCATAAGGATACTGATCGTTTCATGTAGGTAAGAGATTTTTCGATTATGGAGCTTACTAAATATGTCAATCTATATTTCTGATTGCAACCCTTTAGAAAAAGCCACCCCTTTTACCATACACGCATATGGAAACTATGTTAAAGCGTAGAGATGCGGATCGTGCTATGTAGGTAACTGATTTTACGATATAGGAGCTAATATGTCATTCTAAATTTCTGATTGCAACCCATTAGAATGTGCCACCCCTCTTATCATATACGCGTAAGAGAACTATTTTGTAGCATAGAGGTGTGGATCGTTTTAGTAGGTAAATGATTTTTCGATTTAGGAGCTTACTAAATAAGTTTTTCTACGTTCCTGATTGCGACCCTTCAGAAAAAGCCACCCCCTTGTAGGATACACGCATAAGGGAACTATGTTAAAGCATAGAGATACAGATTGTGTTATCTAGGTAAATCATTTTTTCATTTAGGAGCTTACTAAATATGTCACTTCAAATTGCAACCCTTTAGAAAAAGTCACCCCTTGTACCATACACGCATATGGGAACTATCTTAAAGCATAGAGATACGGATCGTTTTATGTACGTAAATGATTGTTCGATTTAAGAGCTTAGTAAATATGTCACTCTTTATTTCTCGTTTACAACCCTTTAGAAAAAGTGCCCCCCTTGTGCCATACACGCATAAAGAAGCTATGTTAAAATATCCCGACTGGAAATTAGTTCAGGGAACCCGGATTATGATCAGATCCGGATCAGATTTTCCGTAATACGGCCATCTGATCAGTTCCTGATCAGCGTACAGTACCGTTTCCCTTGATCCGGTTATCTGATCAGTTCCTGATCAGCGTACAGTACCGTTTCCCTTGATCCGGCTATCTGATCAGTTACTGATCAGCGTGCAGTACTTTATCCGTTGATCAGGCTATCTGATCAGTTACTGATCAGCGCGCAGTACTTTATCCGTTGATCCAGTCATACGATCAGTTTCTGATCGAAAAAACTCATCTTATCCGATGTCCTGAACTAGATAATAATACAAAATTTAGTTTTTTACCTGATCCATTCTGTATATAATATATTGCTCATTAAACAATAAATTCGTTATTAATGGTATAACTGAATTATTATTTTGATTATATTATCGACGTCATAATAGTACATTTACCCGAGCAGAAATTAGTTAGGGAAAACCTGAATACAGTCAGGTCGTGATCAGGGCCTGGTCAGTCCTACAAGGGCAATCTCTATTAGAGCAAGCTGATGTGGGCCTGTTTAGGGCCTGATTTAGAATACCCTTTTAGGGTTAACCTTATTTGAATACATCCGGCCCGGATCAGGTTCCTCGTATTTGACCCCTAGCTGAAATTTCAATTGGTTAAAATTCATTAGAGTACTATCCATTTTAGAAATATATAGTTAAAATCGTTTCATGTATATTTTAGTTATAGCTTCTCGACTGAAAGACTATAATAATAGTCATTAAGGTGGTATGTATGTTTTAATTTTTTCCATTGTAATTTTTTTATTTTAATTTGATTAATTTGTGTATATAATATATAAATACATATCAGGGTCTGGTCCGGATATCCCAATCAGGGCCTGATCCGATTATCCCAATCAGGGTCTGATCCGGTAATCCCAATCAGGACCTGATAGGGCAAAAGCGTTACACTCATGATCAGGGCCCAATCAGGCTGTCCTACCAATGCCTGATCCGGGTTGGGGCAAACCTGATCAGGGCCTTACTTGAGCCCTGACAAATTTCTGCTCGGGTACTTAACTTAAAATTTTTTTGTGCAAAAAATTTTCTCATTCTTCACGAATTTTTAATAACTTTTTAAAAAGTTAATTATAATATACTTAACTGTAATAATTAACTGTAGACTGAATCTATTTAATTGTTTAATATTTTGTACTTATAAGTACAAATTTATTGTAGAATCGAAAACAGCATTTTCAAACTTACAGTTGTGAGGGATCTTGCTTATTAACCTTAAAGCATATAATTTAAATTTTTATCTTGCATCTCCTCTTTACTCAAGAATTTCCAGATGTTTTTTGTTAGCAGTAATTGGTGAAATACTTATTATGTTGCTCAAAAATTATTCTATTTGAAATATGACAGGTGATCTAAAGCAGGTATGGGTGAAGTTAGTTTTCGAATCCAAACTTGGATCCATACCTTCATAAGAGCCTATGTGACAAAGAGTTTTATGATACCATTGGAAAAATCATCAATAATGCCAAAACTTGGACTAAATAAAATAAAAATAAGAAATAATTAACAAACTTACTGTTAAATTTATAAGCATTTGAAGTGTACTTGAAATTATGAACAAAATTAAGGAAAAATGGTAATATTTTTTTCATTTATTTAATGTCAAATTAATATTTAAGAACAAAATTAATTCTAAACCTTTAAACGGATCTGGTATGGATCTCTTGACCAGACCGGACATGAAACTGTTGAATGGATCTTTAAGATAGATCCGGAATAGATCTTTGAAATGGATCCGGAATGGATCTTTGAAATGTATCCGGCATGGATCATTTAAACGGATCCTGTACGGATCCTGTATGGCGTGACGATTTTTCATCATGTCCGAATCAGGAGGCCTGATTCATCCCTGATCAGTCTTCAGGCAATCCTGATCCGGATCGGAGCCTATACTGATCTAATTTCTAGTCGGGATAGAGATACTGATCGTTTCATGTAGGTAAGTGATTTTTCGATTTAGGAGCTTACTAAATATGGCAATCTATATTTCTGATTGCAACCCTTTAGAAAAAGCCACCCCTTGTACCATACACGCATAGGGGAGCTATGTTAAAGCATAGAGATACGGATCGTTTTGTTAAGGAAAATAATTTTTTGATTTAGGAGCTTAGTAAATATGTCACTCTTTATTTCTGGTTTGCAACCCTTTAGAAAAAGTGACACCCCTTGTCCCATACACGCATAAGAAGCTATATTAGAGCATAGAGAAACTGATCGTGTTATGTAGGTAACTGATTTTACGATATAGGAGCTTACTAAATATGTCATTCTACGTTTCTGATTTCAACCCTTTAGAAAGTGCCACGTCTCTTATCATATACGCGTAAGAGAACTATTTTGTAACATAGAGGTACGGATCGTTTTATGTAGATAAATGATTTTTCGATTTATGAGATTTCTAAATAAGTCTTTCTTCGTTTCTGATTGCGACCCTTTAGAAAAAGCCACCCTTTGTACCATACACGCATAAGGAAGCTATGTTGAAGCATATAGATTCGGATCGTTTTATATAGGTCAGTCATTTTTTGATTTAGGAGCTTACTAAATATGTCGCTCTATATGTCCGGTTGCAACCCTTTAGAAAAAATCACTCGTTGTACATTACACGCGTAAGAGAATTATTTTAGAGCATAGAGGTACGGATCGTTTTATGTAGGTAAATGATTTTTCGATTTAGGAGCTTAGTAAATATGTCACTCTTTATTTCTGGTTTGCAACCGTTTAGAAAAAGTGCCCCCCTTGTACCATACACGCATAGGGAAGCTATGTTAAAACATAGAGATACTGATCGTTTCATGTAGGTAAGTGATTTTTCGATTTAGGAGCTTACTAAATATGTCAGTCTATATTTCTGATTGTAACCCTTTAGAAAAGCCATCCCTTGTACCATACACGCATAAGGGAGCTATGTTAAAGCGTAGAGATACGGATCGTTTTATTTAGGAAAATAATTTTTTGATTTAGGAGCTTAGTAAATATGTCACCCGTTATTTCTGGTTTGCAACCCTTTGGAAAAAGTGACACCCCTTGTACCATACACGCATAAGGAAGCTATGTTAAAGCATAGAGATACTGATCGTGTTATGTAGGTAACTGATTTTACGATAAAGGAGCTTACTAAATTTGTCATTCTTCATATCTGATTGCAACCTTTTAGAAAGTGCCACGCCTCTTATTATATACGCGTAAGAGAATATTTTGTAGCATAAAGGTATGGATCGTTTTATGTAGGTAAATGATTTTTCGATTTAGGAGCTTACTAAATAATACACTCTATATTTATGGTTTGCAACCCTTTAAAAAATGGGAACATATGGGAACTATGTAAAAGCATAGAGATACGGATAGTTTTATGTAGGTAAATGGTTTTTTCGATTTAGGAGCTTACTAAATATGTCACTCTTTATTTCTGGTTTGCAACCTTTTAACCCCCCCATACACGCATAAGAAGCTATGTTAAAGCATAGAGATACTGATCGTTTCATGTAGGAAAGTGATTTTTCGATTTAGGAGCTTAGTAAATATATCAATCTGTATATCTGATTGCAACCCTTTAAAAAAAGCCACCCCTTCTACCATACACACATAAGGGAACTATGTTAAAGCATAGAGATACTGATCGTTTTATGTAGGTAAATTATATTACGATATAGGAGCTTACTAAATATGTCATTCTACATTGCTGATTGCAACCCTTTATAAAGTGCCACTCCTTGTATCATATACGCATAAGGGAACTATGTTAAAGCATAGAGGTACGGATCTTACTAATTATGTCAGTCTATATTTCTGATTTGCAACCTTTAGAAAGTCCCACCCTGTGGATTATACACGCTTAGGGGTACTTACTAAAATATGTCACTTTATAATTCTGATTTGCAAAACGTTAGTAAGTGACTCCTTTTGTATCATATATGCATTTTAAGATTTAGGAGCTTACTGAATATGTCACTCTTAATGTATGAGTTGCATTCCTTTAGTTTTATTTGAACCCATAGTGGTCACACTGGGTCCAGATGACATCAGGTAATTTTTGAGTCATGGTAGCTTCAAAAATGTTTTTAGAAATGGATTCTGTGCAACCTTTTGAAACAGTTTGAAGATACTACAACTACTACCACCCGGGTAGGAGCTTCAAATTTTAAACAACGAACCAATTTTGGACCCGTATTGGTGAGCCAAGCCTTGACTAGTTAACTTTGGTTTCAGTCTGAGCGAGTGTTAAATGCCTAGACTAAACCAAGATTCAGTTTATTATACTACGCGTTATTTACCATTCTAATTTATTGTAAACATGTGCAAGCCCTGGTCCAAGCTTGGGCCGTTTGAAAATGTAAAAATATATAAGTGATATAGGTGATAATATGATAAAAAATGATATAATATATATTAATAAATTGAAATGATAGAAATACAATTAATGTAATTTGTAAGAGAATTAAAAAAATTGTATTTGTTTAAATATAAAATATGTTTTATTTTCCAAAACCTTTTTTAATAGTACTCAGGAGCACTCCAACACATAAATGTTTAGCATAGTCTTTTTATAAACAGCATGTTATTAAAATAAACCATTGTCTATTAAATTTACCATTTTTTTGATTTGAAAACAAAGCTACGTTTATTAAATCAACAATCAAGCTACGTTTAATAAATCAACAAATTTGTAGAAAAACTTATTTAGTAAGCTCCTAAATTGAAAAATCATTTACCTACATAAAACGAAACGTACCTCTATGCTTTAAAATAGTTCTCTTATGAGCGTATGGTGCAAGGGGTGGTTATTTCAAACGGGTTGCAATCAGAAATATAGAGCGACATATTTGGTAAGCTCTTAAATCGAAAAATCACTTGCCTATATAAAACGATCCGAATCTCTATGCTTTCACATAGTTCCCTTACGCGTGTATGGTATAAGGGGTGGCACTTTCGGAAGGGTAGTAATCAGAAATATAGAGTGACATATTTAGTAAGCTCCTAAATCAAAAAATTATTTTTCTAAATAAAGCGATCCGTATCTCTATGCTCTAACATAGCTTCCTTATGTGTGCACGGTACAAAGGGGCGGCTTTTTCAAAAGGGTTGTAATCAGAAATATAGAGTGACATATTTAGTAAGCTCCTAATTCAAAAAATTATTTTCCTACATAAAAAGATCCGTATCTCTATGCTTTAACATAGTTCCCTTATGCGTGTATGATACAAGGGGTGGCACTTTCTGAAGGGTAGAAAATCAGATATATAAAATGACACATTTAGTAGGCTCCTAAATCAGAACTTTATCCGCACCCTTAAATATTTTTGTGTCGAGTATGTTTAACATAGTTCCCCGTTTTTGACCCAAGGGGTGGTTTTTTTTCTAAAGGGTTGCAACTGAGAAATAAACAGTTGCTTGTTTTTATGTTTTTTTTAATTCAAGAATTACATGTAGTAAAGAAATTTTTAATTTAATGTTATTTTTTATATGTCGTCTCCCTTTGCAAACTAGTTTTGGGGTGGTTTTAGGAATAGGGTTGGAGCTCTAAAATCAAAAGTATACAGCCTTAAGAGTTCTAAATAGCTCCTGACTCTGAGCCTACTAACGATCCTCTAGGGCTATTTTTAAGGTGTGGGGGGGCTGAGTGAACGTTCACCCAGCCCCCCATTTTCATATGAAGATTTTTGCTTAGGGTGTTGAGCTCAAAATTTTATTCTTACGTTTTTTGAATGCTCCTTAATATCTCCTAATTCTGAGCTAATTTTTTTTTTATTTTTGCGTGGTTGGGGGGTCAGCTGAACAGAGGTTTCTGAATGCAACCCTTTAGAAAAAGCCACACCTTGTACCATAAACGCATGAGGAAGCTATGTTAAAGCATAGAGATACGGATCGTTTTATTTAGGAAAATAATTTTGTGATTTAGGAGCTTACTAAATATGTCACTCTATATTTTTGATTGCAACCCTTTAGAAAAAGCTACCCCATATACCATACACGCGTAAGGGAACTTTGTTAAAGCGTAGAGATGCGGATCGTTTTATATAAGTAAATGATTTTTCGATTTAGGAGCTTACTAAATATGTCTATACTAAATATTTCTGATTGCAATGCTTTAGAAAAAGCCCCCTCTTGTACTAAACACGTATAAGGGAACTATGTAAAACCATAGAGATACGCATAGTTTTATGTAGGTTAATCATTTTTCGATTTAGGAGCTTCCTAAACCTCCGTAGCTGTATGCTCTTAAATAGTTCTCTTACGCGGATATGAAACAAGGGGTAGCTTTTTCTAAAGGGTTGCAATCAGAAATATAGAATTACATATTTAGTAAGCTCCTAAATCAAAAAATGATTTACCTACGTAAAACGATGCGTATCGCTATGCTTTAACATAGCTCCCTTATGCGGGTATGGTACAAGAGATGACTTTTTCTAATGGGTTGCAATCAGAAATATAGATTGACATGTTTAGTAAGCTCCTTAATCGAAAAATCACTTACCTACATGAAACGATCATTGTCTCTATGTTCTAACATATCTTCTTTATGCGTGTATCGTACAAGAAGTGACTTTTTCTAAAGGGTTGCAATCAGAAATAAAGATTGACATATTTAGTTAGCTCCTAAATCGAAAAATCACTTACCTTTATGAAACGATCAGTATCTCAGTACCAGTTCGCTTACGCGTGTATGGTACAAGGGGTGGCACTTTTTCTAAAGCGTTGCAAACCAGAAATAAAGAGTGACATATTTAGTAAGCTCCTAAATCGAAAAATCATTTACATACATAAAATGATTTGTACCTCTACGCTTCAACATAGTTCTCTACCGCGTGTATGGTACAAGGGGTGACTTTTTCTAAAGAGTTGCGATCAAAAATATATAGTGAAATATTTAGTAAGCTTCTAAATCGAAAAATCATTTACTTATATAACACGATCCGCATCTCTACGCTTTAACAAAGTTCCCTTACGCGTGTATGGTACAAGGGGTTGCAATCAAAAATATAGAGCTTTTCGCTTATGGGTTGCAATCAAAAATATAGAGTGACATATTTAGTAAGCTCCTAAATCTAAAAAATGATTGACCTACAAAAAACGATCCGTATTTCTTTGCTTGACCATATTTTCCCTACGCATGTATGGTACTAGGGGTGGCTTTTTCTTAAGGGTCGCAATCAGAAATATAGAGTGATATATTTAGTAAGCTCCTACATCGAAAAATCATTTACTTACATAACACGATCAGTATCTCTATGCTTTAACATAATTCCCTTATCCTTGTATGGTACAAGGGGTGGCTTTTTCTAAAGGGTTGCAATCAGAAATATAGAGTGACATATTTAGTAAGCTCCAAAATCAAAAAATGATTAACCTACATAACACGATCAGTATCTCTATGCTTTAACATAGTTTCCTTATGAGTGTATCGTACAAGGGGGTGGCTTTTTCTAATAGGTCGCAATCAGAAACGTAAATAAACTTATTTAGGAGGCTCTTAAATCGAAAAATCATTTACCTACATAAAACGATCCGTACCTCTATGCCACAATATAGTTCTCTTACGCGTATATGATAAGAGAGGTGGCTCTTTCTAAAGGGTTGCAATCAGAAATATAGAGTGACATATTCATTAAGCTCCTAAGTCGAAAAATCATTTGCCTACATAAAACGATCCGTACCTCTACACTTCAACATAGTTCGCTTACGCGTGTATGGTACAAGGGGTGGCTTTTTTAAAGGGTTGCAATCGTAAATATAAAGTGATATATTTAGTAAGGCGCTAAATCAAAAAATGATTAACCTCCATAACACGATCAGTATCTCTATGCTTTAACATAATTCCCTTATCCTTGTATGGTACAAGGGGTGGCTTTTTCTAAAGGGTTGCAATCAGAAATATAGAGTGACATATTTAGTAAGCTCCTAAATCAAAAAATGATTAACCTACATAACACGATCAGTATCTCTATGCTTTAACATAGTTTCCTTATGAGTGTATCGTACAAGGGGGTGGCTTTTTCTAATAGGTCGCAATCAGAAACGTAAATAAACTTATTTAGGAGGCTCTTAAATCGAAAAATCATTTACCTACATAAAACGATCCGTACCTCTATCCCACAAAATAGTTCTCTTACGCGTATATGATAAGAGGGGTGGCACTTTCTAAAGGGTTGCAATCAGAAATATAGAGTGACATATTCATTAAGCTCCTAAGGCGAAAAATCATTTGCCTACATAAAACGATCCGTACCTCTACACTTCAACATAGTTCGCTTACGCGTGTATGGTACAAGGGGTGGCTTTTTTAAAGGGTTGCAATCGTAAATATAAAGTGACATATTTAGTAAGGCCCTAATTCAAAAAATGATTAACCTCCATAACACGATCAGTATCTCCATGCTTTAACATAGTTCCCTTATGCGTGTATGGTACAAGGGGTGGGTTTTTATAAAGGGTTGCAATCATAAATATAGAATGACATATTTAGTAAGGTCCTAAATCAAAAAATTATTTTCCTAAATAAAACTATCCGAATCTCTATGCTTTAACATAGCATCCTTATGCGTGTATGGTACAAGGGGTGTCTTTTCCTAAAGGGTTGCAATCAGAAATATAGAGTTACATATTTAGTAAACTTCTAAATCAAAAAATGATTTACCTACTTAACACGATCAGTATCTCTATGCTTTAACATAGTTCCCTTATGCGTGTATGGTACAAGGGGTGGCTTTTTTTAAAGGGTTGTAATCAGAAATATAGAGTGACATATTTAGTAAGCTCCTAAATCGAAAAATCATTTACCTACATAAAAAGATCCGTATCTCTATGCTTTAACATAGTTCCCTTATGCGTGTATGATACAAGGGGTGCCTTTTCTGAAGGGTAGAAAATCGGAAATGAAAAATGACATGTTCAGTAAGCTCCTAAATCGGAACTTTATCCGCACCCTTAAATATTTTTGTGTCGAGTATGTTTAACATACTTCCCTTATGCGTTTTTGACCCAAGGGGTGGTTTTTCTTCTAAAGGGTTGCAAATGATAAATAAACAGTTGCTTGTTTTTACGTTTTTTTCAATTCAAGAATTACATGTAGTAAAGAAATTTTTAATTTAATGTTATTTTTATGTGTCATCTCCGATTTCAAACTAGTTTTGGGGTAGTTTTAAGAATAGGGGTGGAGCTCTAAAATCAAAAGTATACAGCCTTAAGAGCTCCTAAATAGCTCCTAATTATGAGCCTATTAACGATCCCCTACGGCTATTTTTAAGGTGTGGGGGGGGGGCTGAGTGAACGTTCACTCAGCCCCCCCATTTTCAAATGAAGATTTCTTCTTAGGGGGTTGAGCTCAAAATTTTATTCTTGCGTTTTTTGAAAGCTCCTAAATAGCTCCTAATTCTGAGATATAATTTTTTTGATTTTTGCATGGTGGGGGGGCCAAACCTGTTTTGGGGTTGTTTTAAGAATTAGGGGTGGAGCTCTAAAATCAAAAGTATACAGCCTTAAGAGCTCCTAAATAGCTCCTAATTCTGAGCCTATTTACGATCCCCTACGGCTATTTTTAAGGTGTGGGGGGCTGAGTGAACGTTCACTCAGCCCCCCCATTTTCAAATGAAGATTTCTGCTTAGGGGGTTGAGCTCAAAATTTTATTCTTGCGTTTTTTGAAAGCTCCTAAATAGCTCCTAATTCTGAGATATAATTTTTTTGATTTTTGCATGGTGGGGGGGCCAAACCTGTTTTGGGGTTGTTTTAAGAATTAGGGGTGGAGCTCTAAAATCAAAAGTATACAGCCTTAAGAGCTCCTAAATAGCTCCTAATTCTGAGCCTATTTACGATCCTCTAGGGTTATTTTTGAGGTGTGGGGGGGGCTGAGTGAACGTTCACTCAGCCCCCCCACTTTCAAATGAAGATTTCTGCTTAGGGAGTTGAGCTCAAAATTTTATTCTTGCGTTTTCTGAAAGCTCCTAAATAGCTCCTAATTCTGAGCTAATTTTGTTTTTATTTTTGCGTGGTGGGGGGGCCAGCTGAACAGAGGTGAGTAACACAGATGTTGCTAAAAATCCGGAATTGGAGAAAAAGTTAATTGAAGTAGTGGTTGGACTTTGGGAAAAAACGAAACAACAAAACATCATCGAGAGGCAGCTAAATATTCTCATCGATCAAAGCTTGGGAGCTGAACAATCACTGGACGAGGCAGCAGATAAGGTAGGACGTTCCAATTTATTAATTTTATACAATAATTTGATTATTTATAATGATATAAGTGTTAAAATGGGGTCAATTAGGCTAGAAAGTGCTATGAATTTATCAAAAAGTATTCGATTCAATGATGACAGGGATAACCTGTACAATTTTATTAGCTTGAAAAAGTATATATATAAAGTTTGTAGTACATACGCGTATAAAAGGTACTGCGAAAAATGCGTATTGAGAGCGACATAACTGGTTCCGATAGATTGGAGATGGAATATTGACGAAGAGCAGAGAATTTCTCAAACAGAGAAGAAATAATTAGGTGTTATTTTATTAGAAATTGGTTTGGAAAAGGGAATAGTAGAATAAAATTAAAAATTCGATAAATTAATAATTGAATATGTGAAGCTTGTAAATCTGGTGTACCAGAAGATTATAGAAAGGGTATAAGATCTTGAGTAGATAGAGAAATGATAGATTATTATATCCAGGGGTTTAAAGAAATGTCTATAAAGGGATATATAGTGAATTCAAAGCACAAAAGTGTGGCTACAGCTAAACAAGCAGCTGAGGTAGCAGTGCGACAGTTTACGTCTAATTATCGCCCTCGATTTTGCGTCTAATTGTTCTTCGCCAAAAGGAAAAGAATTAATGCTTTAATTGTCCGAAAATTGTAGATCTGTAAGTAATAAGCTAGCGGAAAACTGGAGAGGGTCAGGAGAGCGGAAAGAATCGCCGACCCAGACAAATTTAATTTGTCAACATCATGCAGTAATGGTAGTCTTCCTATAATGACTTTAGCGAAATTAAATTGTTATCCATGGGTGGTTGAATATTTTATCGATACTGCATCAGAAGTATCTTTAGTAAGAGAAAGTTTAGTCTTACTACCCTTTTTTGGAACGGGTTGTACGCTTGCTGTTTTCCAAATTTCGGGAAAACTACTTTCTTATATGACAAATAAAAGATTTTGGTGAGGATTGGTGCTAACTCCTTAGCAAAGGTTTTCAGAATAATTGGAGGAGTGCAATATGGCCTGGCTGCTTTGTTAGTATTAATTTGTAAAAACATTTTCCGAATAATTATTTTACGAAAAATTATGCGCATCATATTGTGTGAAACTCTAGGAATTTGCTTAGGTAAGACATTGGGTTCTTTTAGATTTTTTTTAGTGAAAGTTAGGCATGTTTAGTGTTAATATAATGAATTAAATATTAACGTCTCTGAGTATGAGCCAATCCTGAGAATTGGTGAATACCAAACAAAAAAATTTTTATTCATAATATGCACTTGTAATACATCAAATTAAAGCTTGAGGTGTTCCCTTTAATAATCTAACAAAATAAATTAATTATTTTAAGAATGGTACTGCCTATAGCCATATCTGTTATGCTTGTTCTCAACATTTTTATATTGTCATATTAGAATGCAAATATTGCAACATGTTTCTCTGCGAGTAATGCAATCTTAAACGGCCGACTTGATGTTCTTAGTTGGTAGGGATATCAATGGTGTATTTTTTACCAAAAAAATTGCAAAACCTCAAGCTTCAAGGTAAATAGAATGACATTTAGAAAAACTAATTAACATATCACAACCGTAACAAAAAGTAACCTTTTAGTTATAATAAAACAGATTCTGTATCCAGTATTGTTTTGTAAAATGTGTTATATAATCAAAAGTGATACTGACTATGTGTGCAACCATAATATAAACAAAAAAGTTATTTTTCCCAGTTATTACCAGTTATAATTAGAGTTATGGGTGTGGCACACATGGTGTTGCGGTTGTGACACAAAAGGTTCAGGTTGTGACATGTTATTATTGTTGCTAGTGTTTACACTATTAAATATAGGGTAGAAGATAGTTTCCATTATAAAGGACATTAACACAATGTAAAAACATTCACTCCATATGAAAAAAATTAAAAAAATTCAATTAAAAACACAAATCTAATTTTTTGCATATAGGGTACTGGTTATAGGTTCTTGGGTACTGTTCACAATTTAAGAAAATAAGATGGTCAGTTGTCGTATTACGTTTTTTTACTAATGTTGACTTTGACACTGATGTTGGGATAGAACAGATTAAATGCTAATGGCCGATCCCTAAAGAAGTTCGGGGAAAATTGTATTTTAAAGATACCAAGGCTTTAAATTTAGTGCTTCCATTACATTGTAATATATGAGTATTGTAATTGAAATCTGATAGAATTTTTGTCAGTTAACATAATTCAAAAGGGGAAAAGCACTTACTTCGTTAAAATGGAATATTCGTTGTAACGGGAATTCACTGTACACTTTTGTTTGTTATAAAAATAAATGCCAAATCATTTGTTTTTATTTGCGTGAAAGTTTCTCACGCGTGGGTTACATAATCTCTATAACAAATGCTGAATTTCCAATTATTTTTGTACAATGTCACAACCGTAACGCTGTGGGCGAGATGGAGAAGTGGATAAGTCAACAACATCACTTACAAGGAAGTTAAGCAACACTGGGAAGGATTCCAACTTAAACGGGTGACCGCTTGGGAACTTCATCAGAAAAAATATGGAAAATATGATTGTAGCACATTGAAGCAGGAATATCTCGCCCACGGTATGCCAGTATACCTTATCCAGCAGCCCTGGAAACTGGCTAGGATTCGATGGCCCAATCACCCGTTAATCCGAAATTCAAAATGATTAAAGAAACGAACACTAGGAAGAATAAATCAACAAACCGGAACAACAATCAAATATCGAACCTTGGCTATCGCACCCGGACACGAATTGGGAACTGGAACGTCAGAACTCTAACAGAAACATCGAGGCTAGCACAAGTTGAGAAGGTATTGAATGAATATAAGATCGAAATACTAGGACTCAGTGAAGTAAGATGGAGAAACAGTGGGGAATTGACAACAAGCGCAGGAAACCACTTCATGTTCTCTGGTAAAGCCGACACACATGAACAAGGTGTAGGAATATTAACAACACCCAAAGCAAAGCAAGCACTACTCGAATGGAAACCGATAAGTAGCAGAATAATAACAGCTCGATTTCAGTCGAAAATCAGAAATACAACCATAATTCAGTGCTATGCAACTACCGAAGAAGCTGATGACACAACAAAAGATGAATTCTATGAACAACTACAAGCCACAATATCTAGTGCACACCGAAATGATATAAAAATTATCCAAGGAGATTTCAATACTAAAATTGGAGCCGATAACACTGGCATGGCATCAATCATGGGCAGATGTGCGCTAGAATCAGCACGAAACAACAATGGTGATAGGCTCATCGATTGTTGTGTCACAAACCAGCTATTCATAGTAGGCAGTAAATTCCCACATAAGAACATACACAAATATACTTGGACATCACCCGATGGAAGAACCAAGAATCAAATCGATCACGTACTGGTTAACAAAAAATTTCTGTCCTCTCTTCAGGATGTCAGAACAATGCGTGGAGCAGACATACACAGCGACCACCAACTGGTAATAGCAACATTCAAAATTAAACTAGCCGCTGTGAAACAAAATAAGTCTAATCGGAGAAAATTCAACACCATTAGATTGAGAAACAAGAACATACACGACATCTTCAAACAATCGCTCCAGCTCAATCTATCAGGACAGGAAGCCAGTAATATTGATCATAAATAGGAACAAATTGAAGCAGCCTACATCAATACTGCTACAGATGTGCTCGGATATCAAGAAAAGTCCCGCAAACCATGGATTAGCGATGATACTTGGAAGAAAATTGAAGAACGTCGACAGCTCAAGGTGCAACTATGTCACCAAAACACAACTGAAGTGCAGAGCAAATATGAAAGTACAGCTAAAGAAGTGAAAAATATGGCAAGGAATGATCGCAGAAAATACATAGAAGACATACCCAAGACTGCTGAAACAGCAGCCGCAAATAGAAATATGCGCACACTACATCAATGCGTAGGAAAGGTCACAAACAAGTACACGTGTACCCCACCAATAAAGAATGAATCTGGTGAAACCCTAGCAACAACCGAACAGCAGCTTAATAGATGGAAAGAATACTTCGAAGACAACAACCAAAATAACGAGGAAAGTCTCCAGCCTGCAGATGGCACTAATAACGAAACTATCAACACCCATCCACCGACGGAACGGGAAGTTAGAAGTGCCATACAGAAACTGAAGAACAACAAAGCAGCTGGTACAGACAACATACCAGCGGAAGTATTCAAAGCAGATGCAGCTACCACAGCTGAAATCCTAACACCACTATTAGCTGACATATGGAGTTCTGGAAAAATACCAGACAAATGGAAAGAGGGTTTAACCATAACAATTCCCAAGAAAGGTGATCTAAGAGAATGTAAAAATTGGCGAGGTATATCCCTGCTCAACACCACAATGAAAGTATTAGCGATGATCATTTTGGAAAGAATATCTCCATCGATTAACAAGAAATTAAGAAACGAACAAGCCGGCTTTAGACCAGGCAGAAGCTGTACAGATCATATCAACACAATCCGTATCATCGTCGAACAATCTAACGAATGGAATTCGTCACTGTATCTACTGTTCGTGGACTTCGAGCGGGCGTTTGACACAATCAACAGAACTGCTATCTGGAAATCACTTTGTGAAATGGGCATCCCAAACCAGATAATTGATCTAATCAAGGAAATGTATCGGAATGCTGGGAACAAAATTCAATACAAAGGACAGCAAAGTGATAAGTACTTTAACAACCGGGGAGTAAGGCAAGGCTGTGTGTTATCACCGCTACTATTCCTCATAGTACTAGATAGTGTCATGCGAAAGCTCTAGAACGAAAGTCCAAATGGCATCCAATGGGGACCATTAGGACGGCTCAATGATCTAGACTACGCAGACGATATCTGCCTGCTTACACACA
The DNA here is from genome assembly GCA_963693315.1 of Diogma glabrata. Taxonomy (NCBI): domain Eukaryota; kingdom Metazoa; phylum Arthropoda; class Insecta; order Diptera; family Cylindrotomidae; genus Diogma; species Diogma glabrata. The sequence goes on from CAVNZG010000799.1 coordinate 53,583, forward strand.
GACATGTCGACTTGCAGCAGAAAATACAGAAGCTATCAATCCTTGCACATGAAGTTGGTCTCAAAATCAACATCACCAAAACAAAGCTAATGAGACTGAACACCAACGTGAGTACACCAATCAACATAAATAATACACAAGTCAACGATGTCGACAAATTCGTATATCTTGGTTGTACTGTAGCAAAAACAGGCGGAACAGAAGAAGACATCAATCAACGCATCAACAAAGCAAGAAACACATTTAACTTGCTTCACAAGATTTGGAATGCGTCTGTCCTGTCAAGAAAAACAAAGCTACGGATGTTCAACGCATGTTTGAAGTCAGTACTGCTGTATGGATGTGAAACATGGAAACAAACACAGAAGATCACAAATAAACTTCAGGTGTTTGTCAACAAATGCCTAAGAAAATTAATCAAATGCTTCTGGCCGAACACTATCAGCAATGAAGAGCTTCTACGGCAAACTGATCAGATAGACATTGAGACCGATATAAGAAAACGAAAGTGGAGATGGATAGGACATACACTGAGAAAGCCAGCAGAAGACATAACAAAGATGTCTCTTGAGTGGAACCCGCAAGGGAAAAGAAGAGTAGGAAGACCAGCAATGGCCTGGAAGAAAACGGTGCTAGCCGAAGCAGAACATATCGGAAAGACATGGCTAGAACTGAAAGCAATTGCCCCCAATAGAGTTAGATGGTCCAGCCTAGTAGACGCCCTATGATCCTAAAATGGAAATAAAGGAAGAAAAAAAAAACAACCGTAACGCACCTGTCACAACCGTAACAACTTTTTAATATTTATTTTCTAAGGGACCAAGAGAGACAAACTTATGAATTCAACTCTAAATAGTTAAATATATATCTGTTGTGACAATTACATTTTTTTAATTTTGGTATTTTCCCTAACGGAGGACAACACGTGAAATGATCATCGAGAGAAAAAAAACGTGTCACAAATTGTGTCACAACCGTAACAACAGCAAACTAATATTTGGCAATAAGTATACAATACTAAATTTCAATAAGTGAAGGTTCTATAATTGTACCTTTAGGTGAATGCTATACCCCAAAAATTGTTTATAAGGTTTTTATAAGACGGAGTAGCTGGAATTACCTGATAAAGCTATACTTTGTGTCACAACCGTAACCAGGATTCGCTCATATCCGAAGATACCATGCCAACAAGGGATTATAATCAATTGAGCATTAAGTTTCTTTTAGAAATTTATGAACGCCGAATTTGAACTTTTGAGAGTTAAAGTTATCAGGGAAAACCCACGAAAGTAATGAATTCCAGAGATGAGAGACTCTGTTGAAAAAGTCGCGCTGGAAGGCTACAGTTCTACATCTAATTATTTGAGCCGTTAAAGGATGGGCCGCTACCGATGCTCTGGTATGACACGATAGGTTTGCAGACTTAGGTAAAATCAATTTGATCTCTTCAGAAGCCCGTTCATCCATGATATATTTTTAGAAAATCGTCAAATCAGCAACATTTCTTCTATGCTGCAAGGAATCAAGGTCATTAGTAAGATTTGAGCTACCAATTAATTAACTTCAAACTACATAATTATGCTCCCATATGTGAGCACTATATTTAATGCAGGGACGTATAAAAGATTTGTATATTAAAAGAAGCTGTTCGCTACTGAAAAACTGACGACATCGTCCTAAAAACCCCAATTTTTGAACAGCGCTCTTCGCTAGACTAAAAATATGAAAATTCCACTTCACATTATTTTCAACCTCAACTGCTAGAAGTTTCACGGGCTCTTGTTCCATCATAACGTTGGAATCAAACTTTAATGGAAAAGGGTTAGGTGTTGACAATCTTGAAAAATGGCAAACTTGTGTTTTGGACGTATTGAATTCAACACTGTTAGCAACACTCCAATCAAAGATAGTTTTAAGATCAACGTTTAATGAATCTATCAAATTTGATATACAGTTATTAAGCGCTAAAGGTGAATATGATCTAGGTGCAACATGAGATGAATGAAGAGTGCTATCATCAGCAAAACTATAGATAGGATTAATTGTTGAAACCAACCGGTCATTAATAAAGATAAGAAAAAGAGTTGGGGATAAAGCGGAACCTTGAGGAACCTCGATTAGTCGAAAATACATCCGATGAAATACCGTCCACAAGACGGTTAGATATAAAGCTTTGCATCCAAGAAATTAGTGGCTCATCTAAACCATAACATCTCAACTTGCATATAAGATTTTTGTGCCAAACTTTGTCAAATGCTTTGGATATATCAAGAGCAATACCGAAAGTCTCACCAAAGTTTTCAAGGGATTTATTCCAAAGAAGAGCAACAAACGAAAGCAAATCTCCTGTGGCTCTTCCTTTTCGGAAGCCGTATTGTCTTTTATTAAGTAATTTGGAAGACTCTAAGGCTACGTACAGAGTGAAAGCGTTGAGCGGTGCTGTGCGCAAAGCGGTGCTGTTTCGCGCTGGAGCAAAGCGGTTGACTGCGCACAGTAATGCTTTACGCGAAGCTATATGCTAGCACAAAAATTGATTTATGGTCATTTTTCAAAATGAATTCATCATCAGAAGATGAGTTATTCTTAACTGAAAGTATTTAGTTACGGTTAAAAAAAGTTTTTGAATGCACTAGAATGTCCATAGAAACATTTGATTATATTTTAATTTTGATTGAACCAAAATTATTAACAATAAATGACTGTTGCAGAACTTACAACATATATTCTTACATATACTCTTTTTTTTTTAATTTAAAGTAAAACATTTTTTTAAATTCAAAGTTAGGCATTGAAAAGTGACAGTTCTACATCTTGTCACTTTGACCGCAAAACTGCTATTGATGCTCTGGTGCAGGTGTGCCCACCCCGTCGATCGCGATCGACTGGTCGATCGCAAAGAAAATTTAAGTCGATCGCGAGAAGTTTTTTTTTCATATAAATATTTTTTGTTGAAATCTAGTATATTTAGTTTTAGTTTAAGCCTCGATTTGCTGTGGGTTGTTTTTATGTCGAAAGAACCTTTTCTGTTGTCAGAATCGACATCATCTAACACAATTTTGATCGAAATTTCTGTCGATTGATTTAAATCTTCGACAGAGTTTTTCAAAGGTTTCATTCACTTATATTCTGTCCACAGAATTCTGTTGATAGAATTCTGTCAGCAGGAGTTTTGAAATTTGTTATTTTAATTTTGAAGAAATAGCCTACTTTGATTATAGACTAAGAGCCCGCGACGGCCAGACCTGCGTTATTTTATAAAAGCCGAAAGTTTCTCTGCGCATACCCCCTACTCAGGTAGGAACGATTAGAGACATATGAAGTTTGGATCATGGTGGCTTTGGCAGGGAGCAGGTAGCAAAGAGGGCTCCAAAGTTTCGTGAAAGTATAAAAGGTAATTTTTTTGTATATTCTTCGGGATAGTATTCGAAGTCACGTCACCCATTGCCAGAAACTTACTATCGTGGCAGCCCCCTGCCAGTCACCCTTCAACTTTATCAATTTGTTCAAGTTTGAGGGTGTCTGGCAGGGGGTTACCACGATAATAAGTGTCTGGAAATGGGTGACGTGACTTCTAATACTATCCCGAAGAATATGTAAAAAAATTACCTTTTATACTTTCACGAAACTTTGGATGCCCCTTTGTTACCTGCTCCCTGCCAAAGCCACCATGATCCAAACTTCATATGTCGCTAATCGTTCCTACCTGAGTAGGGGGTATACGCAGAAAAACTTTCAGCTTATATAAAATAACGCAGGTCTGACCATCGCGGGCTCTTGCTCTATTAGTAGTTTTTATTTATGTTATATTCGTATAAAAATAATATTTTTGATGCAATATAAGTGTTTTAACTTTTTATTTTTACATCAAACATGGTTTCGAATAAAACTTAATTCAATGCAGAAACATTTTATTAAATAACTATTTATTTGTTCCTGCATTTTTATATACTGTCTATTACGGATACAATTTTATCAATGGCCATGTGGCAAAATTAGATTTTGAAAAACACGATAGCACTCATTTTACCAAAACGATACAGTTTGTATGTTTATCAACCGTAAAGAATTAAAGCTAACGAGCTAACTATATGTTTCGTTATTGCGGAGAGACCAACCGGCGATGGGTTCGATAACTAAAGTGCGTTAAAAAACAGTGTTGTATAATATTTAGCTTAAAAATGTATATTTTGAGTGATAATAATTAGTTAGCTTTGAATGTGGGATCTCGTTGATGGTTGGCATCTGTAGGTGAAACAAGGCGCTTGATCATTAAATTATAAGTGTGTCAAAAATATACTTACTTGAAGATAGAATAGAAAAGATAGAAAAGAATGATTTTCATACATTTTGCTAACTAATTTAAAAAAAAACATATTATGGGAAACACTTTTTAATAGGAACAAAGAGCAACGTCTAAAATTTGGATGTGCCCTCATTTCGTTGCAAGGTCCTCAATTGAAGAACATGTTTCTGAGTGAATTCAAATTCAGCTACTCCCAAATAATATTGTAACGACTCTTCGTTGGTTCTTTTAGATTATTGAACAAACACGACAGTAAAAGACAGATCTTTACTTAACAGAATCTCAAACTTTATTTGTCATCAAATTACAGCAGCTTCCGTTTTTCCTTACAATAAATTCCAGGGTCTCCAATTTATGTACCACAAAATTCACCGCTTTTCCGCAATTTGAATCAACAATATTCGGAATCGTAAAATCTGTATTTACTATTCCACTAAGTTCAGATTCTTTCACTATTAGTACCCAGGCTCAGATACCACCGATTATTCCTTAAACTTGCGAATATTTGTAAAACACTTTTAATTGCAAAATTAAAACTGACTATCTGATATTTTTGTTTGCTTATTTATATCGAAAAATAAATAAATCGAAACTTCTATAATCCACTAGAAATCAATACTACGTAGTCCGTACATCTGAAATAGGCCACACCTGTTTTCATTCATACTTGCATTTGTATTAGCGAACTCAAATTTAATTTATGCAAAATGTATTAGGTAACTCCTTTTAATTCATTAATGTAAACATTTGTATAACAAATTTAATTTACATTAATTTATGCAATACAATTTGCAATACAAGTAAAAGATTGAAAAAGGAGTTAACTTTTAATTAATGAATGAGTAAATAAAATTAACCCATTCTGGACGAAGTTTATTACATTGCCCTCCATTTAGTTTTGTTCGTCCCGAACAATATCAGAGATCGCATTGGTGCTGTTACCTTGGTACGGTGCCAACCTTTGCAGATGTATCACTTTCATCTTGGTACGGGGTCCCTTTTGTATGCGGTAGATGACATCATTAATTCGTTTGATTATTTTATATGGGCCTTCCCAATCTGGCTGCAGCTTGGGTGATCTTCCCTTAGTTCTTCTGGGGTTGTATAGCCATACCAATTCTCCTTCTTGAAAACCGCCACTATTTGCATTTATGTCGTACCTGGTTTTCATTTTGTCACTGGCTATCTTAATGTGGTCTCGAACCTGCTGATGGATTTTATTCATCTTCTCCCTTAGTTGTCCCACATAATCTGTTTTCGTGGATACCAGACCTCCAGGGATGCCAAACTCGATGTCACTAGGAAGATGTAGTTCTCTTCCGAACATGATATTCGCTGGCGTTTCACTTGTCGTATCGTGCACTGCGCTACGATAGGCCATCAAGAATAACGGAAGATCCTTGTCCCAATTTCTTTGGTTGGCTTCTACTACCTTTGACAAATGTTCTTCCATGGTTCGGTTGAATCGTTCTACCATGCCATCTGACTGCGGGTTCATAGGTGTAGTTCGTGTTTTTCTAATGCCGAGTGTTCTGCATAGCTCTTCCATCAGTTGAGATTCGAAATTCCTTCCCTGGTCGGTATGCAACTCGAGCGGTGTTCCATATCTGCAAACCCATTCATTGACTAATGTTTCCGCGACCGTAACTGCTTCTTGGTTCGGTATTGCATAGGCTTCCGGCCATTTTGTAAAGTAATCAATGACCACCATGATGTATTTGTTACCTTTTGTCGTTTCCGGAAATGGCCCCGCGATGTCTATAGCAATTCTCTCCATTGGGGCACCCACATTGTACTGTTGCATCTCTCCTCGAGTTCTAGTTTTTGGTCCTTTGCTCGCTGCACAAGTATCGCATCGCCGACACCATTGCTCCACGTCTGTTCGATACCTTACCCAATAAAACCTCTCCCTTACTTTAGCCAGGGTTTTATTGACTCCCAGGTGTCCTCTAGAAATACTTCCATGCAGCTTTCCCAGTACCTCTTCCACTCGACTTGATGGCAACACCAGTTGTTCTAACACTTTCTTTCCATCAGCGGACTCCCATTTTCTTTTAAGTATCCCGTTGTCCATAAATAGTGAGTCCCATTGCGCCCAGTAGCATTTCACCTCCGTACTTAAAGGTGCTACCTCTTTCCACTCCGGTCGCCTTCCCTCGGTTTTCCATTTCAACATTGGAGCCATAGCTGGATCCTTTAGCTGCTCTCTTTTCATTGCTTCGGTACACCAGTCTTCAGGAGTTTGGAACTTAATTTGCTTCACTGTCATTGCCTCTTTTCTTTCAGTCCTGCTACATGACTTGCGCTCTTCAACACAGGGTCTTCTTGAAAGATCTTCAGTGTTACAATGTTTCCTTCTCTTTCGGTGTTCAACGCGGCAATCTTCTTCCTTTTTGACATTTGCCTCCTTTCTCTCAGTCCTGCTATATGACTTGCGCTCCTCAACACAGGGTCTTCTTGAAAGATCTTCAGCGTTACAATGTATCCTTCTCTTCCGGTGTTCGACGCGGCAATCTCCTTCCTTTTTGACATCCACTTGCTTGTTCGAAAGGTTCATCAACCGGCCTGAAACTATTCCTTCTTTTGCTGCTACTTGTGTTTTGCATTCTTGTCTGATGTGCCCTAACTGCCCACAATTCCAGCATCTTACTCTGTTAGATCTTCTTCGTTGACTTCGTTCAGGCTTATCTTCCAAACTTTTGACACGCATGATCACTTCATCAAGCGCTGCTTTTAGAGGTTCTTCAGCAACTTTCATCTGACGTACTCTATCTGAACCGTACGCTCTTTTTCCAGCTTCCATTTGCAGGGCCAATGCTAAGACTTCTGCAGGTAGCTTCTTTCCGCTTAGATAAAGCTGATTTCTCATTTGCACATCTCGAAGAGCATTGATGAATGTATCAGCTGCCAGTTCGTCTCGGTGTTCAGCGTTATAATTCGGATATGATAGATTAACTAGTCTCACAATGTCAGCCTCTAATTCTTGCAAGGTTTCGCTGACTCCTTGTTTTCGTGTCTTCAGCTGCATGCGATGGAGAGCTTGCATATGACTTTCCCCGTATCTTACTTCTAAGGCCTCCATAATCTTGCTGTAATCACGTTCTGTCGCTGATAGTGTCTGCAAAATTTCAGCAGCAGGTCCCTTCAATGCCAATATAAGCGCGTTTGCTTTTTGCTGGTGATCAACCCCAGTTGTTGCTATCTCAAATTGCATCTTAAATATCTGATACGATGTAGATCCATCAAATGCGGGTGTTTTCACTCTAGCTGGGGCTGAAGTAATTGATGGATTGCTCATGTTACCTGACTTCAATTGTGCTATTTCTTGACGGAATTCACTCGAAAGATTGCGTAATTTCTCTTCATGTTCTTCGGTAACTTTCCGCAGCTCCCTTTCCATGTTGTTGATTTTACCCTCTGCACTGGATATACGTGACTCGATTACTTCACGTAGACTTTCTTGCTTTGCCATCATATCGGCAAATTGTTGTCGCTGCTCTACTTTTTGTTCTGCTGCCTGTTTCTCTTGTCGAGCCATCATATCAGCAAGTTGTTGTTGTTGCTCTACTTTTTGTTCTGCTGCTAGAACTTTTTGTTCTGCTGCCTGTTTCTCTTGTTGAGCCATCATATCAGCAAGTTGTTGTTGTTGCTCTACTTTTTGTTCTGCTGCCAGTTTCTCTTGTCGGGCCATCAGATTGTTTCCTTGTTTGGCCATCATATCAGCAAATTGTTGTTGTTGCTGTGCCATCATTTCTTTCATCAACATCATCATCGGATCAATTGCGGGGGCATTCTGAACCGGAGCATCCTCCAGCTCTATTTCTATGACCTCTGTGCTTTCACCTGCTTCTTCTAAAATTTTACGCAGCCGGAATGCAAGTTCTGCTTTCGTTCCGTGGATTGGAGCATTCCTTTTCCTCAACTCGTCCTTCAGCTGGGTCTGGCTGAGATCACTAATATTTACTGTTTTGACCATTGTTTCAATAATCCCACTTCTGACACCACTGTAACGACTCTTCGTTGGTTCTTTTAGATTATTGAACAAACACGACAGTAAAAGACAGATCTTTACTTAACAGAATCTCAAACTTTATTTGTCATCAAATTACAGCAGCTTCCGTTTTTCCTTACAATAAATTCCAGGGTCTCCAATTTATGTACCACAAAATTCACCGCTTTTCCGCAATTTGAATCAACAATATTCGGAATCGTAAAATCTGTATTTACTATTCCACTAAGTTCAGATTCTTTCACTATTAGTACCCAGGCTCAGATACCACCGATTATTCCTTAAACTTGCGAATATTTGTAAAACACTTTTAATTGCAAAATTAAAACTGACTATCTGATATTTTTGTTTGCTTATTTATATCGAAAAATAAATAAATCGAAACTTCTATAATCCACTAGAAATCAATACTACGTAGTCCGTACATCTGAAATAGGCCACACCTGTTTTCATTCATACTTGCATTTGTATTAGCGAACTCAAATTTAATTTATGCAAAATGTATTAGGTAACTCCTTTTAATTCATTAATGTAAACATTTGTATAACAAATTTAATTTACATTAATTTATGCAATACAATTTGCAATACAAGTAAAAGATTGAAAAAGGAGTTAACTTTTAATTAATGAATGAGTAAATAAAATTAACCCATTCTGGACGAAGTTTATTACAATATAAACAGTTGGAATATGTCAGGTTATTGCATGCTAGATATCGCTAATTATAGAAGTATTGTGGATCAATAGGAATATTTCGGTTGGCAAACATTAGGTTGTTACAGTTGTAGTTATTGAAAGGAATCGTTTAGCTAAATGTAAAGGTTTTCTGAATATTTTTCTCGACTAGTAAGTAACAGTTGGAAAATACTAGGTATTGGAAGATTGAATTTCATTTTTCGAATTTAACAGACGAAATGAAGTCAAATATGGAAATGTGTGATTACCAACAATTTATTAATATTTTGGAGAGCATTTTCCTGCAATTTAAACAAAGATTTGTTTTCTTCATTTCTAACTTCAACATTTTCTAAAATAAATATAGAAAATATGGAGGGCTCTACTAATCGGAAAAACATTTAGTATGGATGCAGGTAGCTTAGAAATGCAATGAATTGAATTACAAAGCGACATTGGCTTGAAATCGGGTGATAAATTTATATGGAACAATATTTTCAATGAAAAATATCCAGTTTTAAAAGATGTCTTTCTTAGAATAAATTCATGTTTTGGGTCAACATTTTTAGGTGAATCTTCATTCTCTCAAATGAATTATGCAAAATCTAAATACCGTCCACGTAGGACTGAAAATCATAAAATCATCTTGATGATTGCTTGCATTTAGCTGTAAGTAGTTATGAACCCGAATATACTCAAAAATAGCTGATGATATTCAATTGTCAATCATCTCATTAAATAAAGAAGTGTTTTTTTCAATGGAAACCATTTTTTAATTTTTAAATTACTATAATAATTATTATTTAATTTTTTAATTACTATTATAATTTAGTTACTGGTCGATCGCCATTCGTTTAGGAAAAAAACGTAGCACCCCTGCTCTGGTGTAACGCACGACGTGTGCAGGTTCAGGCAAAATCGACTTGATCTCCGCAGACACCCGTTCTTTAACAGCTGTCCGCAGTATCAATCAAGACATTTCAAACTACTAACGTAGACTCCACCCCAAATATGAGAACAATATTCCATGCAGGGACGAATAAATGACTTATATATTAAAAAGAAGCAACACGCTATTAAAAACCTTACGATCTCCTCCAGATCATTTGAATCTAACTTTAATGAAAACAGATTAGGTGTTGATAACCTAGAAAAATGGCAAACTTGAGTTTGGCTCGTGTTAAATTCAACGCTATTAGCAACACCCCAATCCAAGATTGTTTTTAAATCAATGATTAATGACTCAATCAAATTTGATCTAGCGACATTAAGAGTTGCTGTTTATTGTTCAAGTTTATTGTTCGTTATAATGAATTTTATATTAACGGCTCCGAAGATCTACCCTATATATAATTATTATAAGATTTTGCTGAGGATTGGTGCTACATGCTTATCAAATGTTTAAAGTTTAATTTGATGCATATAATCCGGTCCAAATACATGGTTAGTATGAATTTGTAAAAGCATTTTTCGAATAATAAATTTAAAAAAATTATCCGCATTATTTTATGAAACTATAAGCAAAGTCTTATGTTGGACATTATGTTCTTATAATGTATAATTAGTAGAGAAACGGTTAGCTCTCTAATTAGCCCAAGCAAATGATCGTTCTCTTTTGGGCCCATTACAAGTACATATCTATCCTCAAAAGGTGGCAGAGAATATTTACAATAGATGATTGTTCAGCAATTTAAACTCAGTTTTACCATAGAATAGACGCTTCTATTTATCTATATTGGCCTACGTCATAAATTTCTATTTTTGGTACCGGTCTTAGGTCCACCAAACCACTTCTTAGGTCTTATCACCAAATAAAACTTTTTGCAAATGAATCAATTGAAAATACGTAAAATCAAAAAACTCGCAACAAATGTGCAACAAAAAAATAATCTATTATATCATACAAAAACAATCAAAACGCATGCTATTCAGCTTAAAAAACTGCACAGAACAGTTTCAAAGCGCACCGCTTGCGAATATGCTAACGCACCGCTTACGCATCGCTTACAGCTTAGTTTTACTGTGAACACTCTCATTTGATTATACGTGTGCAGTTTTGAAGCGGTCTACGCTTTCAGCACCGCTTTGCGCACAGAACCGCTCAACGCTTTCACTCTGTACGTAGCCTAAGAAGTTCATTAAATTAAAATTTATATATTTCTCAAAAGTTTTAGAAGCTACTGACAAAATTGAAATGGGTCTGTAATTGGATGGGTCAGTTTTACAACTCCTTTTTGCAACTGGATGTACACTAGCAATTTTCCATATTTTAGGAAAAATCCTTTTCTTATAAGACGAATAAAATAGTTTAGTGAGGGTAGGTGCTAGCTCCCTAGCAAACGTTTTAAGCATAATTGGAGGAATATGATCAGGTCCAGATGCCTTATTGGTATCAATTTGTAAAAGCATTTTTCGAATAATGTTTTTACGAAAAATTATTTGCTTCATTTTGAGCAATGTTTTAGGAATAGGTCCCGGTTGAAAATTGGGTTCGACTAATGTAGAACTTACAGAAAAAAAATGTCCTAGCAAATTTGCATTTTCTTTTGAGTCAATGATAGGTATATCTTTATCAACAAGAGGAGGAAGAGAAGATTTACAGAAATTGCCTTGGATAGCCATAGTGGCTTTAAAGAAGTCACGCGAACCAGTTGAGTGCTCAGCAAATTTAGAAGCTTTTTTCAAATTAACTAGATTTTTCTCTTCATCTATTAGTTTCTTACATAAATTCCTCTCTTTTCGATACTCTCTAAGGTTTTCATTAGTTTTGTTTCGGATAAACTTTCGAAAAGCCTTCTTTTAACTCTTATTGCTTTCTTACATTTACTCAAAAACCATAGATCAACCTTCGGAATGATCAACTTATTAGGAACAAATCTACGCATGCACTCAACTATAATTTCTGGAAAATTAATAGCAGCAATGTTTGGATCTTGGCCAGTAAGACAACTATGTTTCCAAGGAAAGCGTTTGAAGAGGGTTTTGCGTCCTTGCCTTGAATTTGTTTATTTAATTTAGTGGAGATCAAATTATGATTTGACCCATCATAAGGCTCTGATACTTTAAATTGTACAAAGTATGGATCATTTGTCAAAAATAAGTCTGCTACTTTGTCCAGGAATGTCAGGAACTCTGGTAGGCTGGTCTATTATCTGAGTGAAATTATGATAAAGAGCAAACAGTTCAGCCTGTTTGCCTATCTCATCAGTAGATGGGCTGTGTATGAGCCATCCTTTATTATGAACATTGAAGTCCCCTAGAAGAATAAACTTGTCATTAGGATACTGAGCCAACCTATCTATCTTTTCAGATAGATCATGAAATAAATGAATGTTCTCAGGTGAATTAGGAGAACGATACAGTCCAAAAACAAACAAAGTTTGGCTAGACCAACTAATTTTTAAAGACACCATATTGTAGTGTTTAGTGTTTAATTCAAATTTTTTAATTCTCACATATGGAATAGAATTTCGAACATAAGCGCAAACACCATATTTGTTGTAGAATGAAGATTCTAGATCATAATTAGGACAAATATATTTACTCTTATCTAATGTTACGGCTCTCCCACTGATAATCGTTTCTGTTAAAAAAAGAATATCAGGATGGCAATTCGTTCAAGATATTGGTGGACCGAGTTGAGATTGATGTTCAAACCTCTTATGTTTGTAAAATTGATTGATAATTTAGACATTTCAACTCAATGTTTATGGTTTGAATTTCAATCACATTTAAATGCAACCAAATAGATAGATAAATAAAAAAAATTTATTTGAGTAGAGAGAAAAGAAAAATCTCAATTGCATTCAAAATAAAAACAAAATCTAAACTGACAAATCAACAGCTCAAAAACTTAAATCTAAGTCTAAGTTCGAGCTGCCAAATCGACAATTCAAACTCTGAAATCGCAATCGAACTGTGAAATTACAATTGAAATTGAAACAATGAAAGGTAAACAATCAACAAAAACGCAAAAACTGATATAACAAGCAAAATGAATTGAAACCTAAAAGTTAAATTTAAATTTAAATAAAATATAACTTATCTTAAATAACTTTTTCTTTATGTTCTTTAAAAAAATTCCTTATTTTGAAATTTTCCTCTGGTGTGTTATAGCTTTCTTATTTTGTAAATATCAGCATTTCAATTCTGGTAGATTGTGATTGTGTCTAATCTAGAAATCTCAGAAATTGCATTACCTTTCCGCTATAAACACTTTAATCCAGTATACTCTTCAAGATCTTCAATTTTAAAAACACAATTTCTATATGTAAAAATTCTTACCTAAAAGAGAGAAAAATTCTTAATAAAAAGATAATTAAATTAAAGGAAAATTGAGTTAATTTGCTGTTAAAATAAAATAAAATTATTATAAAAATAAATAAAAGTAAAATATATGGAAAAAGAAATTAAATTTTTATTTATGAGCAATTCCACGTCACCGCAACATTGGTGTTCCCGACCCCCTCTGATTTCGATAAAATTTCATATTCAGATAGCCAATGACAAAATAAAAATGCCATTTCTTCCAAAAAATTAAATTTCGCTTTAGGAATGACACAGGGGGGCGGCAAAATTTTAGGGGTTTGCGAAACATAAGTATCTTTGAATATCGATTGCTAAAGATTGACTAAACCGATTTAAGTCACTTATAGCCCATTGGAAAGGTAATTGATAGGACTGATAAATATAATTACTTAAAATTTTTTAATAATTTTTTAAAAGTGTGTTAAACTTAAAAATAAATTTCAAATATGGCGCTGTTGGGGGTACCCTCACTTTTACCACTTTTTTTAAAACAAAAAAATGTTTAATTACTTCGTAATCTAAAACGAAAGTTTCCCAGGTACATAATTTCTCGTTTTAAAAATAAAATTTTTACATTTCCGTTTTTTTTCTATTTTTTTTAGCCAATGCAGTGCATCATCTATTTAACTCAACCCACTGGTATTCTTGTTTTATAATAATTTAATGACCATTTAACTATTTTAAGGATACAAATTAAGTATTTGAGGATGTGAATGCTTTTTACATAATTTATCTTTTCATCCATTTATACATGTCCGAAATTAATTTTAAAGGCATGGACAAATAAACTACCGTACTTTGTTACCTATTAATGATAGTACCTGTCATAAAATGAGAGCGCAGTAATGAAAATAGTAGTGTTTAAAGATATTTTGAGCAAATAGCATCATTACTAAATTCATTTGTCAATCTTGTTAAAAAAATATTTGTGTTGTGTTAGCAAAGAAGCTTCAAAGTGTTTTAATAGTTTATAATAACAACGTTTATATTAAACGCTTGCTTTGATTTGGCTTAGTGTAGAATTTTTAGAGAAATAATTTCCCAGAAGGCATCTTTTTCTTTTGGGCCAATGACCAGCTCTCTATTAATGTAGAGAAGACTTAAAAAAATTGCCTAAAGCTTAACCGCTTTATAGAAATTCCGTGAACCAGTAGCGTGTTCAGCAAATTTAGATGCTTTTTTCCTATTAAAGAGATTCTTTTCTGCATCTTTTAGTTTTATACATATTTTTCTCTCATTTCGGTACTGTCTAAGCCCTAAGGTTTTCATCAGTTTTGTTTTGATTAAACTTTCGAAATGTCTTTTTCTTAATTTTAATTGCCTTTTAATTCATAGAAAAAGGCAATTAAAATTAAGAAAAAGGCATTTCAAAAGTTTAATACAATGGATACTTACAATGGCAAAGAAATATTTTTAAAAGTTTTAAATGGTGTTCTTTATTTGGAACTGCAACAAAATTCAAGCCATTTATTGTGTGACAGATTTCAATTAAATGGTCTGTCCTTAGACATGAGATTTAAGAAATTGTTCAAATTATGAAACTTAATTATAAGTTCTAATTTTTATATATCGAAGGATACAAATTTACTATTGTTACGGATCATGCTAATCTCAAATGGTTAATGTCCCAAAAAGGAATGTCTGGGAGACTAGCAAGATGAAGCCTTAAGCTACAAGCTTTCGATTTTTCAATTGAACATGTCAAGGGATGCGACAACATCGTACCAGATACCCTATCTCGGGCATATGAAGATCCATGTATAGAGTTCAATGAATGTTTGCAACAGGTGTGTAGTATCGATATTGAATCGAAACAATTTGAGGAAGATGAAAATTATAAAACCTTACGGGAAAAAGTTTTAGGTAGCCCTGATGATTACCCTCAGATAAAGGTAGACAATAATAGATTATATATTCGACTAGAGCCCACACCAAATGATACCCTTTCTTCTACAATCCTGTGGAAATTATGGATTCCGCACTCCATAATACCGCAAGTGTTAGAACAAGAACACAATGACCCACTTGCCGCTCACGGTGGGATGAAAAAAACCTTGGAGAGAATCCGTCGCAAATTTTACTGGCCAAAAATGGTTTTAAGTGTAAAGGCCTTCGTATCAAACTGTGAGATTTGCAAGAGAACAAAGGCTCCTAACTTTACTTTGAGACCACCTCTTGGCGATCCATTTATAGTTGAGAGACCGTGGCAGCGAATTTATTGTGATTTTTTGGGCCCGTACCCGCGTTCTTCAAATGGAAAGTGTTACATTTTTATCGTGGTAGATCAGCTAACAAGGTTTGTTTTACTGCATTCAATGAATAAAGCGCATTCATCTAAAATGACAAAGTTTTTACGCGACGAAGTGTTTAACACCTACAGCGTTCCTGAGACCATTTGCTCAGATAATGGTAGCCAGTTTACTGGAAGAGAATTCAAAAACCTTCTGAATGAATTTGGCATCAGACATATGAAGACTGCTTTGTATTCACCACAAGCAAACATTTCGGAAAGAGTGAATAGATCCATTATAGCGGCTATTCGAGCATACATTCAATCAAATCATGCCGGGTGGGATAAAAATCTTAGTGACATTGCCTGTGCTTTAAGGAATTCCGTTCATGCGAGTGTTGGCTACAGTCCACATTTTTTGCTCTTTGGCCAGCACAAAATCAATCATGCTCATGAGTATAAAATTCTACGCAACTTGGAGGCACTCGGTGATACAGAAATGATCTGCAATAAACTAGCTGATCGGCAAATTATCATTTTTGAAAAGGTCAGAGAAAGTCTAAAAAAATCGGACGAAAAGAATCGTAGAGTATACAACCTTCGTTCTCGACCTATAAGCTATAATCCGGGTGACACAGTGTTTTATATGCTACATCACCAGAGTAACGCGGGATGTAAATTTGCCGCTAAACTAGCACCACTTTTCGAAAAAGCTATTGTTAAGTCGAAAGTAGGGGGTGTAAATTATATGTTGATAAACGAATCTGGTAAGGAACTTGGTATGTTCCATGCGAAGGATATTCGTCAATAATTTCAAACGACATTCTTAAAATTAGAGTAAGTAAATGATTAATTTGGTGCCTAAAACTATTTGGTAGCTGCTAAAACCAAAATAAACAAACAAAAAACAAAATTATAATGTGTCTTCAGCTCCATCATAAGATAATTAGCTTCTGATGTATCTGCCCTGTAACGATTTGAAAATTTACTTTAAATATTAATACAAAATCCACCAATAGAGGACTATTTTTTCAACAGGAAAAAAATTGCCCAGTTCAAGTTTAAAAAAAATCGAATGGTGAGTGAAAAACACAAAACAATTATTTTTCAATTTGGTTTTGTTAATCGGATCGAAAGGTACTTAAAAATATATAAATCAGTGAAGAAAAGAAATATAATTTGTGATAAATGGAGAAATTAAATTGTTCAAAAAATTGTGAAATTTTTTTGGTTTTTTTGACCAAGTAACGGTGTGTGATACACATATATGTATATATATGTTATTTCTAAAATATTGAATTACCGTGATATAAAGAAAAATAGTGGAAATTGTTATTACATTTATTACAATTACATTTATTATAATCCGATTAATTTATTATAATTCAAATAACAATTTTCGAACGGCAAGTTACATACATATAAAGGACGTGTATTTTGTTAAGCTTGAATATAACGTTACAACAGCTGATAAATTTTATCATTATTCCGGATTCACAACAGCAACAAATTTGTAATTTTGTTGTGATATATCGAGTTGCAGTTGTTCAACGTTCTGTTTATTAAGTTGTTTATGCTATTGTTCAGTGACGTCATCACTGCAGTTTATATGAAGAATTGAATCTATATTGAAGAATTATTTCTACGAATTAAATCAATCTGGAAGGTCAAACAACTTATGGAGAGGAAATTCTACTATAAATTGGACCTGAGTTATGTTTTTTGGAATACGACGTTATTACGTTACGATACTACGCTATCATTCGTTTTGCTGATGTTTTTTCATCAACCTGAAATAGTTACTATATTTTTTTTCATCTGCTAATTTCGGGAGATATTGCTGTACAAACGTACTAAAGGCTGGACAACAATTGGATAGTTTTTTTTGTGAAGAAATTAAATGAATTAATTGTGTTATGGAGTACAAAGAAATATTTGATCATCAGTTAATAGTTTTAAGTAATGGTAAATTTATATTATTGATTTAATACTTCTTAGAGTAGTTAGATTTTTTTTTATTTTTTTCATTGATATTAATTATATTGCTATTGTTTCGTAAAGGAACATTTAATTTTCTTCTTTTATTTGATATAGAGTCGTCTAATTGCAGTTCCGCCAAGCGCTTGCTGGGAAAGTAATTGGAGTGAGTTATTTGTTAACATTGTTTATAAAATTGATAGTTTGTTTTTTTTGCTTTTCTGCTAAATATAAATTAATAATATATCAAGTAATATATCAAATAATTAATTAAATCAAACTCAATTATTTAATATTAATGACTTCTGTTTTGCCCAAATTTGATTAAATAAAATGAACTTCTTAGTGATTAATATGAATGCTTAATTTTTTTATTAAAAGGATGATGTAGATAGTGGGTTGTTTTCAGAATGTTAATTCATTGCTGTCCTGTATTGACTTCGCACGTTTATTTTAATTTAATTTGAACAGTCATTTACTCTGGGAAAATTCAAACATTCCAAACCGAGAAGCTATCTGTTTTTTTTGTTACAACGTGCAAACCCAGAGAGAACTGTTACAGTTCGCTACTGAAAAACTGACGACATCGTCCTAAAAACCCCAATTTTTGAACAGCGCTCTTCGCTAGACTAAAAATATGAAAATTCCACTTCACATTATTTTCAACCTCAACTCCTAGAAGTTTCACGGGCTGTTGCTCCATCATAACGTTGTAATCAAACTTTAATGGAAAAGGGTTAGGTGTTGACAATCTTGAAAAATGGCAAACTTGTGTTTTGGACGTATTGAATTCAACACTGTTAGCAACACTCCAATCAAAGATAGTTTTAAGATCAACGTTTAATGAATCTATCAAATTTGATATACAGTTATTAAGCGCTAAAGGTGAATATGATCTAGGTGCAACATGAGATGAATGAAGAGTGCTATCATCAGCAAAACTATAGATAGGATTAATTGTTGAAACCAACCGGTCATTAATAAAGATAAGAAAAAGAGTTGGGGATAAAGCGGAACCTTGAGGAACCTCGATTAGTCGAAAATACATCCGATGAAATACCGTCCACAAGACGGTTAGATATAAAGCTTTGCATCCAAGAAATTAGTGGCTCATCTAAACCATAACATCTCAACTTGCATATAAGATTTTTGTGCCAAACTTTGTCAAATGCTTTGGATATATCAAGAGCAATACCGAAAGTCTCACCAAAGTTTTCAAGGGATTTATTCCAAAGAAGAGCAACAAACGAAAGCAAATCTCCTGTGGCTCTTCCTTTTCGGAAGCCGTATTGTCTTTTATTAAGTAATTTGGAAGACTCTAAGGCTACGTACAGAGTGAAAGCGTTGAGCGGTGCTGTGCGCAAAGCGGTGCTGTTTCGCGCTGGAGCAAAGCGGTTGACTGCGCACAGTAATGCTTTACGCGAAGCTATATGCTAGCACAAAAATTGATTTATGGTCATTTTTCAAAATGAATTCATCATCAGAAGATGAGTTATTCTTAACTGAAAGTATTTAGTTACGGTTAAAAAAAGTTTTTGAATGCACTAGAATGTCCATAGAAACATTTGATTATATTTTAATTTTGATTGAACCAAAATTATTAACAATAAATGACTGTTGCAGAACTTACAACATATATTCTTACATATACTCTTTTTTTTTTAATTTAAAGTAAAACATTTTTTTAAATTCAAAGTTAGGCATTGAAAAGCGACAGTTCTACATCTTGTCACTTTGACCGCAAAACTGCTATTGATGCTCTGGTGCAGGTGTGCCCAACCCGTCGATCGCGATCGACTGGTCGATCGCAAAGAAAATTTAAGTCGATCGCGAGAAGTTTTTTTTTCATATAAATATTTTTTGTTGAAATCTAGTATATTTAGTTTTAGTTTAAGCCTCGATTTGCTGTGGGTTGTTTTTATGTCGAAAGAACCTTTTCTGTTGTCAGAATCGACATCATCTAACACAATTTTGATCGAAATTTCTGTCGATTGATTTAAATCTTCGACAGAGTTTTTCAAAGGTTTCATTCACTTATATTCTGTCCACAGAATTCTGTTGATAGAATTCTGTCAGCAGGAATTTTGAAATTTGTTATTTTAATTTTGAAGAAATAGCCTACTTTGATTATAGACTAAGAGCCCGCGACGGCCAGACCTGCGTTATTTTATAAAAGCCGAAAGTTTCTCTGCGCATACCCCCTACTCAGGTAGGAACGATTAGAGACATATGAAGTTTGGATCATGGTGGCTTTGGCAGGAAGCAGGTAGCAAAGAGGGCTCCAAAGTTTCGTGAAAGTATAAAAGGTAATTTTTTTGTATATTCTTCGGGATAGTATTCGAAGTCACGTCACCCATTGCCAGAAACTTACTATCGTGGCAACCCCCTGCCAGTCACCCTTCAACTTTATCAATTTGTTCAAGTTTGAGGGTATCTGGCAGGGGGTTACCACGATAATAAGGGTCTGGCAATGGGTGACGTGACTTCTAATACTATCCCGAAGAATATGTAAAAAAATTACCTTTTATACTTTCACGAAACTTTGGATGCCCCTTTGTTACCTGCTCCCTGCCAAAGCCACCATGATCCAAACTTCATATGTCGCTAATTGTTCCTACCTGAGTAGGGGGTATACGCAGAAAAACTTTCAGCTTATATAAAATAACGAAGGTTGTAACGGTACTTGAAATGGTATTTTTATTAAGATGATCACGTGGTACTTCGATTAATATTCGCGGGATTGAAGCTCTAGTATCAGAGTTCATTTTTTTGTGATCTTTACCGTCTACAAAATTAAATTTATAAGAGTACCTGTTTGTTTTGTAAAATTAAATCAGAATTGTATATCCAAAAAAAATATTATACCCAGGATTCGAGAGAGAAAGAGAAGAGAGGGATGATTCACTACACCGTTAAAAAAAAATCTATCTCATTTTATTTGTCGGTTATCGTTGTCAATTTATTTTTGATTATCATGTTATTAAAAAAAAATGTTAATTTTTTTATTAAAATAAAATTATCATTCAAAATGAAAAACTAGTGGCAATTATTATATTTGAAATATTTTGAAACTAACTAGCGTTCTATTTTCTATTTAAGATATTAAGTATAAGTTTTTGTTATATTCCTTCTATTAATTTTACTCTACTTTCTTTAAGCGCAAATCAATAAAAATATAGACTTTTATAACAAAAAAGATTTTATAATAATAATTTTCTAAAACAACTCACTCTTACAATGTTGAAACATAGAATCTTGATTGTTGAATAGTAATATCCTATTTTGAAATAATTTAACTCGTCAGGCAAATAATAGTCAGCAATTTCCAAATCAAATATGAAGAATATATTCCTTTTTTCTTGAGGTTCTCAAATCTCCCTTTTTTAATATCATGGTCATCATATCATAGCCAAAAACAAATTTTCAAACAATGTCGACATAAGGCCGTAAATGCAACACTAATATTATTGCTTAAGTGTATTTTTATTTAGGTATCAACACCAGGTTAACAGTATATCGGTTTTTAACAAAAAGTTTATTTTGCATAATAGCAAGTTTTAGATATCTTGGCGCAATTTTCGAAATTCACTTATTTCCTTAACAATGTGTATCGGAATTTTAACTGTTTAATAACACATTTAATATTTGTTTGATAATTTAATTAGAAATTGTCAATCACCATAAATTCCACTAATTCATTTAATTTCTATTATTTATAAAAAGTCTTATTTAATTTATTTTTGCTTTGCATTATCTAAGATTTTTCACTTAACAAACTATAATTTTAGTAGGCCTTGGTGCACATAATACGACACTAACATCATGAACAATTAATACACTGTTTTTAACCGACTAACATATTAGTTCTATAGAGAATTGGATCATCTCATGCCACATATGAAATAAATTACACACACAAATTACTAAATAAAAAATTTTTGTCTTATTTTATTTAACGTTTTACATTTTTTTTTAACTATACAAAACAGTATAATTATGTTTGAATAAACTAATTATATAATTTAAACTCACTGTATGAGTATTCTGTCTCAAAGACCTCAAAGTAACAAGCTACTTGCAATACAAAACAATTTAATTTATACCCTGGCGGACCGGAAGTCTTCTGATTAAATCGAAAGTTCCAGAAACAACCGGATTCTCGATAATATCACTTTCGATTTAATCAGAAAGCCTACGGTTTACAATGAATATGGCAATAATATTAATTATACACAGATGCATTCAAATCTCAAATAATAAAATTTTCAATTTAACTTCCCCTCTTTTTCTTCAAAAAAAAACTGGAATACCTTCAATATTTACGTTTGACCTATATATCATCTTCTCGTTTGATTATAATAACCTACCTCAATTATCCAAATCTATTTCATTCATTAACGCATTTTAAATGTATATGATTTTGTTTTGTATTTACTTGGATGATGTCATATTGTTATGATTACTTTAGAATAATAACAATAACAACAACTGAGATTTGTTTTACATTAGATTTAATTATTAAAGGACTTTGAAGTTAAATACCGTCAACTCTAATATATATTTTATGCTTTGGGTTAAGTTAGGAATATTGTTTGCAAGTCATTACCATATCAAATGGTGTAAAGGTGTTGTGCAATAATAAGAAAAGGTGCTATCGGAAGATGGACGAAGGTTTATCTTTCCTTAAGTTTAGGTATTTGAGTATAACTAACAATGAATCGGTAAGCTGCATTAAGTCAAGTGCAACAAGGTCTGGCCATCGCGGGCTCTTGCTCTATTAGTAGTTTTTATTTATGTTATATTCGTATAAAAATAATATTTTTGATGCAATATAAGTGTTTTAACTTTTTATTTTTACATCAAACATGGTTTCGAATAAAACTTAATTCAATGCAGAAACATTTTATTAAATAACTATTTATTTGTTCCTGCATTTTTATATACTGTCTATTACGGATACAATTTTATCAATGGCCATGTGGCAAAATTAGATTTTGAAAAACACGATAGCACTCATTTTACCAAAACGATACAGTTTGTATGTTTATCAACCGTAAAGAATTAAAGCTAACGAGTTAACTATATGTTTCGTTATTGCGGAGAGACCAACCGGCGATGGGTTCGATAACTAAAGTGCCTTAAAAAACAGTGTTGCATAATATTTAGCTTAAAAATGTATATTTTGAGTGATAATAATTAGTTAGCTTTGAATGTGGGATCTCGTTGATGGTTGGCATCTGTAGGTGAAACAAGGCGCTTGATCATTAAATTATAAGTGTGTCAAAAATATACTTACTTGAAGATAGAATAGAAAAGATAGAAAAGAATGATTTTCATACATTTTGCTAACTAATTTAAAAAAAAACATATTATGGGAAACACTTTTTAATAGGAACAAAGAGCAACGTCTAAAATTTGGATGTGCCCTCATTTCGTTGCAAGGTCCTCAATTGAAGAACATGTTTCTGAGTGAATTCAAATTCAGCTACTCCCAAATAATATAAACAGTTGGAATATGTCAGGTTATTGCATGCTAGATATCGCTAATTATAGAAGTATTGTGGATCAATAGGAATATTTCGGTTGGCAAACATTAGGTTGTCACAGTTGTAGTTATTGAAAGGAATCGTTTAGCTAAATGTAAAGGTTTTCTGAATATTTTTCTCGACTAGTAAGTAACAGTTGGAAAATACTAGGTATTGGAAGATTGAATTTCATTTTTCGAATTTAACAGACGAAATGAAGTCAAATATGGAAATGTGTGATTACCAACAATTTATTAATATTTTGGAGAGCATTTTCCTGCAATTTAAACAAAGATTTGTAGACTCCAACTACTTCATTTTTAACTTCAACATTTTCTAAAATAAATATAGAAAATATGGAGGGCTCTACTAATCGGAAAAACATTTAGTATGGATGCAGGTAGCTTAGAAATGCAATGAATTGAATTACAAAGCGACATTGGCTTGAAATCGCGTGATAAATTTATATGGAACAATATTTTCAATGAAAAATATCCAGTTTTAAAAGATGTCTTTCTTAGAATAAATTCATGTTTTGGGTCAACATTTTTAGGTGAATCTTCATTCTCTCAAATGAATTATGCAAAATCTAAATACCGTCCACGTAGGACTGAAAATCATAAAATCATCTTGATGATTGCTTGCATTTAGCTGTAAGTAGTTATGAACCCGAATATACTCAAAAATAGCTGATGATATTCAATTGTCAATCATCTCATTAAATAAAGAAGTGTTTTTTTCAATGGAAACCATTTTTTAATTTTTAAATTACTATAATAATTATTATTTAATTTTTTAATTACTATTATAATTTAGTTACTGGTCGATCGCCATTCGTTTAGGAAAAAAACGTAGCACCCCTGCTCTGGTGTAACGCACGACGTGTGCAGGTTCAGGCAAAATCGACTTGATCTCCGCAGACACCCGTTCTTTAACAGCTGTCCGCAGTATCAATCAAGATATTTCAAACTACTAACGTAGACTCCACCCCAAATATGAGAACAATATTCCATGCAGGGACGAATAAATGACTTATATATTAAAAAGAAGCAACACGCTATTAAAAACCTTACGATCTCTTCCAGATCATTTGAATCTAACTTTAATGAAAACAGATTAGGTGTTGATAACCTAGAAAAATGGCAAACTTGAGTTTGGCTCGTGTTAAATTCAACGCTATTAGCAACACCCCAATCCAAGATTGTTTTTAAATCAATGATTAATGACTCAATCAAATTTGATCTAGCGACATTAAGAGTTGCTGTTTATTGTTCAAGTTTATTGTTCGTTATAATGAATTTTATATTAACGGCTCCGAATATCTACCCTATATATAATTATTATAAGATTTTGCTGAGGATTGGTGCTACATGCTTATCAAATGTTTAAAGTTTAATTTGATGCATATAATCCGGTCCAAATACATGGTTAGTATGAATTTGTAAAAGCATTTTTCGAATAATAAATTTAAAAAAATTATCCGCATTATTTTATGAAACTATAAGCAAAGACTTATGTTGGACATTATGTTCTTATAATGTATAATTAGTAGAGAAACGGTTAGCTCTCTAATTAGCCCAAGCAAATGATCGTTCTCTTTTGGGCCCATTACAAGTACATATCTATCCTCAAAAGGTGGCAGAGAATATTTACAATAGATGATTGTTCAGCAATTTAAACTCAGTTTTACCATAGAATAGACGCTTCTATTTATCTATATTGGCCTACGTCATAAATTTCTATTTTTGGTACCGGTCTTAGGTCCACCAAACCACTTCTTAGGTCTTATCACCAAATAAAACTTTTTGCAAATGAATCAATTGAAAATACGTAAAATCAAAAAACTCGCAACAAATGTGCAACAAAAAAATAATCTATTATATCATACAAAAACAATCAAAACGCATGCTATTCAGCTTAAAAAACTGCACAGAACAGTTTCAAAGCGCACCGCTTGCGAATATGCTAACGCACCGCTTACGCATCGCTTACAGCTTAGTTTTACTGTGAACACTCTCATTTGATTATACGTGTGCAGTTTTGAAGCGGTCTACGCTTTCAGCACCGCTTTGCGCACAGAACCGCTCAACGCTTTCACTCTGTACGTAGCCTAAGAAGTTCATTAAATTAAAATTTATATATTTCTCAAAAGTTTTAGAAGCTACTGACAAAATTGAAATGGGTCTGTAATTGGATGGGTCAGTTTTACAACTCCTTTTTGCAACTGGATGTACACTAGCAATTTTCCATATTTTAGGAAAAATCCTTTTCTTATAAGACGAATAAAATAGTTTAGTGAGGGTAGGTGCTAGCTCCCTAGCAAACGTTTTAAGCATAATTGGAGGAATATGATCAGGTCCAGATGCCTTATTGGTATCAATTTGTAAAAGCATTTTTCGAATAATGTTTTTACGAAAAATTATTTGCTTCATTTTGAGCAATGTTTTAGGAATAGGTCCCGGTTGAAAATTGGGTTCGACTAATGTAGAACTTACAGAAAAAAAATGTCCTAGCAAATTTGCATTTTCTTTTGAGTCAATGATAGGTATATCTTTATCAACAAGAGGAGGAAGAGAAGATTTACAGAAATTGCCTTGGATAGCCATAGTGGCTTTAAAGAAGTCACGCGAACCAGTTGAGTGCTCAGCAAATTTAGAAGCTTTTTTCAAATTAACTAGATTTTTCTCTTCATCTATTAGTTTCTTACATAAATTCCTCTCTTTTCGATACTCTCTAAGGTTTTCATTAGTTTTGTTTCGGATAAACTTTCGAAAAGCCTTCTTTTAACTCTTATTGCTTTCTTACATTTACTCAAAAACCATAGATCAACCTTCGGAATGATCAACTTATTAGGAACAAATCTACGCATGCACTCAACTATAATTTCTGGAAAATTAATAGCAGCAATGTTTGGATCTTGGCCAGTAAGACAACTATGTTTCCAAGGAAAGCGTTTGAAGAGGGTTTTGCGTCCTTGCCTTGAATTTGTTTATTTAATTTAGTGGAGATCAAATTATGATTTGACCCATCATAAGGCTCTGATACTTTAAATTGTACAAAGTATGGATCATTTGTCAAAAATAAGTCTGCTACTTTGTCCAGGAATGTCAGGAACTCTGGTAGGCTGGTCTATTATCTGAGTGAAATTATGATAAAGAGCAAACAGTTCAGCCTGTTTGCCTATCTCATCAGTAGATGAGCTGTGTATGAGCCATCCTTTATTATGAACATTGAAGTCCCCTAGAAGAATAAACTTGTCATTAGGATACTGAGCCAACCTATCTATCTTTTCAGATAGATCATGAAATAAATGAATGTTCTCAGGTGAATTAGGAGAACGATACAGTCCAAAAACAAACAAAGTTTGGCTAGACCAACTAATTTTTAAAGACACCATATTGTAGTGTTTAGTGTTTAATTCAAATTTTTTAATTCTCACATATGGAATAGAATTTCGAACATAAGCGCAAACACCATATTTGTTGTAGAATGAAGATTCTAGATCATAATTAGGACAAATATATTTACTCTTATCTAATGTTACGGCTCTCCCACTGATAATCGTTTCTGTTAAAAAAAGAATATCAGGATGGCAATTCGTTCAAGATATTGGTGGACCGAGTTGAGATTGATGTTCAAACCTCTTATGTTTGTAAAATTGATTGATAATTTAGACATTTCAACTCAATGTTTATGGTTTGAATTTCAATCACATTTAAATGCAACCAAATAGATAGATAAATAAAAAAAATTTATTTGAGTAGAGAGAAAAGAAAAATCTCAATTGCATTCAAAATAAAAACAAAATCTAAACTGACAAATCAACAGCTCAAAAACTTAAATCTAAGTCTAAGTTCGAGCTGCCAAATCGACAATTCAAACTCTGAAATCGCAATCGAACTGTGAAATTACAATTGAAATTGAAACAATGAAAGGTAAACAATCAACAAAAACGCAAAAACTGATATAACAAGCAAAATGAATTGAAACCTAAAAGTTAAATTTAAATTTAAATAAAATATAACTTATCTTAAATAACTTTTTCTTTATGTTCTTTAAAAAAATTCCTTATTTTGAAATTTTCCTCTGGTGTGTTATAGCTTTCTTATTTTGTAAATATCAGCATTTCAATTCTGGTAGATTGTGATTGTGTCTAATCTAGAAATCTCAGAAATTGCATTACCTTTCCGCTATAAACACTTTAATCCAGTATACTCTTCAAGATCTTCAATTTTAAAAACACAATTTCTATATGTAAAAATTCTTACCTAAAAGAGAGAAAAATTCTTAATAAAAAGATAATTAAATTAAAGGAAAATTGAGTTAATTTGCTGTTAAAATAAAATAAAATTATTATAAAAATAAATAAAAGTAAAATATATGGAAAAAGAAATTAAATTTTTATTTATGAGCAATTCCACGTCACCGCAACATTGGTGTTCCCGACCCCCTCTGATTTCGATAAAATTTCATATTCAGATAGCCAATGACAAAATAAAAATGCCATTTCTTCCAAAAAATTAAATTTCGCTTTAGGAATGACACAGGGGGGCGGCAAAATTTTAGGGGTTTGCGAAACATAAGTATCTTTGAATATCGATTGCTAAAGATTGACTAAACCGATTTAAGTCACTTATAGCCCATTGGAAAGGTAATTGATAGGACTGATAAATATAATTACTTAAAATTTTTTAATAATTTTTTAAAAGTGTGTTAAACTTAAAAATAAATTTCAAATATGGCGCTGTTGGGGGTACCCTCACTTTTACCACTTTTTTTAAAACAAAAAAATGTTTAATTACTTCGTAATCTAAAACGAAAGTTTCCCAGGTACATAATTTCTCGTTTTAAAAATAAAATTTTTACATTTCCGTTTTTTTTCTATTTTTTTTAGCCAATGCAGTGCATCATCTATTTAACTCAACCCACTGGTATTCTTGTTTTATAATAATTTAATGACCATTTAACTATTTTAAGGATACAAATTAAGTATTTGAGGATGTGAATGCTTTTTACATAATTTATCTTTTCATCCATTTATACATGTCCGAAATTAATTTTAAAGGCATGGACAAATAAACTACCGTACTTTGTTACCTATTAATGATAGTACCTGTCATAAAATGAGAGCGCAGTAATGAAAATAGTAGTGTTTAAAGATATTTTGAGCAAATAGCATCATTACTAAATTCATTTGTCAATCTTGTTAAAAAAATATTTGTGTTGTGTTAGCAAAGAAGCTTCAAAGTGTTTTAATAGTTTATAATAACAACGTTTATATTAAACGCTTGCTTTGATTTGGCTTAGTGTAGAATTTTTAGAGAAATAATTTCCCAGAAGGCATCTTTTTTTTTTGGGCCAATGACCAGCTCTCTATTAATGTAGAGAAGACTTAAAAAAATTGCCTAAAGCTTAACCGCTTTATAGAAATTCCGTGAACCAGTAGCGTGTTCAGCAAATTTAGATGCTTTTTTCCTATTAAAGAGATTCTTTTCTGCATCTTTTAGTTTTATACATATTTTTCTCTCATTTCGGTACTGTCTAAGCCCTAAGGTTTTCATCAGTTTTGTTTTGATTAAACTTTCGAAATGTCTTTTTCTTAATTTTAATTGCCTTTTAATTCATAGAAAAAGGCAATTAAAATTAAGAAAAAGGCATTTCAAAAGTTTAATACAATGGATACTTACAATGGCAAAGAAATATTTTTAAAAGTTTTAAATGGTGTTCTTTATTTGGAACTGCAACAAAATTCAAGCCATTTATTGTGTGACAGATTTCAATGAAATGGTCTGTCCTTAGACATGAGATTTAAGAAACTGTTCAAATTATGAAACTTAATTATAAGTTCTAATTTTTTTTGGCATGACAGAAAAACATCAACAAAAATTGATTTTAAAGGTCCAGCCGGGTTTGGGTTCTCAGACTCTAGTATATAAAGCTCTGCTGGCAGTATATTGGATGAATCGATTGATGATTTGATTACAAATCCTCCGAGTGTTCTTCCATATTTAATGGAGCACAACTAATTTTTTCTGAAATTCAGGGTGACTGGTTGCAGTAGCTCAGGGTTAACATTAGGTAATTTCGGAGATAGCATTTTTGAATTCTTTTGACCTGACCTCTGGCTCGTATATAATATTCTAAGTTTTTAACATTTAGACCTAAGTAGGTACATACCATACGTATTTTCTTACGAATTCCGAGAAGATAGTAACCTAAAGGATCTCAACCCACTATTACGTGACAATCGCTTGATCAACGGAAATTGACAGTAACTGTGAACCCCTATATGTCGTCGTTGCCTTCAGCTCAGACGGAAATGTATTTTGGGTTTGTACGGCCTTCTGTATGACGACTAAGTTATAACTCTTTCCATTTGAGCTTGCAAATGCAACACTCACACAATCACAAGGTAAGATTAAAATAAGATTTTATTTTCGATTTGTATAGAAAATTTGCAATTATATATTGCAATTTTCTCGGTTATCAAAGATATGTGTGGTTTGGTATTCATAATAGAAAACAATACACTTTTGATCGAGCAATTCCACTACTTAGTGAAAATAATATAAATTAAACTGATAAATGGCTGGATATTACAAAAAAATCGAGAAGGAGGGCAGGTTAAGAATATAAACTACAAAAACAATACAAACACGTGTAAAAAGAGGTTGTTGCAGGTTCAGGAGCGTGTGTCGTCGTAAAACTGATGTTAAGTACGTTTTAGTCTTTTTGAAGCGGTAGCCGTATAGCTCAGGTTAACAGCAGTAAAACGCCCTGAACTTCTAGTCACAATTCAAAAGGAGGAATCAAAAATAAAAGCGTAATATAGCAACCTGGTATCGACAGTATAACATCCGAAATGATTGAATTTGGTGGTGAAACCCTACCTTACAGATTGTTTGAACGTGTTCAAATGATCTGGAAGTCTCAACCATGCCATAGGACTAGAATTCAACAATACTGATACCAATTAATAGCAAAAGTAATACTATGTGCAAATTACAGAGGAATCGCTCTCCTTTGTACAGCATATAAGATTTATTCCTAAAATTTGCTAATCAAAATCAAAGATTTGCTAAACAACTGGTTGGCATCCATATAACAGGATGTTTACGGCATGTGTTAACGATGCACTTTTTTCGATATGGATAATTTTCAATAACATATAGGATAATAAAGGAAATCTCTGGCAAACTGGTTTTACTATAAGCAAAATTACAGTACAGAACTCTTAATGCTGTGTACGAGTAGAGAGCAGAATATCAAAGTTTTTTAAAAACGACTACAGTTTAAGACAATTGTATTGCCATCTCCCTTATCCTTTTTAATCTGGCTTTGGCATATCTATGCCGTCAAAATAAACTTCCTGCTAACAAAAATATCTTATGAATAAACTCAGTACTGCAGATGATCGCATACGCTGAAGATGTTGTCATTCTCGTCCGAACTCCGAAGTGAGGCTGTAAGGAGTCAAGCTTTCAAGTCGCTGGATAAATTGATCTGCAAATAAATTATGGATAGGTTAAACATATATGTATTTTTCAAGATAGACTGAGGAAAAGGTTTTGCAAACAACAGCTTACTGACAGATATACAAGCTAGAATTTCTCTAGGTAGTTGAACTTTCTACTTACCAAAATATTCCGTAGGCCACACCAACACCAAATTCAAGTTCTCCCATAAATCAAGTTATATATTCATTATACTGTTGCAGATGTATGGGTCACAAACATGTAGCCTCATATGCTAGGTGAGCTATTTTTGTACTTGATATTTCAGGTAAACAAGAAATTTTTTTTTGCTGGAATACCATCTAAAACGATGTATGTATTACTTTTTACACGTTGTTTTATGTTGCTAAATTCTGTTTAAGTGAAACTGCATAGAAAATGGTAAGGTTACCTATTTAGATCTGCGTCAGTTCAATGTTTTGATAGTCTTTTTAAGATCATCATAGACCAAGCTGTAGAGATCTTTTAATTTATTATATATATTTTGGTGATGAAGGCAGCTAAGCTGAGGCAAGCGTCCTGTTAAATCTCCTGCACCTTATAAAAAAGTATAGAAGTCACCCCTTAAACGAAAAGAGCAAGTCACCAAAAGTCTTAAGTCACCACTTAATCGTGAGAGCACGAAAACATATTTCTTATTGTGTTCCTTTCACCTTTTAAAAACTCCATAAAAATCATACTAAAAAAATCCCAAAGAGTTTTTTTATTTCAATTCAATGAACAAAATATCATAAATTATTTTCTTAAAAAATCACATTTTTACCATAATTAATATTCCAAGTTCAGCCCTTATAACCGCGAATGTTATTATCACCAAAAAAAAAGTTCTACATTTTAATTAGAAATTTGTACAAAAAACCTTAAATCAAACCCAAAAACAAGGCAATGTTTCGCATATTTTAAACTATAAAGATTTGAAGACGAAAACGTAAATTCACCTTCTATACGAAAAATAAAAATTGTTCAATCTAAATCAGAAGAATGTAATTTATTAGCATTAAAAAATCCACTGAAAATAAATTCCATAAATGAAATTCTTTTTCAAATCATCCAATTTATTTTTTTTTTATTATTTTCCAAGGAAAATTTTGTTTCTCTTCTTCTTCCTATCTCACTTTCGATTTTTCATTTGGTAAAGAAAAGAAAATAGACGAAAAAAATTGTTTATTATTTTCACCGTGAAGTGTAAAAGAAGGAGGAGGCATTGAATGAGAGAATTTCGGTTAAACGGTGATGGTATTCCGGTATGGAGGTGTTTTATGAGTTTTTTTGTGTATAAAAATCTTATTATTTAAAGTTCATGGCAGTTATATGATAATTGGTGATAAATTTTCTAATAACTTATAAAATTGATGAGAAGGTTATGGTGCGTTTCGATAAATTTACTAACATCTTAATAAGATCGAGAATATCTCTCTGAGTGGAAAAGGTGGCCGAACTCAGGTTGTTTGTGGATTAATATTATTATAACTCCCCAATCCAGAGCGTGTTCTGTTCATTACGAAGGATGGATCTATTGGGTTAAAACTAGGGCAGCGTATCAACTTTCTGGACACATGTTGCTTCCATTTGTATAGACTGCTACTAAAAGGTATGTACGAAGGCCTGCTGGAAACCTCTATTGCATCGTAACTCTTGGTAACAAGTAACAACTTGATAAAAAATTTGAGTAATTTTTAAAGATATTTAAATATTTAGTTTTTATTAGTTCTGTTTTTATTTCTTACATCCTATCCTACTATGGTATCTCGCCATATATCATATTGTTATTATATATTAATAAAAAGTTTTCGTAAATTTTATTTCATCTTTTGTTTTGGACCATCCTCTATTTAAATAGCAAAAAAGGTGTATATCTGTATGTTTGGTTGTTAAAACGCATGAGATCTTGATGAAACTTTGGTATATGATCCAGGTTACATGAAACTGGAAGATATGGATTCATTTCAAAATTGGATCTAAAAAAACAGTTAGATTAAAATCTGCACATGATAGTTCACCATATAAAACCTATCATCAAACCTGTATAAACTTTGCAAACAGAGCAGACCGAAGTATAAAAAAAAATTGTGCGTGGAGTACCTCCGCGCGGAAGAAGTGAAACTTCGTAATGTGGAAATAAAAATAAGAAGGGGTAGAAATTGATTTTCAGTGAACTCATACTGTTCATATTCTTTAAGACAAACTTTATTAACATTGCTTACAATTCACAATTGATCGCATCTTTTAATTATCATTTTCGAGTGGAGAAATATCCAAATCTATAACATTTACAATGGG
Source organism: Diogma glabrata (assembly GCA_963693315.1). Classification (NCBI taxonomy): domain Eukaryota; kingdom Metazoa; phylum Arthropoda; class Insecta; order Diptera; family Cylindrotomidae; genus Diogma; species Diogma glabrata. Next base: position 86,404 of record CAVNZG010000799.1, read on the forward strand.
ATTATGATAACTAAAGTAAGATACGAAATGTTTGAGTTCTATTTTTTCAATATTTCTTGCAAAAACTGCATCAATGGTAGTTCCCCTTTTGGTTGTTGGATCATTCCTACCATTTATCATTTCCAATCCAAATTTGTATTTAAGGAAGGTTATTAATGTTTCAGCTTCAGGTGACGAGAAATTCACATTAAAATCTCCTGCAAGGATCACAGGCCGCTCACAATAATCAATTTCTTCACCAGTAACGTCTGCCAGAGCTTGTGAGCCTGCAATGGATAGTGGCAATAAATATTTTGCAATAAATAATTTAATATCCCTTATGGCTGCATTTGGTGAAATATAAATGGCAATTAGAATCAACTTCTTCGGATTATTTTCCCTGTGGTTGACAATGCACTCTACAGCACATAAGTCTCCAATTCTTTTTGACATTGAAATTTTCACATCAGGATTACCTGAATAAGGAGCTTTTATATCTAAATATGGAAATCTTGCAATGAAATCAAATTCTGGTATAAGAACAGGAGGTTCATTATCATCCATAAACGTTTCTAATAACATTAAAATGTTCGATTTTTCAAAAACTCTATCCGTCATATCATCGGCGTGTGCACGAACACTTTGACAATTGAATGCTACGATTGATAAGTTTCTTTTCAAGTTGATAAATTTACATAGTTCTTAATCCAAGGTTGAAAGTGGATTTTGACGCAATTTCATCATCTCATTCCGCAAAGCGACACACGAGCGGTCGTTACTTGTGTTCCCATGGTAAAATTTCTTATGTTTGTTGACTGGGATAATATACAAGCCTTCAATTGAAACCGCTCTCGACATGGCAACGTAAATAAACTGTTGGGATTGAATTTTTTCATAATAATAAATCACCTCATTGAAAGTTCCCCCTTGCGACTTATAAATCGTCAATTTACAGGCTAGTGCTAGTGGAAGATAATTTCTCTTAGCTGAGATACTTCTTCGTCTATTAAGATAGATTGTAGCATTTCGTTGACCGATCGGGACAGCTAAAGGATTGAGATTATTAGCGATCATAAAAGAACGTGCCACGGCCCGAGCTTTTACTCCAGTTCTTTCACAATTCGGAAATATAAACCACACCCGGGTAACTTCCTCGTTATCATTTCTTTCGATGTGGTCCAATTTTCCCATGGCGCCGTTGGCCATTCCATCAGAAACTTCAATGTTGGTCGTTATGATGTAATACTGCCCAAGGACGAATGTCAAACGTTTCAGTAATCCACCAGTGTCTGCTGGTAATTTTTTCTTTTCAAGTGCTCTACGTGCACTTTCAAGTTGCTCCTCGTTGTCACAACCTGATGTAAAATCTATAAACTCGGATATTGTCTGATATGGTTGATTTTTTAGAATTTCTTTGTTATATTTCTCAACAGTTTCGTTGGAATAAGCCAGACGTATGCCGTGCGGGCATAATCGATTAGCCTCTTCATCTGTCACAAATTTCGATTCCACTAGTGCAAGTTCGACATCATCCAATTGATCTCCATTTCCTATCTTCGATAAAATCGTCAAAAATACAACATTTGATTGACGCATGACTGGGGTGAGTTCAAGAAGTTTGAATGAGCGCCAAGTTTTTGAACCAATATAATGTTTTGATTATTTGAAGATAGACGTGGCTTTCACTGGTAGGAGTTGTCTTAAATCTCCAGCCAGTATGACATCCTGTCCTCCAAAAGTGGTATCTGATTTGCCTGTTATCAATTTCAATCTTCTATCAATTCGTTCCAAAAGCTCCGCTCCAACCATACTGACTTCATCGATTAACATCATGTTAATGTGTTGAAATAATGATCTGAATTGTTGTAATGCTTCAGAACTCAAGCTATTATCTAAGCTGGTGGATAATGATAGAGCAGTGTGAATGGCCGTACCGCTGATTGCCACTGCAGCTGTTCCTGTCGAAGCACATGTTAGGTACGCATTGTAATGTGCATTTGTGGTTCCATATTTATTATAAATTTCCACGATCAGACGAATCACGAAGGTTTTTCCGCATCCGGCTGGGCCCTTCAGGAACACCAACAATGGTTGAAGTGGTTGCGATGCTAAATGATGGATAGTTTCTAGTAAAATCGATCGCTGTTCAAGATTGGTTGCTCGCATCAGTTGGCAAAATTTTTCATTTGGCATTGAATTCTCTCTTCGCTTTGCAATCACTCGGAGACGACTCAAAGTTGCTAAACGAAGATCATCGTTTAATGTTTATGAACATAAATAATAAAAGACTTACCCGTAACTATGATTTTCACTTTACCAATCTAACCACAAATTAGTTTATTTTATGTATAAGTAATAATTTATTTCAGATTTTAAATTAAATTTTTGTGGTTGTGATTACAAAATACTTAAAAGCTCCCCAAACCAAACTGTCTTAATGACATAAAATACTCACCACATGTATATTCACCAATTAATTAAATAAAAATTGGAATAGAATTTTTTTAGTGAAAATAATTTTCTTTTATTGTATAATTTAAAATTTTTTTTCTCGTTTAAAATATTTCAACTTTCCAAGTAGCGTTAAACGGTTAACGCAACCTTGTTGGAAGTCGCATTAGAAGTTTCACTTCAAAAAATTAATTTGTTGTAAAAAGTTAATATTGCTTACAACTTATACATTGTCGTAGACTGAGAGTTATTTTTTTAATCACCGGTCTCAATAATTTTTCTCTTGAAAAATTTTATAAAACCAATCATTCCGGATTCAGGCGGATCTTAATTACTCGATTTATCTAAACCAAACACACTGTTCTGAACTACAAATGCGATAACGTTATGTCACATTTGTCAACACAATCAAAACAATAAATCTTCATTTTTTCAATAACTTTATATCAAAAATAACAAAAAATTGTTCGTAATAAAAAATTAGCTTCAATCAAACGAAAAATCATTTTTCATCAAAATTTTCCTATGCTAAAATCGGAAAAACAAATAATAAAAATACAACTTTTTTTTAATAATAATAACAAAAACAACATTACGAATAAACGAAGAGGAACTTAAAAATTTTCTGAAGAAAACAAATAAGAAAAACATTTGGTTTTATTAAAAAAAAACGTAAGAATTTTATTGAGAGTTGATACTTTGTGTTGTGACAGATGTTATATTTATATAGAAAAGGGCCAAAGACAAGAAAAACAAAATAAAACGTTTTCTTCTTATTTTGAATTTTTTTTTATTTATTTTAACTTTCTTATGTTTATCAGAACAGCAAAGAAAATACACGAACGACAATAATCAGGACGATTTAATCTCATACCACATTTACCAAAAAGTTCACTTCAGTTAATAAAAAAATACTTTTGGTGAATTCAAAACGCGTTTTTAGATTTATTTATATTTATGTTCATATTTTCGGTGTTTTTTGGTGGAAGACATACGCGTCTACAAAAAAGCCAAACCATTAAAATAAGATATATTCACACTTGTAATTCAAAGTTGAAATATTTTACAATAATAAAATTTAAAAACGTTACCGTAATTTTTTATTTAAAAATTAAAAATACCCATGGGCTGGTTGATAATTGTCTAACAATAAACTTATACAAGTTCTCAGGACAGTTCAAGAAATCAGTTATTAAATTTTACGCATGGAAAGAGAGAGAGAGAGAGAGAGATCAGTTTTGTTAATTTGATGATCGACCCGTAAGATAACCCCGCGTACTACTATCGCATGTTATTGAAATACAAGTTAAGCCAAGGTGATACACTAGAGATGATATCATAGATATGCTGGCGTATGAACTCTGAAAACAAAATTGCAAAACACAGATTACGATGAACACCAGCTGTTTGTTCTGTTTAACCTTTCTAAATGCCCAAACCATCTGATACGATTGGATTTAATGGGAATGTTGACATAACTCTGTCGGTGGTAGTCAGTGTTCAGCTTTTACTTCTATGGTTTAGGAGGTCGTACTAATTCTTTGTAAAGTGTGAGAATACACGACCGCAAAATATGTTTTCATCGCAAAATTTTGAGTGTATAAGCGTAGAATATTCTATATGCTGTGGAGACACGGACTTTGATGCCAGCCTGTAGATCATTATTCAATGTTATAACAGACTCGAGGTTTTTAGAATATTTTCCACGCCCCAGTATCGAGGATGCTGGAAGATATGTTCCTAGATATTGTTAAAAGCTTAGTTTCGGCGGTGTTCATGCATATCCAAGTTGTTTAGCAGTTTGTTCATGTGGTTAAAAACTGTTATTGTTAACCCTTAGACTACGTCCACGAAGCACAATATCATCTCCATAGTCAAAAATTTTACTAGATTTGTTAAAGATGCAGCTTTGTGCATCAATTTTGCTGTTTTGTCTCGTATTCAAGCGCAAAATTAAATAGTATGGGTGCCAGGGCATGTTACTGTTGAACATTCGATCTTATCTCGATTGGTTTACTATTACTGTTCCTTACAATTTGATTGCGAGGTTGTGAGTTTACTTAGAAAATCAAGACATATAAACTCGCACCAAAACTTGTCGCAGAAAAAACTATCATATCCTTGCTTGTAAGTAATCAACATAGAGCCGGTGAATGCTAATGTTATATCTCCTAACATTTGTCGATGTTCATCTTAACGGAGGAACATTGATCTGTGATTGACTGGCTGGGACAAAAATCAGACTGATAGTCCCCGATGATAGATTTGGCAAACGGGATGAGTCGAGTACGTACACCGTTAACGAGTATTTTATATGCAGTGATTACCAGTGTGATGCTACGATTATGCGCACTCTTTAGACGGTTACCTTCTACATGAGGCTGAACAATAAGAGCGGTTTTTTATTAATCAGATCATTCTTCTTGCTCACACATTGTAAGAATCAAATTGTATATACGTTAGACAAGAGTTGCTGCTCTCTTTTTAATTAGTTTTACTGGGATTCCATCTATATTTTGTTGGCTTATAACTGTTTCCATTCCTTTGAATGATGGGTAAGGTACAAAATCTCCTCACAGAATCGTCTTCATTTATAATATTCAGTAGGTCATAAAAGTGGGATTGCCAAATTGTCAAGACACTACGTTCATTTGTTGTAAGTTCGATGCTTTCATACCTGATGTCTATGGATCATGAGATATGCATCGTTGGTGTTTTAATGCATCAACATACCAGTGGACAGTTTTCCATGCTTGTCTATTGAAAGTAAATGACAACTTGTACTGGCAATTAAAACCGACAAGCAAATTATCGATGCCCATATCGGCAGATTTGTACGTAACGGACGTCAGTTACACTGGGAGAGCTTCTCTTATAGTTCATGACTTGATTGATTTAATTTTTTCCTCAAAATTAAATTTCATCGTTTCTAAAGAAGAAAGTGCTACAAATAGTTAGATCATACGTAATAGCTGAAAGGAAAGCTGCTCGAGAGCTGTTATTGTCACTTGTCAGTAAGATCAAACTCTTTGGACGATTACATATCGGTTCGATATCGAACACATATGGGTTTTAAGTTCTGCTCCTCTACCAATTTGAACATTGAGATTACTTACCACGGTTTATATATCATGACGCGAGATGTTATTAAATATTATCTGGTTTATCTTGAGTAGGTGCATGATTATTTCTTATCGTTAAATTAGATTTTAGAGGGCAGAGTCTTATATGCATATCCGCATATTAATTTTTTAAAGTTAGGCATGAAATAATTAAAATAATGAAGTTGGATTATATTAGAAAATAAATTGTGTTTTCTTTTATAAAAGTGGTGAAATGTCTCCCAATTGAACTATTGGGAGACATCTTTTTTTGTATGTGAATGTGAAGTGAAGTGAATTAAAAGAAAAAAATTTATCAAAAGAAAGTTTAACATGCCCGTAAATTAGGAGAAGGAAGTTATGGATCTGTATATAAAGCAATACATAAAGAGGGTGGGCAAGTTGTTGCAATCAAACAAATTCCCGTTGAATTTGATCTACATGAAATTATTTAGGAAATTCCAATCATGCTGCAACATAATGAGGTTAAGAAAAAAAAAATTAACTGATGAAGCGGATGAACGAACATTAAACATTCAATGCTGTAAGCTTTAGAATTTTTTTATTTTATATAATTTGTTTTGTTTTTAAAGTATTTAGTTTTTTTTCTAAATAATTTTTTTTGTTAGTTAAATTTTGTTTAAATCGCCTTTAGGTGATAGTTTTTTTTGAATAAAAATTTGAGATAAATGAGAGATTTCCAAAGTCAAGATTCCCTTATATTTTTATAATAGTCCAAATCTCTACAAGGCTACATCTTATTATACACAAACTTAAAACTTTCAACCACTTCAACCTCTCAAGTGTGTTAGAGAATATTTGGTTGGCCCAAAAGACGTTGTAGTAGCCGATTCTTGTCTATAAGAGTAGACATCCAACCAGATATTGTGTTTATAAATGTACAAGAGTCGGTAAAATGGCCAAATAGTATATACATCAAACTATCCTACAAAAACCGTTAACTAAACTGTAACTAACATAACAAAATGTCATAAGAGGTAACAAAATGTAAAAGAAGAGTTTAGGAGATGGGATATATAAGAAGAAATTGTAAACCTAAAAGTAAAAAGCCAATTTTTTTATGGCGGTTAAACACACACAACGCCCAGGGTTAGACCATACCTATATTTCTATTTAATTTATTTTTACACTAGCTTTGAAAAAAATCTTCTACAAATCTTATAAATCTGCGGTATTTTTCTTTGTGTTGAAAGTTGACCAATGTCTAGCAGGTTTCTAAACAAGCTTTATTAATGATTGGTCCATTTGGAAATATATGAGCTTCACCTTAACATCACGGAGAAAAATCGTATATCATAGATTATGATTATTCTTGTCATAATTTCAGAAAAGTCGTCTTTATGTTTTTTATGGTTATTAATCATATATTATAGACAATAAGAATTATGCATTCTTACTTAATCGTGGATTACGCTTAAAATTTTTAAAATTTTTAAAATTTTGCAGTGTTTTGTGACACAAAATCATAAATTAAGAAAACAAATATATTTAAGAGTTTGATGGAAATTATGAATAAATAATCATAGCTAATACTTATGCTATGATTATCAAAATCATAAACTGCATACAAATATAGTTGATTGAACATTACACATTGAATTTTTTTGAATTTATTCCTAATAAAGAATAACTTATGAAATATTTTTTACAATTCTGTGAAAACATACTTTTTCATAGCTTATGCTCTCTAAGAATAATCTCTGCTCTTAATTTAAAAAAAAGAAGAGATTATTCTTATAAAGAGTATAAGTTATGCAATTATGATAATAATATTAATATTGTTCGTGCAATTGTTTGTAGTTTGTTTTAAAGTTTTTGTTTCGCGGTTCCGTAAATGTAAATACCTAAAAACTTTAACATATTTGTTTAGCACTTGTTTTATACGCACGTTAGTATAAATTTTAAAAAAGTGTGTAAAAACAAAAGATTTAATTTTATTTCTATGATCACTCAATATATTTCATTTTCTTAGGACACCCTCAGGAGTAAACTCCCGAGATTACTACTGAGGATGTCCTAAAAAGACGAAGTATATTGAATGATCATAGAAATAAAATAACATTTTTTATTTTATTTTTTAAAATTTATATTAACGTGTGTATAAAACAAGTGCTAAACAAATATATTATTCAACGAATTACGCCAAGAGCCTACGGCAACTCCGCACTCTTATTAAACTATATTAAAAAATTTAGTTAAGTAAATTAATATTTTGAAAAATTTAAATAAAAAAGTATTCAATTTATATTGTGATAAAGTAAGAACTTTATTTTTTTTTTGTATTTTTAAATATGTAACCAATACGATCTTAATGGTTAAAAAACTAGACTAACGGCAACATGTGACAGTTGTTTTTGTTATTTTGTGTTAATTAGTGTTCATAATAGCCGCGTTCGATTTGACTGAAGTAGCTAATGTATCTGAAAAATCGTATGAAATTGCTGTTGTTTTTTCAGTAATTCAGTTATTTGAGCAAATCGAGTATGTTTGGCGTTTAGAAATTTTTAAATAGTTTATAACTTAAATAAAAGTTAAATATAATTACATATGTATTCTTATTTACAGGTTTTGATTTGTTATCAGAGCATTAATTTTCAATAATTTACATATAAACTAGTTTAAGGTAAACTACCAATTTCATGTTCAATTACATTTTATGTATACAAATTATAAATTTAACTTTTTCAAAAAAAGGGCCTGATTGAATTGATTTAAAAAATGATAACAACATCAAAAATTCGAACTGTCTCCAAGATTCCGAAATTTTAATAACATCAAAAATTCCAACTTGCTTCAAAATTCCAAAAATATTCAAGAGAATATTACAAAATCAAAAATTTAAACTTTTTTCAAAATTCTAAAAGCACTAAAGAATTATAATAAATTCAAAAATTTAAAATATTTTAAAATTCCTTAAATTCTAAAAATTCTATAAATTCGATTCTAAAAATTATTATAAAATCAAAAATTTGCAACTTTTTTGAAAATTCAAAACTTATAATAAAATCAAAAATTTAAACTTTATCAAAATTCTAAAATATTCCAAATATTATCACAAAATCAAAAATTGATTTTTTTTTTCAAAATTCCAAAAATATTGCAAAAATTATAACAAAATAAAAAATTCAAACTTTTAGACAAAAAAGTTAGAATAAAATCAAAAATTTTAAAAACTTTTTCAAAATTCTCAAAATATTCCATATATTATTACAAAATCAAAAATTGATACTTTTTTCAAAATTCCAAAAATATTGCAAAAATTATAATAAAATCAAATATAAAAACTTATTTCAAAATTCTAAAAATATTTATAAGAAATTAGAAATACACAATACTTTTATTTTTATGTTCTTTATTACTTAATTAAGTTTCTTTTTTATGTTTTTAATTTTTAAATAATTTTTATGTATTAATCCATTAGATACTGAAATAAACAAATTTTTAATAAAATTAAAATTATGACGTTTTAATTCTAAAATTATGGTTTTTATTGGTATAATATATTATATATACTCATGAATAATAAGAATGATTTTGATTATCCGTAAGTATGAATAATTTATGAATAAGCCGAGAAAATAATTCTAAAAGCATGATTACTTTTGGCATAAGCTATGCAATTAAGTCACATTTTGTGATATGTTTGTCCAGAAACTGTTCGTAAAGTTTCATAAATTCTGATTAGATTTACTTAATCTCATTATTATTCTAATTCTAATTCTATGACTTCATTTTCAAAATTTTGAAATTCAAGTCATATGACTTGAAGTCATCCAGTTAGAATCGATCCCTGGAGATCATTTGAAGCCAAACTGAATGGTACTCAGTTGGAGACAAAAAATTTTATATTTTACTATCTCAGTTAAAATATATTAGTGGTATCAAAACCAGGAAGATTGCATGGCAAGAACAATCTATCTATCAATCTATCTATCTTTCTTTTTGTCTTGCTATAAAGATTCTTCAGACTGTTGCTGTTGTAGTTGTTCTGAATAATTGATTGAATATGATAATGCTATTTGTTATTAAAAAATAGTCCCGAGCAGATATTAGTTAGGGAAAATCTGAATACAGTCATGGTGTGATCAGGTCCTGCTCAGTCCAGAAAGGGCACGACTTCTTAGGACAATCTGATATGGTCCTGTTTAGGGCCTGATTTATAATACCCTTTTAGGGTTAACCTTATTTGAATACATCAGGCCCGGATTTGGATTTTCGTATTTACCCCCTAGATTAAATTTCAATTTTTTAAAATTCACTAGAGTATTATCCATTTTAAGAATACTCGAAATAAAATTTTAAAAATTTAACTATAGTTAAAACAGTTTCATGTATGTTATAGTTTCGCTTCACGGCTTAAAGGCTATAGTAATATAGAGATTAAGGTGGTATATGTTTTATTTTTTTCCATTGTAATTTCTTTATTTTATTTTATATATTAATACGCTAACGAAAATTTTGAGGAGCCTAAGACGTTTTTATTCGAAGATGGATTCATTTCAAATTTTCATTGCTAACTGATATTAGTGTAACTTAGATTTTAAAGATTTTTCACACAAATCGGATCATAAATAAAGAAGTTATAGACGAATATAAATGTATTTTTGAACTTAATGACCCCCTATATTGATTTTTTAAATAAAGTAGGTAAGTAGTTAAGTAAGTAGTTAGGTAAGGTTAGTAGTTAGGTAAGGTAAGGAGTTAGGTAAAGTAAGGAGTTAGGTAAGGTAAGGAGTTGGGTGAGGTACGGAGTTAGGTATGGAGTTGGGTAAGTAGCTAGGTAAGTAGTTAGGTACGGTAAGGATTTAGGTAAGGTAAAGAGTTAGGTTAGTAGTTATGTAACTAGTTAGGCTGGGTAAGGAGTAAGGTAAGGTAAGGAGTAAGGTAAGGTAAGGAGCTACCCAGCTAACACAGTAGGTGGATTTTAGTTCAAATATAGGTTGATATTATCTGTACAAAGTTTTAGTGAACATTCTCATTTAACCTAAATTTATGTATAATAAAAGGCTAAATTTAACCTAAGTGTCGTACTTTTTCCATAAAAATATTGGTTAAATTTTCATGTAATTTTTATATAATATGCTGGCTAATATGTGATTAAGTTTAACTATAATTTAACCAAATTTTAAGTTAAATAAGTGCAAATGTTATGTTATATTTTAGCTAATTATTAGTTAAATTTAACTTGCTTGTTACACATGCAAACCACAAAATGTATGCTCCGAAATTCTCCCCTAATGATCACATAAGCTTATTTTATAGTATACTACAAACTAATATTATATTTTCAATAATCAATGTTTTTTATCGAATACCGAAAAGAAAATTGAAAATCAAAGTATTCAGTTTAAAAAAAAAATAAATATTTAATTGTATTTTTATGGGTTGTTCTCATTTTTTTTTTGCTGTTTTTGTTTTATGTATAAACAAGATCGAACCTTTCTTTATACATACACATTTAAATCCATTCAAAAATACGCTCCAAAGAATGTATAAAAATGTTTATTTGAAGTCGGTTTTGAAATTGTCATAAAAACCTATTTTGTCCTTAAATGCATTAGTTTGGGAGATAGATAATATCGTATCCATAATTCCTAGCCATAAAATTATTTACCTGTTATTTAAGTTAATTTTTGTCAGGTGTTTCATGAAATAACTTAAATTTATTCTAAATTTTTTCACGTATTTTATTTAATACATGTAAATTATCTAGCTATTAAGTGGAAAATTGATCATATCGTCGCTTTAATAATGAAATGACGTATACGCAAAAGTATAGTTTCGAGATATTTGAGTTTAAAGTTTGATGTGCGCATGCATTTGCATGGACGTTAATTTATAATTTATAAATTCTAACCCCCAGTCGTAAAATAATTCGAAAATGTAGAAACGCCAATTCAAAGATGCCCTTATGGGGAATGCAGCGCACCTATTATATAAAAACAACGTATAAATAGCATACGTTGTTTCATTATTAAAGCGACGATATAATTCTTATCTAGAATACATTTAATAGCTACAATATCTGAATTTGGCAGAGTAAATTCATGTATATTTCATGTAACAGCAGAATACAAAACTAAGCAAGTGCAAATTGTATGTAATTTTACTATACCAAAGTCAGATATTGTACTTATTACATGTTTTTTCATGAGAATTACATGAAACAATTACAACAACAATTACAAACAATTACATGTAATTGAACCATCCATTTTTCTTTAACCTTACTTTATAATCGGGCTGTCATTCTACCATAAAAAAAGCAAAAAATAATATTATAAGAAACAAAATTTTTTAAAAAGCTATAAACTGTAAGCTATAAACTAAAAATCAAAACTGAGCCAAACGAGAAATCAGGTATGTATAAAATATCCTGCAACGACTGTGAAAAATTTTATGGAGGTCTTTCTTAACGCAAAATAGGACAACGCCAGAAGGAAGACCTTACAGAAATAAAATACAAAAGGGCTGAGAATTCTAGCGTTGCCGCTCATATGCCGCTCAACAACACGTCACCATCAAATTTAGAGCTCATAAAAGAGATTAATAATCTAAAACACCTAGAAGCGTACGAATTTTTTTCATTGAAAAAGAAAATCAATTAAACCCCGGTATCCTGATGAACAATAAAGAAGGAAACATAAAATCTAATTTATTTAACCTAATAATTAAAAGACCGCCGAACATTTCGTCGCTTTAATAATGAAACAACGTATTCGCAAAAGTGTAGTTTCGAGATAATTGGGTTTAAAGATTTTTCGATTTTCTGACTTTCGTAAACTCGGCAGCAGTATTGAATGAATAAAGATAAATTGGAAAAAAAATTTCTACCAATTACTCTTGATTAATTTCCCCACAGCATATTAAAATTTCACATTGGTACCTGCTGGCTTTTCTACCTAAAAAGAGGTGAAAAGTCAATCAGGTACCTTATATCGTTATTTCATATTTCTCGATTATGATTAAGCCTAAAACTGATTATTATTGAAATAACGCATGATATTCTTACAATTTTTTATTAATATGAACCGGCCCATCATGTAGTCACGAATGATACTTATACAATATTTTATATTTACCATTTCGTGTGGCGATCGTAATGTATGTAAAATATACTACACTGATTTTGCCCAAGTTATTATTCTGTAGGAATTGAAATATCGTACATGCATTTACGCTGTTTCAATATTTAGCCAAATTCAAATTTGCATGTACGTTTATTATCAATATATTAATTTTCACCCCCAGTTATAAAATAATTGGAGAATGTTAAAACGCCACTCTATAGAAATCCTCATGGGGAATGCAGGTCACCCATTATATAATAATAGCGTATAAATGGCATACGTTATTTCATTATTAAAGCGACGATATAATAAATAAATCACCTAAACTATATATATGGTTACTGCACCTAAACTATATATATGGTTAACTACTGGTTTAATTATTTTATTGCTTTATTAGATCCGTTCTTTTTGCTTTATATTTTATATTTTTTAGTAGTTAGATTATTAATTTTTTAAAATGGGGTTTTATTAAACCACCAATATGTATATAATGGAATGTATCTTACTTTAAAATTTAAAATTAAAATGCAATATTTAAAAATATACTTTTAACTGTTTATTTTTAAATTTATTTATAAAAATCAAATTGTTACTATAAGGAAGTTTTATTATTATAAATAAATTTAAAAATAAACAGAAAAAAGTATATTTTTAAATATTGCATTTTAATTCAAAAGTGACAAAAGCACACAAACAGTGAATAATATGGAAAACCATAATAACACATTTAAAATTTAGTTTTTATATACTATAGGTGATGAAAGCATAGCTTTCGAACTTCGTAAATAATAAAAAATAAAAAATAATAAAACAAGAATAGTAAACAAGAATAATAAATAAATGTTGAATTGCTCAATAAACTGTTTTAAAAGCTCCTCTAAAAACGATTCATTTCAAACTGAGTCACGATAAATGTGATATTTTTAATTTAATATTCTTTTAAAAAAAAATATAATAACGCTGTTAATGAAATCTTGTTTTGCAAAGCCCATTGCCTCAGTTCGTTCAACAGATCTATTTTAGTTTGCGCGTTATGCTCACATTCCAGGTGTTTGCGCATCAGTTCCTCAGCAATTTCTGCTTCTTATAATAAAAATTCAGGATTTTCACCAACTTGGGATGTACACTCATCTGGCATATCATCGTCACACTCTACATTTTCATCATAAGTAACACTAACGGGGATTTCGATCATAGCATTTTCTGCTGACAAATTATTTTCAAAAATGGCATTCAGTTGTTGTGGCGGTGGCCGATCCATTTCTTCATCCGTTGACACATTTGATGCATCAAATCGTGCTTCGAATTCGGTCGCTCTCTTCCGTCGCATTATGTAGTATCGACCGTTTTTCTTAACTTTCTTTTTCAGGGGCATTTTTTAGTATTTAAAAGAAGGTTAGTGAGAGAAATATATAATAAAGGCTGTATCCGAGCGATTTGATCAATATACTGCGCACTAATAATAATTGTCATCGCAAAACGAGATTTGCTATAAATCTTTATGGATACTTTTAAACACATATACTTATTATATGTATTATATGAAAATTTAGTTAACATTCGTTCACTAAACCAAATTAAATGCAATATTACATGTAAAACTTAACCTATTTAACTTAACAGCAGTCTGAGAATTTTTTTTAAGTTTCAATGTTCCGTAGTTATGTTAATTTTAAGCTATTTAACTTATTTCATGAAATAACTGTTGCAATGTCAGCTAAATTACCGCTAGCTAAACAACAAGTAATAAGTTAAATACGTATTAGATACACTTTTGTAACTTAAATTTTCACTTAATACATGAAATACATGTACTATCTGTATCACAGTATTTTTTTTACTTAAATTTGTATACCTAATATGTTAAATTTACCTATTAACTTATTTTTTTACACCAAAAACATATTAACTATAATTTTCGACTACAAATACATGTACACTAATTAGCTGAAACAGTCATCTATTACCTTTTTCCACATGTTTAACCAAAGTTTTACTTAAATTTAACCAAATCCCAAAATGGTTCACCTAAATTTCACTAAGTGTGCTGGCTGGGTAGGTAAGTAGCTAGGTAAGTAGTTAGGTAAGGTAAGGAGTTAGGTCAGTATAGTTAGGTAAGGTAAGAGGTTGGGTAAGGTGAAGAGTTAGGTAAGATAAGGAGTTAGGTAAGGAGTTAGGTAAGGAGTTAGGTGAGTAGAGATTTTATACAGACAATAATAAATGCTTATGTGATTTATAAGTTTATTTACCAAATTTACCAAATTACAATTCCTTCACTAATTTTTTAGTCTTCTTATGTACATTGAAGTGAATGAATGTGAAAATTTTGTTCTGTTTTTTCTTCATAAATGAATGGTGTCATGAATGGTGTTAATGGTGAAATGAATGTTGTGAATGAAGAAATGAATTGCACGTGGCATTTATCATTTTAAAATTCATAATATTTGTTATCATCGTACTGGTGCTTTAATTCCTGCCTGATGTGTTTTTTAAATTTGTCAGATAGAAGAAGAAGAATTGATAAGAAGAATTCGTAAGATAGAATTGATGGAAATGAAATGATTAATAAATTTTTATGTACTGAAATCTCTGATCCCATTCTTTTTCCTAAATTACATGAATATGTGAAACGTCATACGATGCATGGACCATGTGGTGCTCTAAATCCCAATTTTGTTTGTATGAGAGATGGTAAATGTAGTAAGAATTTTCCAAAACCTTTTTCTGAAAATACTAAAGAATCTGTAATGGTTATCCTTTGTATCGTCTACGTGATAATGGTATGAGTGTTGATGTACGTGGTGCATCTCTTGATAATAGATACTAGGAGGGCCCGGCGTACTTAGCTACGCTTATAAATAATGTTTTTGCGTAGACATTTTGTTGACGTAGAAGCAATGATTTCAAAAAGTGGTAATGAGAAAAGCTAGCATATAATTTTTAATTTTTCTTTTTAAATATATGATTGAAATATAATCAGAACTCTAGCTGATCAGTTCGGATATTTGAAAAATTAGCGATCAAATAAGTTTTCAAGTTAGCTTATTTGATCTCTAACTTATTTGATTGCTAATTTTTCATATATCCGAACTGATTAGCTAGAGTTCTGATTATTTTGCATTCATATATTTAAAAAGAAAAATTAAAAATTACATGCTAGCACTTCTCATTACCACTTTTTGAAATCATTGCTTCTACGTCAACAAAATGTCTACGCAAAAACTTTATTTATAAGCGTAGCGAAGCACGTCGGGCCCTGCTAGTTTTCATTAATTTATGCAGATAATATATAAATATATATCAGAGTCTGGTTCGGCTATCTAAATCAGGGCCTGATACGATTATCCCAATCACGGTCTGATCTGATTATCCCAATCAGGGTCTGATCCGGTAATCTAAATCAGGACCTGATACAAATGCATATCTGCTTGACCAGATAATCGATTCAATGGGGAAACTTTTATAATATTTTTTTTAAAATTTGAAGAAACAAAGCTTAAATGCAATTGCTAGCAATCCAGTTAATGGTATATTGTTGCATACCTGACGCACTATCTTTTTTAATTGATTAAAGCCTGCTAATATTATTATATAGAAGCTTATTTTTTCGAGCAAGCAATAGCGTGGCATCATCAAGAAATACTCCTTACCTAAAATTGAGGGTTGACTGAAACAGACTTCATTCGCCACCAGGGTATTAATTTGGCTAGGGTTATGTGTTATATAGAGTTAACCCGTACCCCGTTAGCAGGAATTGGAGTACGCAGGTTGTCACACCCAGTAATAAAAATTCAAAAAATGTACAAATTAACAAACACTGATTCCTCCATGCCTAAGTCATATAGAATCACCTGGTTTCTGATGACAATGATCATAACCCGACTAGCATTATATAAGGGCTCAGATTTGGTCAGGATGCCGCTTTCCTTACCACTGATAGGGTTCGGATCAGGCACCCTGAACAGGTCCTGATCAGTAATGTAACGCCTCATACTATCCAAACCGGATCAGGCAGCCTTACTAGAAGCGGACCAGGACCGAATCAGTTCAAATAGGGCATTTATGAGTAAGTAAATGACAAAATGAACATTTTTTGTAAATACATTAATTTAAAAATGTTCAATAAATTTGTTTATAAAGTATTTTTACTTTATACTTGCCCATATGTTATCATAACAAAACGCAAAGGAGCGATAACTAAAGTATAAATGAAATTTCGCAAACTATGTATATCTAAAATGGATAATACTCTAGTGAATTTTAACCAAATGAAATTTATTAAAATGAAATAGGGTTCAGATCAGGCAAATAGGGCATACCTTAATTGAAAAATCAAATATTTTGACCAGCTCAGATCCGGCATTTACTACTAGGGATGAGATAGGTTTTCGCAGTACGGTCCGAATCAGGACAAATGGGGTGTGCCCTATTAGTGAAGTCATGTATGATTTCTGTTAAGGGCTAGAGGCAAATGTCCTATTAGGTCTTACCTTATTTCACCCTGATCCGGGCCGGATCTTAATAGGGCATGCCTGAACAAAATGCTAGTTGGGAAGTGAATCGATTTCACGGAGTTTTGAAATCATTTGAATAGGTTAAAACATTCTTTACCAACATTGGTAAGGATATATCATTTCGACCTTGTATTTTTTCGAATCCACTACAGCTTTAATTTTGTTATCGTTACACAGTGAGCATTAGCACGGTAGTAAACGTTTGGAAATCACTTGATGGTCAGTGGTCACCCCAAGATAAGATAGGTTAAAAACTAGAATCATTGTTGAGATAAATAATACTGTATATTTTTATGATACTGTTTCAATGATACTGTATATTTTTTATAATATTATTTTGTTTTGAATACCAAATCCTTAACGAAAAATCAAAACAAAACTCATTTAAATTCTCCCCAATAATAAAATAATTAAATAACACATTTCCAAACCACCCAAAACTGTTTTAATTCGTTTTACCACAATTGCATTTATTAAATTAAATTCATCTCAATTAAATATTTAAATCAAATATTTCAAATGTTAAATTAGAAAAATAAACAGCTTTCCTTATTCAATGTTTCATATCAATTGTCGTTTTCTGTCCACTAGATTCAATCTAGTTGTTGTTCATATCTACATCATTTAAATGTCATCATAATATTATTATGTGACTTCGGATTTTCCATAGATATAGGAAGGACCACAATCTCAAAGGAATGAGAAAAATCCGAAAAAAAAACGGAATTAAATGAAGGAAAACAAAACGAAAGAAAACAACTGGAATTCCACAGACAAGACGGAAAATAATGAAAATAAATGCATTTTCTTTATTTTGAAAACAAAGAAAGTTATGTTTGAATACGTAAAATTGTAAATTATCTCATTTGATTAAATAAATGTTGACATGGAATATAATGGATACTAATTTTTTTTGGTTTGTTGGTTTATGTTTCCGTAAAGTAATTGTTAAGATTTTTAATGAATAATTAAAGAAAAAAAAGGGAAAGATTTTCGCAAAGTGATGATATATAACGATGCAAAATATCCCAACCAGTAATTTATTTAAAACCGTTTTTCCTGAACAAACTTTTAACAACTGTCACAAAACATCAAATTATATGTATAACCAAAAATCAAATTATGTGTATAAGTATAAGTAACCACCTCAAAGATGTTTTCAATTTTTTTTTTCTTCTTTCCTTTGGTCATATTCTAGCTAAAAAGTAAAACCATTTCTAATGGGATAAGGAGATTAAAAACAACATTAATCCAATTATAACAAGAACACAAAAAAAATGCGAAATAAACGAAATCATTTAATGTAAGGAAAAAAGGGTTAATGAGTAAAGTTAAATCTCAAGTTTTGCTATTTGCCGTGATTTTTGAAAATGAATAATTTTCTTTTTGTTTTGGGTAGACAGATGACATAAATTTATTTAATTTTCTTTTAGCAAAATTTAATTAGTCCAATAGTAAAAAAAGGTTGAATCGAAAAAGATATTAATTGCATCAAAATAGAATTATTAGGCTGGAAAAGCTACGTTATTCTGATGCATTATGAGTGATAGGTTGGGTGAAAAACTTAAGAGTCTTAAGAGTCTAAAACTACAAGTCACTACGGTCATCACTGTCCGCAAGGTAAAAGCTCCAATTACAATAAAGAACCATCAAGCCAAACAACGGAAAAGCTTTTGATGAGGCGACTATGGAGTCATAGTCTGATATGCAGTTCTGGAAGTATTTAAAACATAAAACTCTTTTTGAAAAAGAAATAACTTTGGATGGTCTGTTTTGCAGAAATCTTCTTTCCTCAGATATCTTGATCCTAACATGCTGTTTTGGAGCTGTGAGGGACAAAAATTTCTCCACAATGTGAGATGCTGCTTCATTCTACTTCAAGCTTTACCAATTACCATGTGTTTATTCACATAATGATGACTTGTTAGTGCTCACGCTTTAGTCGACAGTCTGACCGGGTCAAATTTAACAGAAATCTAGTTCCTCTAACGTGCACATGTCGGAGTCCCTGAGTCCTTCTGTGTTCCTCCATCGGAGTTACTAAATCGAAAGAGAATCTGTTCGACTAGCGAGCTTAGCCTACCTTTCGATACACCAATTATTGTTTCAGGGCCTATAAATCTCCCTGCGGAGCTCTTTTCTAACTCATTAGCTTTTGAAATTTTCAACTCGCTTATTGACTGTTTTGAAATTCTTTCCAAATTAAATTTCATTGTTCAACGTCGTTCATATAGATATATTGAAACGTTTTAGTTTGCAAACTCTAATTCTAATTTCAACTATTTTAATATTTCAAATCGGCTAATGAGGAACTTTAATATTTTAAGAAATAATTTAGATCTCTACTATCTTCCCTTCGAAGGTTTAAAAATTTGTGTTGGGATGAGACTTATAAATAAATACATTTTCCTATAAAGTTTTATTTTCTATTAAGCGCTAAAATTGCTTTATACCGGTCCTCCAACAAACGTAACCCAAACTTTTTTAATATTTTGACAAAAATTGTGGCCGAGATTAGAGCAAAGTCCCCGGATTGTGAAGTTATCGTTACCGGTGACTTCAACGTCCACAACAAATCATGGTTGGAATTCTCCAAATCGACCGACGATGTTGACAATAGTGGCAAACTGGCAGAAATTTTTGCCGCGTCTCAGGGCCTATTCCAAATTGTTAAAACCCGACTTTAACTCCCAGTAATGGCGGTGATAATAGTTTTCTTTTAGATCTCTATCTTATTACAATGTTAGATATTACGAGTGTCGATGTCGCGAAAGTAGTATTGGAAATTCTGATCATTATTTAAATTCATCAGTTATCAATATTGATTTACTTAAAACTACAGCTCCCAAGCCCCGTAAAATATCTCACTACTCAAAAATGGATAAGAGTGGTCTTCAAAATTTTTTCCATGGTTTCCCTTTCGACCGTCATTGTTTTTACACTGACAATGTAAATGTTTTTGCTCAAAACTTTACAGAAACCATCCAATTTGCTATCAATAAATTTGTCCCTTGCTCCATAGTAAAACCCAAACAAAAATACTTGCATTCGAATGCTGCCAAAACGGCATTAAGAAACAAACGTAGATCATTTAATATTTGGATTCATAACAAAACTCCCACTAGTTGATCCCAATATCTAAAGGCCAACAAAATATCTAACCAGATTATTTCAAACGAAAAGTCTGAAATTGACAGAGCGAAAGTTTTAAAACTTACGTCTATGTCTATTTCTGACAAGAGTTTCTACATTGCCATTAATTCTTTAAATTCTGGTACAAAATTTTCTATTCCCCCTATTATTGATGGTGATTTAATCGTCAATGATCCCGCAAGAAAACCTATCTTATTCGTTGAACGCTTTGCTCTGAACTCCACTGTTTTGGAAACTCCTAAAGAAATGCCCCAAATCCAGTCTTCAGGAGTTAATATGAATGAACTCCACTTCAAACCCCCAAAACAGTCGCCAAACTTTTAAAAGGGTTAAACATACACAAAGCCTCAGGAATGGACAATATTTCATCCATTATTTTAAAAACCTTTTCCTAAGAATTTGCACCAACGTTGACTAAAATATTCTATCACTCTTAGAAATCTGGTATATTTCCCTCGTGCTGGAAGTTGGCAAATGTCCAGCCCGTCCCCAAAATGGGACCAAAATCCGATATCTCAAATTATAGGCCAATAGCTTTACTATCGGTCCTTCCGGTCCTAACCTATTTCAAAATTTCTGGACGAAAATCATTTAATATCCGACAGCCAATACGGTTTCCGAAATAAAAGATCAACTACCGATCTATTAAACTATGTAGCGCATTGCTGGAACAGTATACTTGATAAAGGTGGTGAAACATTCGTTATCGCTTTAGAGATCTCCAAGGCATTCGATTGAGTCTGGCATGCCAACTTAATCAACAAGCTTGTTGCGTATGGTTTTCATCCCAATGTTGTGAGCTGATTCAAAATTTTCTATCCAACCGATACATTTCGGTGATACATTTCGGTTTCCTTAGACGGATTTTCTTCTTAGTCTAAACTAATTAACGCTGGTGCACCTCAAGGCTCAGTATTGTCACCAACCCTATTTTTGATTTATATCCACGAATTGTTGAAAATCACCAGCAACCCAATAAATCGTTTTGCAGATGATAGTACTCTGCACAAGTCGTTAAATTAAATTAAATTAGATTAAATTAAACTAAATAAATTAAATTAAATTAAATTAAATTAAATTAAATTAAATTAAATTAAATTAAATTAAATTAAATTAAATTAAATTAAATTAAATTAAATTAAATTAAATTAAATTAAATTAAATTAAATTAAATTAAATTAAATTAAATTAAATTAAATTAAATTAAATTAAATTAAATTAAATTAAATTAAATTAAATTAAATTAAATTAAATTTTTTTTTTTTTTTTTTTATTCATAGTTAGGCATGTTTAGTGTTAATTATAATAAATTATAAATTAACGTCTCTGAATATCCGAAGATACCATGCCAACTAGGGATAAGAATGGAATGCAAATTAGGATTCTCTGAGAAATTTATGAACGTTAACTTTAAAGCCTTGAGGATTAAATTCATCAGGGAAAACCCAGGAAGGTAAGGCATTCCAAAGATGAGAGACTCTGATGAAAAAGTCACGCTGGAAAGCTACAGTTCTACACCTAATTATTTGAACTGTAAAGGGATGCGCTGCTACGTTTGCTCTGGTGTGACGCGAAAGGTTTGCTGATTTAGGTAAAATCGATTTGATCTCTTCAGAAGCTCGTTCATCCATAATATATTTATAAAATATAGTCAAATCAGCAACATTTCTTCTGTGCTGCAAGGAATCAAGACCGTTAGTAAGACTTGGGTTACCAATGAGTTTAATAGCTCTACGCTGTACAGAATCAAGGCAGTTGAGACTACTCAAGTAAGCTCCACCCCATATGTGAGAACAGTATTCCATGCAGGGACGAATAAAAGATTTATAAACTAAAAGAAGTTGTTCGCTATCGAAAAACTTACGACATCGCCCCAAAAAACCTAACTTTTGAACAGCATTCTTAGCCAGATTAAAAATATGAGAATTCCATTTCATATTATTTTCAATCTCAACTCCTAGAAGTCTGACAGACTCATTCTCTAAAAGATTTTTGGGGCCAAACGTTAATGGAAAAGGATTGGGTGTCGTTATCCTAGAAAAATGACAAACCTGTGTTTTGCTTGTATTGAATTCAACACTGTTAGCAATACCCCAATCCATAATTGTTTTAAGATCAGTGTTAAGGGAATCTATCAATTTTGACCTACACTCACTAAGCGCTAAGGGTGTATATAATTTAGGTGCTTCATGAGACGCATGAAGCGTGCTATCATCAGCAAAACTATGTATAGGATGAACCGTTGAGTCCAACAAATCATTAATATAGATAAGAAAAAGAGTTGGTGACAAAGCGGAACCCTGAGGAACTCCTGCATTAGTTGAAAAAGTATTCGATGATACACCGTCAACATTGACCCGAAATTTTCGATCAGATATAAAGCTCTGTGTCCAAGATATAAGCTGCTCGTCTAAACCATAGGATCTCAATTTGCATATTAGGTTGTTATGCCAAACTTTGTCAAATGCCTTGGAAATATCAAGAGCAACACCGAATGTTTCTCCAAAGTTTTCAAGCGACTTGTTCCAGATATGAGTGACAAAAGACAGCAAATCTCCCGTCGCTCTTCCTTTTCGAAATCCATATTGTCTCTCATTAATTAATTTGGAAGACTCTAAGAAGCTCATTAAATTAAAATTGACATATTTCTCAAAAATTTTAGCAACTACCGATAAAATTGAAATGGGTCTGTAATTCGTAGGATCAGTCTTACTGCCCTTTTTTGGAACTGGCTGTACACTAGCCATTTTCCAAATTTCAGGAAAAATTCTTTTCTTATATGACAAATAGAAGATTTTAGTGAGGATTGGTGCTAGCTCCCTAGCAAATGTTTTAAGTATAATCGGAGGAATAAAATCAGGGCCTGTTGCCTTGTTAGTATTGATTTTCAAAAGCATTTTTCGAACAATGTTTTTCCGAAAAATTATCCGCCTCATTTTATAAGAAACATTAGAAATAGGTTTAGGCTGGAAATTAGGTTCTTTTAAAGTAGAATTTAAAGAGAAATAATGCCAAAGCAAATTAGCTTTCTCTTTTGGATCAATGATAGGGACATCTCTACTAACAAGAGGCGGTAGGGAAGATTTACAAAAGTTGCTTTGGACAGCCTTTGCGGCTTTATAGAAATTGCGTGAACCAGTCGGATTTTCTGCGAATTTAGATGCTTTTTTCCTATTAAATAGATGTTTCTCTTCATCTATTAACTTACGACATAAATTTCTCTCTTTACGGTACTGTCTAAGGTTTTCATCGGTTTTGTTTTGATTAAACTTTCGAAAAGCTTTTTTTTTAACTTTTATAGCTTTTTTGCATTTACTAGAAAACCATAGATCAGTTTTTGGAATGATCAATTTATTAGGAATAAATCTGTGCATACCATCAATTACAGTTTCAGAAAAATTTGATGCAGCTATGTCAGGGTCTTGGCCGGTAAGGCAATAGCGTTTCCAAGGAAAACATCTAAAAAAACTTTTAAGTCCTTGCCAATCCGCAGCTTTGTAATCCCAAACATTGCGAGGATTCGCTTTAAATTGTTTTGGAATTTGTATATTTAGTTGTGTGGAGATCAAATTATGATCTGAACCACCCAATGGTTCTGATATTTTAAATTGAACCAGATATGGATCGTTTGTCAAAAATAAATCAAGTAAATTACTACTTTGACCAGGAATGTCAGGAACTCTGGTTGGCAGGTCTATTATTTGAGTAAAATTGTGATAAAGAGCAAACAACTCAGCCTGTCTACCAACCTAGTCAGTTTTAGAGCTGTATGTAAGCCATTCTTTATTGTGGACATTAAAATCTCCAAGAACTATAAACTTTGCATTAGGATACTCAACCAACCTATCTATCTTCTCAGATAAGTCATGAAATAAATTAGAGTTCTCAGGTGAATTAGGTGAACGGTAAAGTCCAAAGACAAACAGCGTTTGACTTGGGCAACTAATTTTTAATGACACCATATTGTGAAATTTTGCATTTAATTCAAATTTATTTAATCTCACATATGGTATAGTATTCCTAATATAAGCACAAACTCCATGCTTAATGTAGAAAGAGGATTCAAGTTCATAATTGGGACAAAGGTATCTGTTTTTATCTAAGGTCACAGCACGCGCACTGATAATCGTTTCCGTTAAAAACAAAATATCAGGTTTCATAGTTTCAAGAAAAAGATGGACTGAATTAAGGTTTATATTCAATCCTCTTATGTTCGCATAGCTGATAGATAATTTTGCCATTTTAATTCATAGAGAAATATCAATGAAAAACATACATACGAAAACCACAGTAATGCGAAAACAAACAAACTCAAATTGAAATTGCAATTGACTACTTCAACAGCTGGACAACCTGAATCTAAGTCTAGGTTCACTGTTAAAATCGACAATTAAAATTATGAAATTGTAAACAAAATATTATTTTAGAAACATCAAAACAAGATGTAACTCAAAGACAGGAAACTATACATAAAGTGTACTTAAAACCTATTATTGAGTCAACAAGACCACAAGAAAACTAACAACGAAACTAATAAAATAACTACAATTCAACATAAGTCAACAATAAACAATTATTGTACCTTACCGTCCACGAATATTTCGAATTGTTTATTATATTATGTTTACAATAAACAATTCCAATTTAACAGATTATGTACAACAATTGTACACTAAATTGTTAATATATAAATAAAAACTAAATATTCTATTAAAACGCTTATTTTTTTTTGTCTCCTTTTTGAATAAATATATATAAATATCCTTGGCAATAACTGGATCCCAGATCCAATTATAATATAACTTCACAAAAACTCAACTAAAAGTCAAGACCAATGAAAAACTTGTAACTATGACTAAGTTTCCAGTCAAGACTATCAATCGAAATTAAATTAAATTAAATTAAATTAAATTAAATTAAATTAAATTAAATTAAATTAAATTAAATTAAATTAAATTAAATTAAATTAAATTAAATTAAATTAAATTAAATTAAATTAAATTAAATTAAATTAAATTAAATTAAATTAAATTAAATTAAATTAAATTAAATTAAATTAAATTAAATTAAATTAAATTAAATTAAATTAAATTAAATTAAATTAAATTAAATTAAATTAAATTAAATTAAATTAAATTAAATTAAATTAAATTAAATTAAATTAAATTAAATTAAATTAAATTAAATTAAATTAAATTAAATTAAATTAAATTAAATTAAATTAAATTAAATTAAATTAAATTAAATTAAATTAAATTAAATTAAATTAAATTAAATTAAATTAAATTAAATTAAATTAAATTAAATTTAAATAAATTTACGTTAATTTACTTAAATTGAAATTAATATCAACTAGTCGGCTAGTTGAAGTTACCACCGAAAAGATATTTTGAGTACTTGATCACAAGCACCAGTTCTGGCAATGGGTTTTTGCGAGAATAAGTAATCCAGTTTAGCTTACACTAACTAAAACCGTTGTGTTTTGGGTATTCGTATAAATTGATACATAATCAGATATGTACAAATTGCATTAATTATTTTCAAACGATTTTGATGTCGAACAATTCCTTTAAGTTCTCCACTTTCGGATTTCCTCGAATAGTTACTTAGAGTCCAATCATTTCTAACCGTCTACTAAAAACTCTTATGTTCCTTAATTTTCAAAATCAAAAACAATACTGACCGAAATTTTGTTTAATTTTTTATCGTACCAGAAATGAAAATCTTTATAACATAACATTACCAACCATAACAAACTTATATACGACAAATAATATTATCATATTTTTCACATTTCCATATATTTTCATTTCCATTCCATGTAGCTAAGATGTTGATGATGATGATGATGGTAATACATCATATCGGGATTCATTTTAATAAAAATAATAATAATAAAATAAATATAAATATATTCGCGAGATGGCAAAATACAATTTAAGCATACTCATGTATATAAGAGGGTGTGTTAATATATAGTCAGAACGTTTGAGCATAAACGAAATCTTTAAGACAACGGAATGCCACGTAGTGTGTCCAAATGTTCATAAAAGTCTTTGCAAGCAAGCAAATGATAATTTTGTATATAGTTTTACTTATAGTGTTACTTTAGTCAGTCAATGAGTCAATCCCTTAACTGTCTACAATTTTCGTTGGACACTTACTTACACCCCTTCTTTAAATGTTTTGGCTAACGGAAAGTAAAATATTGGCGGTCAGGGAGCTACCTCGTTTATGGATTTAATCACAGTGAAGTAAAGAGAAAATCTTTTACTATATCATGCAATAAAATTTTAATGTAAATTAAACTGTGGCTTAATGGAAATTAAAAGTGACTGTCCATCGTTAACATTCACATCACACCTGATTTTTAGAGGACACTTGTTCTTATTACACGAGTCCACCAGAACTTCTCCCTACGTGGGTGGAATGTGCTTCGTCTTGCGCCGAATTTCCTCCATTTTGAAAAATATCTGTATGGCCACTATGTCTCTGGTCTCTGTCTCTGGAAAATCTGAGAGACAAAAATAGTTAATGTTTTTCCTCATCAATATTGTACGCGTTGGGCGAGTTTGTATAAGTGTTCCATACTACTTTTACCTCGTTGTTTGCCATGCCTTTGCTCTGTTTTTTTTGCAGTTAACTAAAATATATAATTTGTATGTTTACGTACAAATCGAAAACAACAAAATCGAAAAGAAAAATGAAAAAAACAAAAACTGTTAACTAGAAATAAGCTATGTTGCATGCAGCATCTACTATCATATTAATGCTATGGTTAATTGATTTTGTTTTCGCTTATATGTACTGGCTTAGTTGTTTTAGTTAAATTAAGTTTTATTACTTTACATCAACGTATTGATTATTAATAACAGTTTTCGATGTTTTGTTTAATTTATAAATATTACGTAATTTATTTATTAATTATTATTGCAGGGCAGTTTCCAAAAATGTTTTGCTTTAAAATATAAAATTATTTTCTAATAAGAAAATAGACGACCTTGATCACTTATTTCTAAATTACGTAGGTATAATTGTCTCTTTGTAGGGATAGAACCAGTCAACAAATATAATTATTTTTATTGATGATGAATTTTAATTATATAAAACCCTTTCAATTATATACTTTGATCAAGCAAGCCAATTTGTTCATGAACCTGATGAGTTGAACTGCTGTTACATATCCATATTTATGATTCATCATATATTGGGGTATTGCTAACAGTGTGGAATTCAACACAAGTAAAACTCAAGTTTGCCATTTTTCTAGGTTATCAACACCTAATCCATTTTCATTAAAGTTTGATTTAAATGATCTTGAAGAGACAGAATCTGTTAGGCTTCTAGGAGTTGAGATTGAAAATAATATGAAATTGAATTATCATATTTCTAGCCTAGCTAAGAACGCTCTTCAAAAATTAGGATTTTTGGGTCGGTGTCGTAAAGTTTTTAATAGCGAGCAGCTTTTTTTAATATATATGTATGGAATATTGTTCTCACATGCGGGGTGGAGCCTACAAAATCAGTTTGAAATGTCTTGATTCTATATAGCAGAGAGCTGTTAAATTGATCGGCAAATTAAATCTTACTAACGAGCTTGATTTCTTGCAACATAGAAGAGACGTCGCTGATTTGACGATATTTTACAAGTATATTATGGACGAACGAGCATCTGCGGAGAATAAATCGACTTTGACTGATCCAGCAAACTCCGCGCGTTACACCAGAGCATCAATAGCAGCCTATCCTTTTACGGTTCGAGTGACAAGATGTAGAACTGTCGCTTTTCAACGCGATTTTTTTAACAGTCTTTCATCTCTGGAATTCCTTACCGTCGTGGGGATTTCCTGATAATTTTAATCCTCAAAACTTTAAGATCAACGTTAATAAATTCCTTAAAGCAAATTGATTAATGGTTAGCATGGTATCTTCGGATATTCAAAGACGTTAATCTATAATGGTTAACACTAAACATGCCCAACATTGAATAAAAAAAAACGATTACTTCAGATATTAAATAACATTGAAATATGTTCATTGCTCAATTAAAATATGTTCATTGCTCAATTCAGATATGGAATAAATCGAAAAGGCCAGCGTAGCAAATTTTTTATTTTTAAAATAAAATATTAAATTAATGCTAATGAACTTACTCCACCTTACTCTTTACTTCTCGTCGATTCCTAAAATCAGAGTAGACCTGTTCCTTCATCTCAACTAGTAAAAACCTACGACTCCTTGATGTTAATCCTGGATTTTTGTGCTTCTAACAGCGTAAGTAATTTCTCAATGGTCGTGCTAGGTAAACCGCAAGAAAAACGAAAATATCACCTTCCAATCTCGTCACAAGTGGATGAGTACCTATTTCCACTTCTGGTGGTACAGCTAGTCAACGAGTCAATCAGCTACTTTGGTTTGAAGTGAATACCTCCAAACACAACTTGGAGCCATAATGTTGGGTTTGCATTTCGCCAACTGATTTTCAAGCGTTTTTTTTTTCACTATTTTCAACTACATAATATATACTTAATATAATCTTGAATAATCCTCTACCAAAATTGTCATCTAACACGTTTTAGCTTTGCTTGGCGCATCATATGGAGGTTGTTACATCCCAATTTATTAGTTTAAAAAAATTAAACTAGTTTTGAAACAAATAAAAAACAAACCATGACTGAAAGTTCAACATTTCTTGTATTGCGTAATTTGGTTTAAATAATAATTTTATTTATTTATTCCGTATTGCAAAATACAAGAAATAGAGGAAGTTGAATGTTTCGTTTTCGTATTTGTTTTATTTACCAAAATTACAAAATTATTAATTTAAAATAAATTATTTGTGACGAATAAAATTTGCCACAATAATTTTTATATTATAAATTAAAGTAAATATTTTTTGTTTTTTTAACTTTATATTTGGCTTACTAGTTTATATTGTTAGTTGCATAAGTTTACATTCTTTAGATTAATCTATGTGATTTTACTTCAATTTGGTAAAATACCCATTGTCTGACAATATTCTTATTCTCTGACCGTTATCGGAGACTATGTCTTACCCGAAATATGTAAATACACTATTTAAGTGATTTAATACCTTTATGCATTGATTTGATATGAATAAATGTTGAATATATATCGACTATTATCAAAAATGTTTCACCTTCCCAATGGGAAAAATTGATATTCACTCTTTCAAAGGGATAAGAACAGGACTGCTATCTTAGACACGACGAGCCGTATCTGGCAGCTTACTCTAGTGATTCCACAATAATATCAGTATACCTGGGTTGCTTATTTTACATTGCCCTGATTTTGTTTCGGACCCTGAACGATTGTTTTTGCTGTATTTTATTCCACTCTATTTGTTGGACAGAACCGTGATGTACGTTCCATTCCGTTCGGTTACATTCAAAATATTTATTTTTAGAGTTAGTCACATTTCATTTAATGGGCAGATTGAGTTCATTATATGATCTTTGTGTGTGAGAAAATGATTTTTAAGGGTTCGATCTAATATTTAAAGGTCTATACTTTGAATAAAACCTTAGTCAGATAAAATATTGAGTTTGAGGATCAGCAAAACGATTTGAAGTCTCAGAGTTTTCATAATTTTACAGCGACCTCACATCCACCGTGACAATGCTCATTGTAATTGAGCACCTGAAACGCAACGATCTGAAAAGTATTATATATTTTTATAATCACAATTTCCATTTGATTGTTTAATTAAGGCTTACTTATCAAAAATTGAATCGAAATATTAAAATATTTAAATTCATTGGGACATATACTACAAAGAGGAATCTTGCACCAAAACCCGTTGCCTGCGTCCACTATGCTTTCAGCAGTGACTTTCTTATTCAACCCTTTAGAGTCGTTGTTTCAAATTGTTTGTGTTCTTTTTGTATGTTTTGTTATCCTAATGTGCATTTTGGTCCGACGACTACCACGATCAATAATATATCGGCCAAGTCTGAGCCTTGGTTTTAGTGTTAGGAAATGGGTTAATAATTTTTTGAGAGTTTCTGGTTAAAAAATATACAACTAGTGTTGACTAACTGCGAGTGTTAGTCACTTTTGATTTAATGCCGTTTTGTATGAACTAAGTCCTAAAGCTATGAAACTATTTTGATTATTCTTAGATAGATGTTTATGTTCATACGACAACAATGTGATCAGATTTTGGTTAACAGTTAACAAAGTTGTATGGGTCTCTTAAATATCTCATTCCTGTAGACCTTTACGAACAAGGCACAAAGCCTGATTTACTCATGGGCCATCCTGGGCCACGACCTAGATCTTGTGACGCACTATTTTCCTCAATGATTAAAGCCTAGATAAAAAGTTATATGAAGGCTCGATTTTTCGATCAAGCGACAATGTGCCATCATCAAGGAAAATAACTGACTGAATACTAAGGTATCACCTTGTCTAATCATATCCCATTGCTATTGTCAATGCTTATCTCACGTTATTTCGTATGTCAATAGCAATTTAATTTTTATTTCAGTTTCATCCTACTAATATGAGACAAAGTTTGTGCTAAAATCACAAATGTCTTTTCCAACAAAAAAATGCAAAGTAAACTAAAAACTCGAATTTATCACCTTTAATTTTAAAAGATCGAATCCTCCTGTAAAATATCCAACTTAGCTTTTAAATCAAAAAAATATTGAATTGTTTTTTTTATAAATTTCCAATCGATTGACATACTTTTTCTTTAGTGTTTCTTAGCGCGGAGGGTTTGAATTATAATAATAAAAAACGAAAACAAGAACGTAAGAATGGCAACAAAAAACCGAGGGGACAGAATAGAGAAACCAAATTTTATTTAAAACAAAACGAATGAGATAAAAATTTAGATATACATATAAATATCCTTCTTTATTCTTTTGAGTTTCAAATAAGAAAATAATGAAGAAAATAGTAATTGTCTTAAAAATCGTTCAAGTTGAAAATGAATAAAGCAGAGCATGAAGTTTCATCATCACTTAATGAAAATAGTACCTTCACGTATGGTCACTTTTTAACTTTTAAATTTAAACGAAAACTTTTTTTCGTTTAGATGAAAACGAAAAATCAAAGATTTTCTATTTCAATAACTTGAAATATTAAAACTTTTCTCAAATATTATTTCCGTTTAGGATTTTTCTTCATTTATTTGGATCAAGGTGACAAGTGAGCGGAAATTTAACTTTATTTTTATTATATTTGCGTGTCGTTTAGAATGTGTAGTCGTGTATGCGTGTATTCGTGATTTGAATTATCAATTCTTTTAGTTATTTTGGCTTTTTATTTTTAAGATGATGCTAAATATTAAAATGAAAAGAAAATTTTTTATGAAAATACTATGATAGAAGTTAAGGGTTGGTAAAATTTGTTGATGATATATAATAATACCAATTCATGTGTCAATGATAAATTTATATTGTGATGGTTTATTTGTACAGTTTGGTTTGATTTTTTCACCGTAATTTAAACTTTAGTTTGGTTAAAATTGTTTGGGTTCTTCGGTGCTAATGGTTAGTTTATTTGTTGTTTAATAAAACATAATGTATTTTATTAAATTTGCGAGATGTTATTTATTGATTTTAATTATTTTTTCCTAATTAATTTCGTTTGCTATATTTGCAAACTTCTTCAGAGGAATTACTGTTTAATTACAAAAAATTTTTTATCCTTTAGCAAAAGTTTTTACACATTAATTAATAGATTAATTAATAGATTAATAGATTAATTAATTAATAAATAATAAATTACTTACATTTAAAATCCTTAAAAATAATATATTTATGTTGTATTATAAAATACAACACAAAATGCACAACAAAAAACATTAAGTTTTATGAGATAGTTTAAAAATTTAAAAAATTAGCTATTTAATTGTCAGAAATCTGTAAAATTTTTAGTTATATTTTATTTATACTATGTTGGGTTTTTTCAATTTATAATGGATTCTTATTTTTTAAAAGGAAGAATGACTTGTAAATTTGACAATTATTAAATACGCGTTAATGACTAATTATTGGGATAGTATAGCTTGTTTATCGGTTTGAATTACTACAATTTTGTAATATGTTTTGCTCAATAATTACTCGATGGTTAAAAAAGAGATGGCATTCATTTTTATCCAGTGAAAATTGTATTAGTTTGTCAATTTAGATATGTTATTGTTACCATATCTTTCTGTTAATTGAGATTCCAACCAACAAAATCAACTTAAAAATCGTTATTTTCATTTATGTATTTTGAATCAAACTAAAGAATTCTTAATCAGTTAATTGTGTTTTGCCAAATTCTAATATTTATGTGAGTGTTCGAATTATTTTATTAATGAAATATTGTTAAGTAAAAAGCAGATAAAAAGCTATATGTAAATAATTGAATTGTTGTCAAGTGTTTTTAGTTATTGCTTTCAGTAAAATGAAATTGAGTAGAAAAATTCTTTTTATTTTATAAAGATCTAGTTGACCGAATTTTCTAAAAATTATTGTAAATGATTGTAATGAGAATAGATTGAAAATAAATAGATCAAAGAATGTCTAAAATTATTGATGTTATGTTTATATATGTGTTTTGTTTTTATGACTTAATTTCATGTCTTGTTATTGTCCTTGAACAGATAGAATAGCAGAATATATGGTGGATAGATTATCCGTGTCACTACGTAGATTAACGGCATTATTTTGGGTTAATATGTGGCAAGCTTCTAATATTAATCGTTTCTTAAAATTGGACTGTTTACCTAGTATTTTGTAGTTGCTAAAGTCAAATTTGTGTTGTTTTTCTCTTGCATGAGATGCAAGTGCAGATTTGAATGGAGAGTTGGGTAGAAGAACCCAAACAATTTTAACCAAACTAAAGTTTATTTGTACAGTTTTTCTTAAAATATAGTATTTGATTAAAAAACGTAAGATGAGATAGGTAAATTAAGATGAAGATTATATTTTTATAAGGGCAGATTCGTATGTTAATTTCAATGAAAATCATGAGTTTTGTATAATCTTACGTAAATTAGTTTTTCGTAATTAGAAGAAAATCCAAATTTGTTACGACGGTACCACTTTCAAAGTAGCACCTACAATTTTACTGTTACTTAGTTGCAGTTGTTTTGTCATAAGCGATTTCAGGTCTTGTTGCTACTGTCAGATACGGAAGACTGCCTATAACCCTACCTTATCTTAACCTTAATTTGTGCTGTTGTGCATCTTTAAACGGATGCTCCTTTGGAATTTTTCATATTAAAAGTATGTGAGTTTTTCAAAATATACATTGAACTATTGAAACAACTAACTATTTACCCTATTTGCCAATTCGCAGCTTTGTAATCTCAAACATGACGCGGATTCACTTTAAATTGTTTTGCAGTTGGTATATTTAGTTGTTTAAAGATCAAATTATGATCTGAACCACCCACAGGCTCTGACATTTTAAATTGAACCAAGTATGAATCGGTGATCATAAACAAATCAAGTCAGTCTACTTTGTCCAGGAGCTCTGGTTGGGTGTTCTACTATCTGGGTAAAATTGTGATAACGAGCAAAAACTCAGCCTGTTTACCCAGTTCGTCAGTTTTAGAGCTGTATGTTAGCCATTCTTGAATGTGAACTATACACTTAGCATTAGGATACTCAATCAACCTATATATCTTTTCAGAGAGGTCATGAAATAAATTAAACTTCTTAGACGAATAGAAAAAACGATAGAGTCTAAAGACAAACAACGTTTTATCTTGGCATCTAATTTTTAGTGACACCATATTATTTTGTAGTTAAAATTCAAATTTATTTAATCTCACATATTGAATAAAATTCCAAATATAAGCCAAATATCAGGTTAGATATATTTCAAAGATAAAAATGGACTGAATTAAGGTAAACGTACAATCCTCTTATGTTCGCATAGCAAATAGATAATTTCACCATTTTAATTAAAAGCAAGACTTATGTGGAACTCTACTATAATTCAGAAACTAAAATCTAAACAAAATGTTGATATCTAAATTGACTACTTCAACACCTGAACAACCTGAAGCCAAGTCCAGGTTGACTGCTAAAGTCGACAAATAAATAAATAAGTAAAATAAATAAATAAATAAGTAAAATGTTATATATAGAATCATAAACTCTAGAAGTAACACAAAGGAAGGAAACTATACAGAGAATGAAATTATACTGAATTGACAGTACTGTAGGAAAACAATTAACCAAACTATCAATATAAAATAACTAAAGTTTTACATATAATCCAAATAAAAATGCAAAAAATAAAAACAAAGTTATCTCTGAATTGGAATTGGAAGATCTAAATTTCAATCTTTTTATTAGAAATCCTTACGTACAAAACAAAAGGAAAAATAATAGTTAGCTTGATGCAAATATTATTCCTAAAAATAAAATATTAAATTAAAATAATAATTTAATATAAAAATAAAAAAATTTGCTAAAAATTGTATATAAAAATGACAGCAACAAAAACAAACAATGTCTTCTTTCAACCGCTACTTAGATGTTTTTCGGATACAAGTTCATCGTCGGTTTAAAATGCAACAATGAGTCTTCCATTTCCATTCTCATTGAAAAATACACATCAGGTTGACAAGGATCAGATCAAATTTTTGATGAAATGCGTGAATTTAACATTCCTTCCGGGAGCATGTTTCAACTAGAGATTGCAATGCCGGGATGTGTTGCTTCACGAATCCCGGGATTCGTGAAGTAAAAAATCCCGGGATTGCAATCCCTAGTTTCAACCGGGAAAAACTTTTCTTTAATTTGTAGACAAAACTGAATCATCGTCGAAATCTTTGAAGCATAAATATTTGTTCCTTGAAATATCAATGAAGAAAGTTGTTTTAATATCAAAATCGAAGACCAGTTTTTTCATATGCAGGAATTGCTACAAACGATTATATCGATGTGAACTTTGGGTAGTGAGATCCGAAATTCTACGTCCATGCTGACTAAAGCTGTTAGAATTAGGCTGGCTTAGTTGAGAGGGGCAAAGTAAATACTGTCTTTACTTAATGATTCTACACCATGGCAAGAAATTGAAGCCGTCAAACCAATGCAACTCAAGCTTCTGTTATCCATGGTAAAATTTGTTTGGAGCGAGGGTCTGGAATGAAGCAGCTCGCTATAGAAGAGTGAAAAGCTTTTTCTGAAAACCTGAACATCAAAACGGATCCGATTCACGAAACGATTCACGTAAGCTTGGGTTGAGTGAAAGGCTAGCCCCCTATTCCAAAAAAAACATATTTATTATAAACTCTGTTTACTTCAGATTGCGGCCGCTGGACTCGGAATACGATTTGAAAATGGGATCGTGCTAAGCCTTAGAAGGCCAGGAAATCTGCTAAAACTTACAAACCAAGCCGATAGTTATACATTAGATGTAGTGGAATTACAAGAACTATGATGGCCAGCCAGTGGTATACATGCAAAAGCAAAAAGATACATTATCTACTATTGCGGTCATCAAAACGGAGGAGAATTTGGAGTTGACCATCTCATACGTCATGCGTGAATCAACATGTTTTCCCAATATATGGATCTGAACAATGAGAATCCGTACGCAAAAATTTAATGTGACGATCTATAACGTTGCCCTTTTGCACGCGTGATATTAAATTTTATCTTTAGTGGAGGGATGGAGCCTTGCAGCACATGTTCCTTACCTCATTCAATTTCCTTGCTTCTCTTCCTAAACACGACACAAATAAATATAACCTGCACAAATAAATTAGAAAATACAAATTATCTTCTTATAACTTCACAACTATTTGTTTTTTTTATTGCACACATTTAAATTACTTTTTTCTTTTAAAAATTACAAAATTTTCTCAATATTTTAATTGAACAATAAATGGAACATAATTATTTTATTATACTTTAATTGTTTTTTTTTTGATTTCTTTATATTTTAATTAAATTTACTTTAGTTGAAATTACCTTAAAACAACAAAAAAATTAAATAAATGATAAACCTTATTGTTTGATGCTGGGATCCTGGTCCAATTTCTTAAAATCTCCAACTCCTTGTACCTGCTGATTTCGGTTGAGAATCTCTAACTTCTGTTGAGAATCTGTTGTGTTTACTGCACCAGCGTTGTTGTCCCGTTCAAGTTCCAGAAAAAAGAGAGACTTCTTCATGGCTATCGCTGACTATTTATAGAATATTGAACAATTTTCCCCAAGACTTGATTTCCGGCTTCTTCATTACTAAATCCATGTTGCCGGTTTGTATTTTATTTCCCCTCAGATTTTTTTTTTTTCGAACCATGGCTGACAATTTCGAACTTTTAAGGCAGATGTACATTTTGAGTTTTGACTCAACGTAACGACGTTTGTTTTTGTTTATTTGTTTAAAAGATGAATATTTGGTTTCAGGCCCTCAATCCGGTCTGACTCAATTCAAAGTTTTTCGTTGAACAAAACGTTGTAGTTCCAACTCCTAGGCAATTACAATTTCCCTAATATGTTCTCCCTTTTCAGACAGTTCTGAGATTTATTTAAATGTTCGTGTGATAGTTGTATTTCTTTCATCGTTTTAGACTTATAATATTATTACAAATTTCCTTCTAAGCTACATACAATTTAAGTTTTCAAAATACAGACTTAATATTTAGCTAATGCACCTATATAAAACAACTTTTGAATTTATTTATTTAATAATTGATAACCGTTTAAGTTTTATTGCCTAATCATCAAACAATTAAATTAAACATTTTTTTTTTTTAAAGAATGAAAAGATGATGGCAAACGAATAATTAAAAATCAAATGCAAATGAAATGAATCGAGATTAAAATGTAATAAGAAATTTGAATTTATAGGAATTCAACGGAAATTTGAAATCTATATCTAAAATTTTTGAGTTTACTGGCAAATACCATTTAATGCCCGTTACAGATCGTCAATGTTCATGCACCTGCTGAACACAAATTGACATTAAAGATATGTTCTTCTTTGAACTCAAAGAAGTCATCAATAACATCTGCGGCACGATATAAAAGTTTGGGTGGTGAATTCAATGCTAGAATTTAATAAGCACAACTTAAAATACATATATTAACACTAACAAGGCAACAGACCCTGATTTTATTCCTCCAATTATACTTAAAACATTTGCTAGGGAGCTAGCACCAATCCCCCCTAGAATCTTCTATTTGTCATATGAGAAAGGAATTTTTCCTGGAGTTTGGAAAATGGCTAATGTACAGCCAGTTTCAAAAAAGAGCAGTAAGAATGAACCTACGAATTACAGACTCATTTTATCGGTAGTTGCTAAAATTTTTGAGAAATATGTCAATTTTAATTTAATGAGCTTCTTAGAGTTTTCCAAATTACTTAATGAGAGACAATACGAATTTCGACAAGGAAGAGCGACGAGTTAGGATTTTTAGGGCGATGCCGTAAATTTTTTAATAGCGAACAACTTATTTTAGTTTATAAATCTTTTATACGTCCCTGCATGGAATACTGTTCTCACATATGGGGTGGAGCATACTTGAGTAGTCTTAATTGCCTTGATTCTGTACAGCGTAGAGCTATTAAAATCATTGGTAAATCAAGTCTTACTAACGGTCTTGATTCCTTGCAGCACAGAAGAAATGTTGCTGAGTTGACTTTATTTTATAAATATATTATGGATAAACGAGCTTTTGAAGAGATCAAATTGATTTTGCCTAAATCAGCAAACTTTTCGCGTCACACTAGAGCAAATATAGCATTGCATCCCTTTACAGTTCAAATAATTAGGTGTAGAACTGTAGCCTTGCAACGTGACTTTTTCAACAGAGTCTCTCATCCTTGGAATGCCTGGGTTTTCTCTGATGAATTTAATCCTCAAGGCTTTAAAGTTAACGTTCATAAATTTCTCTAAGAAACTTATTTTGCATTCCATTCTTATCCCTAGTTGGTATGGTATCCTCGGATATTCAGAGACGTTAATTTATAATTTATTATAATTAACACTAAACTTGCCTAACTTTCAATAAAAAAAAAATAGACCCTAAAACACATTATTGAAAACATATATTATAGACTTCTAACAAAATAAATGTTTAATCGTAAATGTCAATAGTAAATTACAATCAAATCTACATTGATCAAATATGACTCAAAAAATGTTACTTTAGGTATAGGGTCATTCCAAAGTGACTAACGTAACCTTATAACTAAAATAGTAAAGATTATTTTAAGCACTTATTGACTTTTTAAAATGTAAATCGAGTTTATTTATCTAAATCAGAAAGCTTTTTTATTTAAATTAAATTTGTTAGATATTTTTTAAATAAAAATGTAAATGTGACTAACGTAACATTTTTTATACCATTAAATTAACAAATAAATTATGAACCAAAATTCTCTAGATTTTGAAAATGAAACATAAAATTTATTGATAAGTTTCTTCAATGTAATTAATGTATTTTTTAAAAAAGCCAATAACTTTTTAAAAAATTTGTTAGTTTTTCATAAATTGACGCTTTTGATTTAAATGATGTGTGACTAACGTAACGTGATCAACGTAACACAAAAGAATTCATGTATTTAGAATGCTTACCTCATTTATTTGGAAAGCAAAGCAGTCCAATTCAGATACTCCAAACTTTAGCTTACAGAAAATAAAAAGTCTAAAACAATTCGGTTTATTATATTTGTGTTATGCTATATTCTTTTTAGATATACATATTTTAATTCGTATATTAAGCCTTTTTCACAACCATGCGCTTAATTGCATTCTAAACAAAATAACAATATTGGACTTTTCACAGTTGTTGCCATATCTTATAGTAAAATATATGAAATAAAAATTATAGGTCACAGTTACAGTTTTGTGAAGAAAAAAAATTTAGCTTGAAGGTTGACTTTAAAATGGAATGACCTTATAATATTATCCATAGCTGTTTATGGTAACTCAAGAAAGATTCAATTACACGAGCTTGTAAGTGGTTTAAATTTCACTATTTTTCGATCAATCAAGTGTCGAAATTTAGGGGGGTGGAGAGGCTACATACTAAAAATATTTTTTTACAGTAAAACAAAAACTGTGTATTGCAAAATTCTAAAAAAGCTTGTAATGATTTCTAAATTAGTTGATCTTTCAAATGAAACCTCACTTGAATGGATCAAAAAAGGTTTTCTTACCCTCTTTAATCCCGTCCCATATAAACACACAGATATGTAATTATTTGAGACTGCTATAATTTTTACACAAAATTTGCCAAATTTCCTAGATCTGTAAATTTTAACAAATTTTTCTGTTAACCAGTGTCGAAACGTAGTGTCTTTCAAATGACACCCCACTTGACCACATTTTAAATAGTGTTTTTACCCTTTTTCATTTCCACCCTTTTAGTAAATATAATTATGAGTATATCACACTTCTATATATTTTTTATTAAAAACGTACTAATTTCTACACGGATAAAAATAAAGCTATGATTGCAGGTTATAAGTTTGGTATAACATAATTATAAATGTTTATTCCCGATAACCACTTTTTATAATATTATTGTAATATTCATGACTTTAAGGCATCAATTTTTATGAATATTTAGTCGTGGAATATAAAACGTTGGCATAAAGTTTTGATAAAAACAAAACAATGATTACTATTCATAAACAATGAATAAAAAAATTATAATTTTTCATGCCTAATAATCAGTTTATATTTAAAAATGTGCATGTAACAGAACTAGGAAGTATGAAATTTTATGAATAGCAAGGTATAAAATATATTCTCACCAAATAATAATTTTTATTTTCTAGTTATTTTATATGTTTTGTAGGAATGGAGTATTTTTTATTAGTGCGAAATTTTAATATTAGTTTTTCGACAGTAAATATAATCTTCTTATATATTAATACGCTAGATTAAAACTTTGTGGAGCATAAGGCTTTTTTATTCGCAGATGGATTCAATTCAAATTTTCACAGCTAACTGATATTAGTGTAACCTATATTGGGATCCGGATTCAAACAAATCGGATCATAAATAAAAAAGTTATTATATACGGAAAACTTTTTCTATACATATGCATTATAAGTTTACATACATATAAAAATATATTTGCTATCGAACAACGAACAACAAAAACGAAACTTAAAACTTTATTTTGTTATTCTTTTTTATATTTAATTTTTTCTCAGCTGTTAGTATATTTATTTCTTTGAATGTGAATAAACGTACATATTGTTTTTCTATGTTTTAAATTTCATTTCGAATTTTTTCTTATGCGTAAGATAGGTTTTGAGTTAGATCGTGTGAATCCTTTTGTTCGTTCTTTTAAATCAATGCATGAATTTTGTGAAAGACCTGAGAATGTTACTGCTGATGTGTCAATGGTTATAAAAGTTAACAGAGAATGTGATATTCGTCGTTTTAATGATGCTGTTCAAACTGATGTGGTTGCTATTTTTAAAAATGATGAATTTTGTTAAATTTGTCAGATGAAGATAGAATTGATGGAAATGAAATGATTAATAAATTTGTATGTACTGAAATCCCTGATCCCATTCTTTTTCCTAAATTACATGAATATGTGAAACGTCATATGATGCATGAACCATGTGGTGCTCTAAATCCCAATTCTGTTTGTATGAGAGTGGTAAATGTAGTAATAATTTTCCAAAACCTTTTTCTGAAAATATTAAAGAATATGTGAATGGTTATCCTTTGTACCGTCGACGTGATAATGGTATGAGTGTTGATGTACGTGGTGCATCTCTTGATAATAGATATGTTGTTCCGTATAATATTTATCTTCTTGCAAAATTCAATTGTCATATTAACGTGGAAATATGTACGACTGTTAAAAGTGTGAAATATGTTTACAAGTATGTATATAAAGAGTATGATTCTGCCAATGTTGAATTGAGAGTGAATGGAGAGAATGCAGTGAATAATGATGATGCGATTGTGGGAAATGAAATTCAAGATTTTTTGAATGGACGGTATGTTGGTTCGACTGAACCTGCTTGGCGCATATTTGAATTTCCAATGCATTTTCAATCTCATACAATTATTCGACTTGATTGTCATTTGCCTAATAGACAAAATGTTTATATCAGGAATGGTAATGTGGCTGGCACAGTCGCAAATGTATCAAGAAC
>CAVNZG010000799.1:128009-213653 GCA_963693315.1 Diogma glabrata
AGAGAGAGAGGGAGATGTTGCCTGGTTGGAATACTTGGCAACTTTTTCAGTTTGCAAATGCAGTTATGTTAGATAGCCTCGTAGGCTTAATTAATATAAAGATTAAAACAAATTGGCATAAATTGATGATAATCGACAACAATGAATAAACTTCCTTGATCGGTATCAACAATTGCTAATCTACGTTGTGCTCTGAATCCCAACCCCGTACAAGATAAAAAAGGCTTGCCCTTTGTATCAGCATATTTCGTCATTTATAAAAATACAGAGACCATCCGTTATAATCACGAATATAAAAACTTGATAATAAATTTTCATTCAACAATAAGAAACATTTAAACATAATATTTCACTAATGAAAATAATAAATTTTTCGCAGACGATACAAGAAACTACAAAAAAACATATTTCAACATAAATGATAACAAAAGCACTACAAAAAATGTTATCCAATTTTAAACTTACAGTTTTTCTATATAGAACTGAATATATAAAGAAAAAAACATTGAAAGCTTTTTCAAACTTTCTTGAATCTTTTCTCTCTATCTACTGTATTCGGAAAAACATAATAATTGTACATGTTCAACTGTGGGGCGTGATTCTTTGAAAATCTCTCATTGATATTATTTTTCTCAAAAGTCTTTTATAGAACTAAAAGCTTTGGTATTTGCTATCATTGAAAAGCGCGCATATGCAAAATAAAATAATATTAAAAAAGTTTGTTGATTCTTGCTCCGCCCTGTCTGTTTATTTATAACAAAAGAAGAAATTTATTTATGGTTATGTTTTATTTGTTTTAATTTATACAAATATTGTAAAATATTTATATATATAAATAAATCAATTAATATATATATATATATATATATATATATATATATATATATATATATATATATATATATATATATATATATATATATATATATATATATATATATATATATATATATATATATATATATATATATATATATATGTATATATATATACCAGTGGCGGATTATCATATAACTTTATGAGGCAACCGCACCAGAGCCCCACGATTCAGAGGCCCTTTTCAAAGCAAAAGCCAAAAAGAAATTAAAGCAAGACATATAATTAAAAAATTTTATTTGGTTCAAAATTTCATTTCCAATAGAAAGAATCAATAAATCGCTCAAACGTTCATTACTCATTACTTTCATCGTATGTGATGCTGAGTGCATTTGACAATTGTTTACCGTTTAAAAATTAGATGAAACAGAATTGAAAAGCTGAGCGTCTTCATCAAAAACTTTGTTGTAGTCTTTATTTTCGAAATATGTAAGTAACGAATCAAACAGTTTTTTGTCACCAGGAGGATGACCACTATAGCGGTAGAAAAAATAAGTGATTTCAAGCATTTTTTACGGGGATATATGGGGATGGCGTCTTTCTTGTATTAAACATTGTATACTCAATATAATTTTCATAAATTTTTATTGAAAAATATGAAATAGTAATAAATGTATCAGCTTTGTTGTGAAGTCCTAAACAAAATTCTCCCTCCACCGTCCCATGTATTTCTCGAGAAAAGGGTTTCAAAAGAACCAAATACAAAGTTTAATATAATTTGTATTTTTTTTTTTTTTTTTTTTTTAATAAAATGTGTTGTGTAATAGGGTTTAGAATATGTGTCACAACAACACATAAATACCTTTTAAGACCTAGGTCTAGACCTGGGTCCCACAACAACTGGCGTTCTGAGGTGTAGATTAACGCTTTTTTTAAACATCTGTGGGTTGAAGCCACCTGAGACTAAGTGTTCCGGCAAACTATTCCATTTGTACGCAGTTCGGACAAAGAAGTCTCTCTGCGATCTGCCAGTATGACAGCGCGGGATCTTTACCGTTTCACTGGTTGCGGCAGCCGATTGCCGAGTGGAACGGGGGTAAGAATAAGTTTGAGGCATGATGCCGCTGATTTCATCTGAGCACTGCTGATGACGATATTTGTAAAAAACAACGAGGTCAGCAACAGTGCGACGATGTTGTAGGGAATCAAGTTGTGATGTCAAAGTTCGATCACCTACAATTCGTATAGCTCGCTTTTGAACAGAGTCCAAGAGGGCCAAGATGGAAACAGAGGCAGCACCCCAAACTTGACAGCAGTACTCCATACAGGGACGAATATAGGACTTATAAACATGGAGCAATTGGTATGGAGTGAAAAATTTTTTGCATCTATTTAGGAGGCCGAGTTTTTTAGACGCGCTTTTTGCCATCGCCATTACATGATCGTTCCAGAGTAGGTCATTTGAAACTGTGACACCCAATAAACGAATGTTTTTACATTCACCCATTGGTTCATCACACATACTAAATAAAATATCTTTGGGGAACTCGGTCTTTAATCTGGAAACAATCAACAGCTGTGTTTTGGTGGAGTTGAAATTGACAAGGTTTTGGTCACCCCAGTCGGCGACTTTATTCAGGTCTTTGTTCACGTTTATGGCAGCGTCTCTCCGGGCAGGATTAATTCGTTCGTGCATTTTACCTTTTGAAGGAAGGGGCTCGAACGACTTGTGCAGAGTACTATCATCTGCAAAACTATTTATTGGGTTGCTGGTGATTTTCAACAATTCGTTG
The DNA here is from genome assembly GCA_963693315.1 of Diogma glabrata. Taxonomy (NCBI): domain Eukaryota; kingdom Metazoa; phylum Arthropoda; class Insecta; order Diptera; family Cylindrotomidae; genus Diogma; species Diogma glabrata. The sequence continues at coordinate 130,619 of CAVNZG010000799.1, forward strand.
ATATAAATCAAAAATAGGGTTGGGGACAATACTGAGCCTTGGGGTACACCAGCGTTAATTAGTTTAGACTCAGAAGAATATCCGTCTAAGGTTACCGAAATGTATCGGTCGGATAGAAAATTTTGAATCAGCTTCACAACATTGGGATGAAAACCGTACGCAACGAGCTTGTTGATTAAGTTGGCATGCCAGACTCGATCGAATGCCTTGGAGATGTCTAAAGCGATAACGTATGTTTCACCACCTTTATCAAGTATGCTGTTCCAACAATGCGCTACATAGTTTAATAGATCGGTAGTTGATCTTTTGTTTCGAAAACCGTATTGGCTGTCGGATATTAAATGATTTTCTTCCAGAAATTTTGAAATATGTGTATTAATATAATGCTCATAGACTTTGGATAGGACCGATAGTAAAGCTATTGGCCTATAATTTGAGATATCGGATCTTGGTCCCTTTTTGGGGACGGGCTGGACATTTGCCAACTTCCAGCACGAGGGAAATATACCAGATTTGTAGGATTGGTAGAATATTTTAGTTAAAGTTGGTGCAAGTTCTTTGGAAAAGGTTTTTAAAATAATGGGTGGAATATTGTCCATTCCTGATGCTTTGTTGATGTTTAACCCCTTTAAAAGTTTAGCGACTATTTTGGGTTTGAAGTGAAGTTCATTCATATTACCTCCTGAAGACTGGATTTGGGGTATTTCTTTAGGAGTTTCCAAAACAGTGGAGTTCAGAGCAAAGCGTTCAGCGAACAAGTTAGCTTTTCTTGCGGGATCATTGACGATTAAATCACCATCAATAATAGGGGGAATAGAAAATTTTGTACCAGAATTTAAAGAATTAATGGCACTGTAGAAACTCTTGTCAGAAACAGACATAGACGTAAGTTTTGAGGCTTTCGCTCTGTCAATTTCGGACTTTTCGTTTGAGATAATCTGATTAGATATTTTGTTGGCCTTTAGATATTGGGATCGATTAGTGGGAGTTTTGTTATGAATCCAAATATTAAATGATCTACGTTTGTTTCTAAGTGCCGTTTTGGCAGCTTTCGAATACAAGTATTTTTGTTTGGGTTTTACTATGGAGAAAGGGACAAATTTATTTATAGCAAATTGGATGGTTTCTGTAAAGTTTTGAGCAGAAACATTTACATTGTCAGTGTAAAAACAATGACGGTCGAAAGGGAAACCATGGAAAAAATTTTGAAGACCACTCTTATCCATTTTTGAGTAGTGAAATATTTTACGGGGTTTGGGAGCTGTAGTTTTAAGTAAATCAGTTTTGATAACTGATGAGATTAAATAATGATCAGAATTTCCAATACTACCTTTCGCAACATCGACACTCGTAATATCTGGCATTGTGGTAAGATAGAGATCTAGTAGAAAACTATTATCACCGCCATTACGGGGAGTGAAAGTCGGGCTTTTTACAATTTGGAATAGGCCCTGAGACGCGGCAAAAATTTCTGCCAGTTTTCCACTATTGTCAACATCGTCGGTCGATTTGGAGAATTCCAACCATGATTTGTTGTGGACGTTGAAGTCACCGGTAACGATAACTTCACAATTAGGGGACTTTGCTCTAATCTCGTCCATAATTTTTGTCAGTATATTAAAAAAGTTTGGGTTACGTTTGTTGGGGGACCGGTATAAAGCTATTGTAAAAAAAGTCATTTCTGGAAGACAAATCTTTAAAACCATTGTATTGAAGCCGTCACCGTGAAGTTCAAAATTTGGAAAGCGCGTGTACGCAACACTCTCATGAATGAATGCGCATACGCCCTGATGGAGTTTGAAAGCTGATTCGAGCCTATATTTGGAATTAAGCGATTCTATAAAGAGAAAATTTTCAGAAACTTGTGTTTCTGTAAGGAATAGAATGTTCGGTTTGTCGTGCTCAAGATGATGTTGCACGTGGTCATGGTTAGCGTTCAATCCGCAGATGTTTTGAACATGTATTTTAAAATTTTTTATTGATTCATATATGTTTTGTCCCTGCAAATTCCGTGGACATGCCGCTTTATGGGCGGGTGGATTGCGCAAATTTGCTTTACCACTTGCAGACTTATTTTTTTTCGGTTGTACTGCCATATATATATCAAAATGTTTATTTTATTTTTTTGTGTTTTATTTTAAAATGCATAACTAAGTAAAAAATCCTATCATACTACAAAATATGACATATGCCAATATTTCATGATAAGATGAAGAAAAAATAACAAAATAATAAGTGAAAAACAAATTGTGAGAAATTTGCAGAAAACAAAACAAAACTAAATGCCAATAATCCAGCTGATGCAGCGCACCCCAGACGCACCGCCCACCACTTCAATCGAGGCACAAAGCCCACACATAACTACGTGTTGGTTCGATTCCTCGGTAGAGCTAATGAGCGGTACCGCTACGGAACGCTGCCCAGCTAAGACTGGAAGTGCTGCCTAATTAAAGTTCGTCCGCCAGCACCCTAAGATATCATCTTGGCTAATGACATCTCCTGCCATTGCCAGTGGTATGTGATATCTCACGCTAACTCATATGTCAATGGCAGGGACTGGAGTACGCAGGGTAGTCAGACCCGTAGATCAACATTGATCATAATCGATCAAAATCGATCCCTCCTGCGGCAGATCCCTCCTGCGGTATTGATGTAGTTTTCGTTGTACGAATCCGTTTTTGTTATTGTGATTTTTTACAAAATTGTGACCGATTGAAATTTTTTTTAATTTTTCGTTCATATTTTTTGTACACGTAAGAAATAGTAAAAATTGAAATGGTCAAATTTTTGACTAGGATAATTAAGGAATATGGGGATCGGGTTTTTATTTTATTCAGTATATGTTCAATATGGTTTTCATAAATTTTAATAAAAATATTAAAAATGTAGTAACAAAGTTATCTCCTGGGATGGAAAGAGCGAGCTGAAATTAAAAAACCGGCTTCATTCCATAAAATGACTTAGTCATTTTATGAAATTTTGACTAAAAATTTTACACATATTTTCGAAGGTATAACCTTTAACCTAAAACAAAAAAAATTAATTTTGTTTTTTGTTATCCATTACAGTGGCTATCCCTTTTAAATTAGATTTTTGTGATGCTCGATTCACAAAATTCAACATTTCCACACTGAAAAAAAAATTGAAGTTCATGACAACCTAATATCGAAGTTGGCAGTTGATTATTCATGCAAAGAAAAATTATTTGCAAACAATTTCACTGTGATTGGGACAACTACACGATAACATTTTTTTAACAACAGAATGAGGTTTATTTAAAATATGAAGTATTACATCCAATATAACAGTAGTTGAATAAAGATAATAACTATTTCCCTGAAAAAAATTTTCTTTGGCATTATATCATGAATTTTTCATTTTAAAATTTAAGTATTTGAGATCAATTGAACTATATTTTATTTTCACATAAATATTTCGTGTGATTGTCTCAAATTCATCGATTTATAATTGTAGAGTTGTTGAAGCAATTTCGTAGTTTGATTCGCCATATGTGACCACACGGTGAGGTTGAGACAATTGCATTTCGATTGGAAATAGGACATGTTTTTTTCAGTGCAGAGGACAAACATCAAAATGTTTTCGAATCGACATAGTTTTTCCATCAAACCGGTTGTCATTGCTTTGTTATAGTCACTGAAAGTTTCTTGAGCAAGGAATGATTTTGAAACATGAAACTTTCAAATAACAAAAATTTAAAGCGTGAGCTGATTGGTATCCAGGCGACCATCTCGTTCCAGTTGCTTTCTGTAACATGTATTCTTTATTTAATACGGTTAATTGTTCTTGTTATCGGTTCCATCGAAAAGCTGAATACACGAAAAATCCATAAAGTTTTTTGACCATATCAAAAAACTTAGTTGCAACAGTATTTTCAGAAACACAATTATTACATTTATATTAACGATAGAGCAAAGCAAGGCACAAAAATTGCTGTTAAATTTATTTGACAAATTTAACTTTGTAGGCCACCATAAATTCCTGCCGTATTGTAAGCGTTATCATTGTCATTATCGATTGGCCTTTACAATTATCAATATTTATTTGATTTCTTTCGTGGAATTTCGGAACGATATCAAAAAGATACTTCAATGACCTTCGATTAAATTGTATGAAATAAATCGTTTATAAATGATATTACTTTTTACATATCGGACACAAAAAGACAACTGGTCTATATGACTTACATCCTGAGTGGGATCGACACCAAACGAATAATATCAAGATTCGATGATTTCTGAAACAATGCGATCTTTAAAATGTTTGGCCATTATAAAGATGAATTCTACACAATTTGTGCTTGAAAGACACGAAGTTTTTCCTAAACAGGTTCTAAAAAATTTCATTTTCACGTGAAACTTCCAAAAAAGCGTCAAATTTAGCCAATATTGTGTTTTGATGCTAAAATTTCTTCGTGACCATGTTAATCAAGTCCTCGTGATGCAAGCAGTTTCACAATCTTCACATCACGCAATAAAATTTTTTTCTAATAGCTCATTTCAATTTCAGTTAAATTATTGAACGATTTTTGGGAAATCAATTAATTTTTTATACGCATTTTATATGTAAAATCGTTCCTCAGTATCACAATACTTCCAATTTTTGAATTTTTGGATTTTTGAATCCATTTTATGAAAATGTTTGCGATTTTCTACAAACTGCTTCAGCTGACGGTGAATAGATTAGCCAATCTCGTTTAATTTTTTTACCATTTGGCAGTTGGCAGTTCACACTCAATGAAATTTCGATCATATTTTCCAGAATTTTTTGTCACATTCTTCGATGTGATATTAAAAGTTTTGACAGTATATTTAATACAGTTACCATAATCCAAATATTTTGTAAAATTGTTTGATTTAATGCTATTGACCAAATACCTGCATCATTCGAATATAAAGTTGGAGTTGTTTCCTTGAGTATCCAAAAACTCCAACATTCATCAATATCGCTTTCTGATTCACTTCAAATTTCAGTAACATACGTCTTTGATGTTGATGGCACCACAAGAGTGCAACTTCAGAAAAATCCGTTTTATTGTGATGTTTATCATTTTCAATTGTCAAACCGGCCATGGATGATTTGCTATTATTTTCGTTTGCTGCGTTTTTGTAATGAATAGCTTGGAAGAATGCTTGAACACAGCGTATTATAGTCTCTGATTCTTTAGTTGTCATTTTTTTAACATAAGTAGCTTGTAATAGTTTTTTTATCCATCCCTCATTGACAGATGCATTTTTCTTATAGTTTCAGTAACTCATAGTTGTTTTCATTTAATTACATAAACATTAATATTTAATTTTACAACCCCTTAAAATTGACTCACACTGCGTTTCCATCCGTTCAATTTCACCATACTATTTGAATTTGAATTCTCCATACACTAACCGTGATTAAACAACGAAGTTTTCAAACCTCAAAACAGCTGTGCGTATTTGTCCAGTCGTCAACATGAAAAGAAGTAATATCTTGTTTTGTTAAACATTCGATTTTTTGTTGTATGAGTATTTTCCCTCAAATAATCTTTCCGTTATGGAACTGAACTTCACTGTAATGCTATTATAGATTGTATTTTTGCAATACCTAAACACCATACAGTCGATTAAACTCGCATTCAACTTATTTTAATTCATTGATAATTGTTATTAATGTATCGGAAATGATTTATGTCGCGAAATTATTTTTGTACAATATTACTGAACAACAAACAGTTTTGTGTAACTACAAAAAGTTCCTAACAATTATATACTTGATGTAAATTAATTGTCTTACATCAAAAATACTGTACGCGAAGTTTTCGAAATTCATTTTTGGGCTATATAAGGCGTGACTGTAACATTATCACTCTCTTAGTTTATTACATTTTTCATTTTGGATGGTTGACGTCTCTTGATCGACCATCACTTTTTTTGATTAAAAAAAATCATTTTTTTGAGAAGTTGGTCTGACATCTTCATGTTGTCGCAGAAGAATTAAAAATTTTTTTTGGTGTGTAAATTCATGTGTTCTCCCATAAATAAAATCAGTTTTGTGATTTTTTAAGTTGTTTAGTGTGATCCTTAAGTCCTTTTGGATTGTAAATAATTTATTAAATAGTCAATTTTAAGAGTCCAAGTTATAGTGTAATATAAATGCATAATAATAAGTAAAAAAATACCATGTATGTTTGTCTTCGTCCAAAGTTTGTTTTTATGGAAAAATTCAACTAATAAGTTAATAAACTAAGGTAACATTGAATTTTTTTTTGTATAACGGGAGAGGGACAGAAAGGAAGTAAATCTAGAAACAGTTAGATTACCGCCTAAAAATAGTACAAATTTATAACTTACCTTAAATTTATACATATGCAATCTTAGATTAAATAAACATTGTCGCAATATCATTGTTAAAATAAATTATCTAAAATTATTTACTTTGTAACTGGGGGTGAAATTTCATTTATTCGTTGTGATACCAAAACAAAAGAAGAAAAGACAGAACAAAGCTGTACTACTACATACAATATACGCAGCGGGATCGTGTCATTTTGCCACTTCATCGATTGATAGGGCGAAACCGTTATTTATTGTGACATATGTAACGGGGCGTATAACAGTTGCTTGTTCTTACCGTGCTGGCTGGAGCTACATCATCAGGTTCAACTTGTTTCAACATATTTTGTTTGTGCAATACTTACATCGTCATTTTCAACTTACAACGTGTTTTCCTACAAATATTTGTATCATCTTTGGTCAAGTTTTACCGCGTATGGTTATTCAATATTAATATCATCATTGTCCATTGTTGCAACGAAATTTTTTTCGAGATCGGTACCATATTGTCAAGTTTTTACAACGTGGTTGTGTACAATGTCAGTATCACCATTGTCAGTTTTTTTTTACAACGTATTATTCACCGATTATTGTTACAAGTCCATTTGTGTTTCAACGTTTTACTCAACAATTATTGAGACAAATTATTACATTTTTTGATTACAACGTTTTACTCAACGATTATTGAGACAAGTTGTTACATGTTTTGATTGCAACGTATTATTCAACGATTATTGCTACCAATTATTATATTTGTAGTTCAACGTATTAATCAACATTCATTGATGCCGAATATTACATTTTTTGATTACAACGTTTTACTCAACGATTATTGGACAAATTGTTACATTTTTTATTCAACTATATTGGAAAGTTATTTAATGCTGATTTATACAACTATTTACCAGTACCTGTCTTTATCAAAGTAATTGGACACAGTTATTACTGATGGAGGGCTGATATAACGGAAACTTGGAGGGCTGGAGGATTTAATCATGGGTGAGTCAACTTATTTTATTTGTGTGTTTTTTTTTATTGTGTTTAACGTAGAAGTGTGAATGCGTGGGAGAGGTCGTATCCGTGATTGAATGGGGGCGTGTTAGTCGTTGCATGAGTGTGCGAACTGGCGGTGTGGGTAGCGAGACACATTTGGTCTGGATTGGGACTGATGCTATTTTAATTGGTGTTGCTTCGAGTTCTCACTTAACTTATCAAATGCCTCTTTTCATTGTATTTCCTGAATTTGATAAAATTATATCTTTTCAAAATAATCATTATAAACGATGCTGTAATTCAAAAAAAAGGGGAATTAAAAACAACAAAATAAAGAAACAAAATTCTAGTCTGGTTTTAGGTTTATTAGGTCTATGAATCATTACCTAACTGTAATTTACAGGTATTGAGATAAACTGGTTTGGACATGTTGGTTCAAAGTACCAACCAACTTACATTTGTTTTGAATAAATTGGGTTATGAATAATATTTTTCTTTTGAATTACTCATGGTTTTCTAAATTTGTTTTCGCATGCTGTTAATGAAGGGAAAGGGAAATGATCGATCTGGACTTTCAATATGGTGTGTGACGGTTTTTCAGTGCTTTGGGATCTGCTTTGCGTTGTACCAGCAATGGCAGTGGTTTGTGGGCGGTGCCACGGTGCTCGTGGTACAACAATACAACTCAGTCTTGATTACTATCACTTGCGATGCGTGCTGCAGGTCTGAGAACTTAAGTGTCTTGCTTCGCCGTCTGACTGTGTGGGTGAATGTTGGCGTGTGTGGAACGTGAGTGTGTGGGCGTATGAGAGTGATTGTGGGGGTTGGACGCGCTGATCGTAGGTCTTTCGCCAACGGGGTCGCCAGAGTCTCCATTTTCCACTTGTAATTTTTTTTCCCATTTCCGTTTATTTGATGAAAATTGCGTACATTTCTGCATTTGTGCTGAAGCAGCAGGTTTATAATATCTCCTACTCACGGTGGCTGAGACTTAGTCGAACGGCATTACAACAAATCTAGGTACGCATCCTGCTATGCCATTCTCATTGGTTCGCCAATGAGAGGGCTCTTCATTACATTTTCTGCTTGAAAAGTGCTTGTTAATTTTGTTTACTTCGTTCTTTTTCTGCTTTTAATTTTCACACTTCAGCACCCCTTTCATATGTTCTTTCCATATTTCTAAATAAAACTTTTATTTTCACTTAGAAAAAATCATAACTGATTAAATCAAAGCCTGTTTTGCACAACCATTAGTTATTATATGACGAAAATTGGTATTATAGGTCAACAGAGGAATGGGTGTATTTAAAGATGGAACATTTCAAATTGATCGTTCGTTAAAATTTCGTTATTATTTCAATATTTTGAGTTTTGTTTTATTTTTAATATAAGTAGACAGTTCAACAAACTTTTAGTGTTGTTCATATTTAATTAGATTTGAATTTTGAATATATTTTGAATTATTAAAATATTTTTGATTCGAATTTCTCAATTCGAAAGTTTTGGATGTTTCTCAGAGAAAAACTCCGATTTTTTATACTTGTTTTGGAGTGGGATTCAAACCGTCTTGGTCAGTCCCAAGATTCGAATCCGTTTTAGCAGATACGTTATCCAACTTATCTAATACGACTAAACTAATGCAAAGGGCATTATGCAAGATTTCTCACATGATGAGTAGTTGATAGACTTGTCTCTAAAGACTAGGTTTTTATAAAGTGAAATCTCTCATATAGTTTAATCCAATGTTACACAAATCGCTTTTCTATTCTTTGCAGCATTTTTCTTGTTTTCAATGATTTCCATCAATGTCATGTTATATCGTTATATTGCTTTCAGCTTATAGGGCAAATATAGCTTTACAAATTTTAACGCTTCCTACAAATTATATTAAAAAATTGTACCCCAATATAATTTATGGTATATTTTGTTATTCGTAAAGAATTTTCTGAACGTCAATACTTTTTGACTTATTCGCGAGTAAAAAAGTGAATTTTTCAACCAAAAAAAACACATTTTCAGACGGTTTTTAAAAAATAGTTAAAAACGTTAGAATTTTATCAAAAAATATGCATATTAAAAATATAAAATATAAAAACCATCAAAAATGGTAGGTTTGTGGTATCGTTGACCCAATCCAAACGGAGTAATAGCTTGTTGAGGGTTGGTTCTTATCCATTTATTGCCAAAATTGAAAGTTTCAACGTGAAATATACAAAAAAGTCAGACAAGTGCGAATATAACTCGCTCGCCGAGGGTTCCGTGTATATAACATTCTAGGAGAATAGTTCTTCCCAAAAACAAAGTTTTAGAAAAAAATCAAAAACGGTGCTTTCGAAAATTACAAAACAGTTCAGGAAAAAAACCATACGTGTTTTGTACTTTGTAGTAACTTAAAAACAAAGCAGTAGAAATTCATTAAAATTTGTTTCTGAAATATTTCGAGTTTTTTCAACCAAACTCGATGCCTTCAAAAAAACTTTTGTTTTACTATCTCCTTATCTATATCCATAAAATATAGATAAAAACAAATATTCATAATTTTCATAGTTTTCAGTAGGCGTACACAAACACATTGTATAACTGTAAAAAATTTCAACTTGATAGCGCTTATAGTTTGTGAGAAAATCGATTATGGAGAAATTCGGACGGACACGGAGGTCTTACTGTAATGTTATTTGTACAAGTACATATATATAGGTACAGTTGTATTCAACTTGTTGTACCAACAGTGTTTGTGGTTCTTACCTGTGGATGGTTCTCAAAACGTTTTTATAAAACACTTATTATTGTTTTTCGAACTATTATTAATTTATTTTTTTATATAATTTTAGTTATAATATAACTTTTATTATAATTTTTACTTATTTTTAAATTAGAATTATTATTTATCTTGGTGAGGATCACTTGAACTGAGTTTGAACTTGAAATTAGAATTACTTAAAAATCAACTATTAAAACTAAAACTTAACTCGACTATTCTTTATTAAAACTCGAACTGAACTCTACTTAAAAACTAAAATCCAATTATTTATAATATTTAATTTATCCAAAATCAACAAAAATGATTTGGCCTAATTTTAATTGAAAATCGAAACATTCAAAACAATTTTCTTGCAAGTCAAATAAAATTATTTAAATATTTCGATTTGTGGAATTATTTTGATGTATGCAATTTTCGCATAATTAAAAATTTAATTAATTTAATTATTTATGCAATTTTCGCATAATTGACAATTTAATGAATTTGATTTAATTTATTAATTTTGTTGATTTTGAATAATTTAAATTTTTAAGTAATTTCTTAACCTATATTGTTACTAACTAAATCTATTATAAACCAAAGTAGATTTATACAACATTCCTCCGCCCTCCGAAGGAATCTATCAACAATTCTCTATGTTTACATAATAACTTATAATGTGAACATAAAGTGAACAACCTTGCGATGGTTGTTCTTAAAATTAAATTTTCCTTAAAACTATCTATGTATATTTTATACTTTTATTTTAATTATAACTATCTGATTACTTTCCTTCATTAATTAAATATATTTATACTTGTATAAATCTCTTAAAATTTACCATCGACTGGTTATATTATATGAATTAAGCAATACAATATATATGTATAATTATATTAATAATTAAAATTTAATTTTAGCTTTATTTTGTTTTATATGTATGTATTTGCAAAATAGCGTGGTTATAGTTCATTATTATTATTACTTTTTTGTGTTTTGTATTTTTATCGTAAATGAAATGTAATATATTATAAAAGCATTAAATTTTTGGTTAAACATAATTATGCAAGATACTTTATTGAATATTCACTATTTAAGATACTTTTATAATTAAAATTTTATTTTCTGTGTGATAATTTAATCATAAAATTTTATATATAAATTGAATTTATTGAAATAAAAAATTTATATATTTTTTTTTGATATAATGTTATTTGTAATTATTATTATTATTTTACTTATATAAATTTTATAAGCCGTGTCTTATTTTATAGATTTTTATATTTTAGTTGAAGTAATTTTAAACGGAAAAATTTAAATTTTAATGTAATTTTTAGACTAATTACATCGGGTGCATAATTAATTTTAGGTAACATAAAGTGAACAACCTTTCGAGGATTGTTCTTACAACTAAATTTTCCTTAAAATTAACTAGTTATAATTTTTATCAAAAACTAACGGAATGAACGAAGTAACGGAGTTATCGACTACTAACAAAACAATGACCTTAATTGTGCTTGAAATTACATAATATTAATTAATTTAAAATGAAACCAAAACTTTACCCTATATATTTTATTAACAAAAAGTTTTTATGCACTTTTATTTTTAAATTTGTTTCCTATAAATATATGAAATTTTTAAGCTAAATTTTAAAATTATCTACTTAACTAATTTTTCCAAGTTTTCACTGATTTCTTGTAGAGTCTCTGTGGTATTATTTCCAAAGAGCACAATATTTTCCGTGACATTTGTGATTTTATTTTTATGTTTATTAAATCTAAACTTAAATTTGAACAATATTAAAACTAAAATGATTATTATAACAATTATAACAATGATGCCAATTGAGACAGAATAGTGAACCTTTGAATGTATTTTGTGTGATTTAAATTTGTTTTCTAAATCTTACTAAGTTAACCATATCTTAACTAATAGCTAAAAATTTAGATGGATAACGTTATTTAAAAATAAATGAATAATGAGGAAAAAAGTTAAAAAAAATCGTTATATTTGTACCTACTATTCTATGCTTGATGGACTGTCACTGAATAATTTTAAGCGATTGTTGTGAAGCGTTTTCTGTTTGTTACCTATTTCTACCGTGGTGTTGGTCTGGCTATTGATTTTGGATACTGTATATGGACCTTGCCATGCACATGTTAAACCTTTATGTTTAGCTTCGTTTTTGATTAAAACTTGATCTCCTATCTTGAACTCGACTGGGTTGGTTTTTTTATCATAATACGTCTTTGCAAGTTCTTTTGACTTTTTTAAATTTTCCCTGGCTATTAAATGTGTTTTTTGTAGTTTATGTTTAAGTTCTAAAAAATAATCGTCTGCATTATACAGAGGAGCTGGTGCTTTTTTTAAATTTGATGGCATGTCAGCTGTGAACCCGAATAAACAATCCATAGGCGTTAATTTCGTACCGCTGTGAATGGTATTGTTGTGGACATGTACCGCTTGGCGTAGCCACATGTCCCATTGCTCAGGATGTTCATCAACAAAACATCTTAAATAATCTTTTAGTGGGCGATGAGTGCGTTCTAAAGAACCATTGGTTTGAGGGTGATAAGGGCTGGTTTGGAGTTTTTTGATTTTTAATAATTTGCATACCTTTTTAAAAACTTCACTTGTAAAGTTTGACCCTTGGTCGGTCAGTAGTTGTTTTGGTATTCTATACCTGCTAATAATTTCATCGTAAAATACACGCGCCACTGTAGCTGCTTCTTGATTAGGTAGAGCGTAGCAATCAGTAAATTTTGTGAGATCATCTTGGAACGTTAGAATATACATATTACCGCTAATAGTACGAGGTAATGGACCTACAATATCTAAATATATTTTGTCGAATGGTTTTGTTGGTGTGTCTGTCAATATCATTGGCATTTTATTGTACCGTACGGTTTTGACTTTTTGGCATATTTTGCATTGTTTGATATATTTGATAATGTCAGTTAACATATTTTTCCACTGGTATTGTCTTCTGATACGGTGGTAGGTTTTAAAAACACCTTGATGTCCTCCAAGTGGTAAGTCATGGAAGTCTTTCATAACTTGATCTATTTCTGTTCTTTCAGTTAGCCATTCTTCTTCACCATTGCTTAGTTCATCGTCATTGGATGTTATATCTGCATGGTTTTGAACTTTATTTTCAACTTCTAGATTTTCGTTAGTGTTATTATTACTATGTGTTACTGTAGCGTTATTCTCATTACAATTTTGAACTTCATTTCGTGTTTGTAAAGGATGTGTATTATCTATTGTATTGTTTATTTGTTTGGCCTGATTTCTCGTAATCACTAGACATTGTGGAGTATTGTTTTCGTTATCTTCATATGGAAGTCTACTGAGCGCATCCGCGTGGGCATTTAACTTCCCAGGTTTATACTCTATTTTATAGTCGAATTCTGAAAGCTTATTGTGAAAACGGACTAGTCTACATGTTGGATATCTGACATTAAATACACCTTTAAGAGGTTTATGATCCGTATATACGGTAAATTGTCGCCCGTATAAGTAGCAACGAAAATTTTTTGTAGCCCAGACAATAGCCAATAGCTCTTTTTCAATAACTGAATAATTTTTTTCAGCTTTATTTAAACTTCTACTTGCATAGGCGATTGGTCTATCTTCTCCTGGTTTACCTTGGGATAACACGGCTCCTAACGCTTCACTACTAGCGTCTGTGGTTAATATAAAAGGTTTATTGAAATCGGGGTATATTAGTACCGTATCTGAGGTTAATTTTTCTTTTAATAAATCAAAAGATGTTTGACATGCTTCAGTCCATATAAATTTTATATTTTTTTGTAATAACTTATTAATAGGTGCTGCTATTCTAGAGAAGTCTTTAATAAATTTCCTATAATAGTTTGCTAATCCAAAAAATGATTGAACTTGCTTAATTGTTTTGGGAATCGGGAAGTTTAAAATTGAATCCGTTTTTGAATCATCTTTTCTCACACCTTCTTCGCTGCACTTATGACCTAAATAAATAATTTCTTTTTTAAGGAAGTGGCATTTATCGATTTGTAATTTTAAGTTAAACCTTCTAAGTCGATCGAACACACTGATAACTTTACGATTATGATCTTCTAGATTTTTACCGTATATAACTATATCATCTAAATACACATAACACTCAATGCCTTGCAAACCCGTTAAGACGTGATTCATAGCTCTTTGAAAAGTGGCAGGGGCTCCTTTCAATCCAAATGGCATTCTGTTAAATTCAAAATGTCCTAAAGTACTACTGAAAGCCGTTTTTTCTCTATCCTTAGGTTCAACTAGTATCTGATGATATCCGCTAGCTAGATCAAGGGTGGTGAAATATCTAGAGTGACCAAGTTGGTCCAAAATTTCTTCTATGCGCGGAAGGGGAAATGCGTCACCTATTGTTATCAGATTAAGCTTCCTTAAATCAACAACCACTCGAAATCGTTTATTGCCGGACTTATCAGGACGTTTTGAAACAATAAGCAAAGGAGCATTGTAAGGACTCTTACTATGAACTATTATATTATTTTCGAGCATTTCCGAAATTTGTTTATTTATTTCTTCCTGTTGTGTTTGTGGAATTCTATACATTTTTTGGTTGATAGGGGCTTTATCTGGTAACGTGGGTATTGTATGTGTTATTGCTGATGAATAAGAAATTTTATCTCCTTCTAAGTGAAATAAGTCTTGATGATTTACTATTAATTGTACAATAGAGTCTCTTTCTTCTTTATTAAGATCATTATCTAGATTAAGATTATTTAAAATTCTATTTATTCTATCACTATTTCTATTGCAATCTAAATTTTCTGATATTTCTGGTATTTCAAAAAAGTTATCCGAACTATCATATTCTGGCACATAATTTTCTAAATCTACTTCAAAATTATTTATATTTATTACACTTATGGGTACTACATTGTTTTGTATTTTAGCAACCACATTAGAGGTGTATACACCTGGTAACACTTCTTTAGAGAAACAAACGACTTCTTTATCATTATCGTCATTGATTTTAAAATACAATATTTTTTTTGATCGTGGTGGAATTGTTTTTATTTGAGTAGCAACAATATTTGGTAGAATAGATGAGTTTGAATTATCCTTATTTAACCCTTTATTATTTTCTATTTGAACATTTTTGTAACTTGTACTGAGGATTTCTCTGAAACTCTATGATGTATCTGATTCGAATTTGTTATCCCATCATTTCGAATGATTCTAGGATTGGTTAAATTCTCGCTACTAGGACCTGATACATTCGGTACTACTTTGTTCAATTCAACTAACGGTTGTTTTTCGTTAAGGTGTCCAATCTGATTATCTACCACTTGACTTGCTCTGAGTCTATCAAGTTGTCGATTTGGTACTGTTTTGAATTCA
This sequence comes from Diogma glabrata, assembly GCA_963693315.1. Taxonomy (NCBI): domain Eukaryota; kingdom Metazoa; phylum Arthropoda; class Insecta; order Diptera; family Cylindrotomidae; genus Diogma; species Diogma glabrata. Next base: position 146,063 of record CAVNZG010000799.1, read on the forward strand.
TTGTTACAAATAGCTTTGATAGCCGTACTATCATTTAGTTCCGATTTATTATTTTTTTCAATTTCTCCTACACTTCGTGGTTTGCATGAAAAGGGGAAAATTACTTGATTTTGATTCCTTGTGCTTAATACTATTAGTTTATTGCTAACAAAATCTACTATTGAATTTCGAGCTAAAACATCTCGTCCTAAAATACCATCACTTTGAAAATTCATATCCTCAATTACATGAAACTTAATTGGTAGTAAATTATTTGAAATTGCGCCTATTACTGTACTATAATACTGCCCTGATACGGAGCCAGTTATAATACATTGGACCTTTACTACTACAAATAAAATTGATGCTACGGGACAGCATCTGTCCCCACACGAAGCTTGAAAATTGGGAATCTCTTAATGTTTTATAAAATTATTCTGACATTCCAATGAGAATAAAGTAATAAAAATTAATGTATCTATAATCTAAAAATACCTTGAATTATAACTGTTGATTGATGTCATCAATATTCTTCAATTCCCTTGACTAGCGTTTGATCAATTAATTAAATTGGATGAACTAATTTGTGAACATAAGTTGCTGCTGTTGAATTACACCTTCGTTGTTCGAAATGCCCAATTGAACATTGCATTCGATCCTTTAACTTTTCATTCATATATCTGCCTTTGAATCCATGCGGTTTCAACAACCGAAAAAACCATCAAACAAACGATTGTCTCTAACTGTGGTAATAGCTTCGATCACTGTTATCCTTGCTATTCATACTTTCGATAACATCATTGGGTACTTTATCTTCATGTACTGCCACTTTTATAAAGCAGATTTAACAATTAATGACAACAATTATCCTTCTATGAAATAAAATAAAAAATATAATTGAAATTGTCATCCAAATTATCAGCTTTTTGATGAACAAACAAAAACACAAATCACTGTAAACTACTTAGCGGGGTGGAATCTTCCATTGTAATTAAAGCCAATAAATAATGCTTTCTCAAAACAGTTATTAAAATTAGAAATCAATTTTAACAATTAAACAAAACGACATTGGAATTTTTTCTTTGTTTACAACTTTTTTTTTATTTGCTTGATTGCAATTAAATACATCACTTTTGAATTAAAATATTATTGATTTATCACATCAAAGTTAAATAATACTATCAATTGACATTGATCTATATAAATTAAGTAGATTATTGGATGTTGTAATTCTTTTGAAAAGCAAAAATGGAATGAAATAATTTTCAAATTAAAAATTGCAAAAATGTGATTTTGCTTTTGACCTCTTCTAATCAATCGTGTAATATTCGAAATTCAGCAAATGATTAACAACGACGTCTGTTCATTAGTATTGGAAATAAAAATTTAGTACGTTCGTTTGCTTTTTATAGTATATTCAAAATTTAACTAGCAGTTAAGTTTTAGAAAATTTTAAAATTATTATTAATGTAAAAATGAACGGAAACTAATGAAATGCATTTTTATTGAATTGAAAACGAAGATGAATTTGGTTTTATTATTGTTTTGCGATTATTGCGATCGTTACACCATGAATTCAAGGTAAAAACCAAGATTTTTACTCTTGAAATCACAAAAACGTCGCCATCCCCTCCATGACAGAAACCCACCAAAGCACTATTAAACTTAAACTAATAATAGAAATTCTAATAACTAATAAAAAAAATTATAATAACTAAGTAATATTAAATATAACACCTATTTAAATTCTAAAAACCGAGAATTAAATTTATAACTATAATAACTAATGATTAAGAATAGATGTTTAATTTATGACAACTAATAATTCTAACACTAAATTTAATTTTATAAAAAAAATATATTGAAAAACTTAGGCTTGGTATATAGGAAACAGACGCTAGAGATTTCGATGGTAAAACCCGCAAAATCATGACTCGCAATCACCAACAATAGTAAAACCAATTCTCAACAAAAAAATGGAGTTAGTACACTGTAAATGTAAAAAAAAATGAAAGCACAAAAACGAAAAAAAAAACAACGAACGCCCAATTCGAAAACATACAAGATTTTTTTGTAAAAACACCGACGGACCACCGTCGTAGCCAATCTTTACTGAATCTTTACAAAAATTCCTAAGATATTGTATATGTAAAAATATAACTTATTTATTTTGATTTCAGATATGCTGAAATTTCAGAAATAATTATATACCTAAAATTATTTATTGACGATAGCACCCCTAAAAATACTTATTTATTTTTTAAAAAAAAAAAATTGAAAAATAAAAAATATTCAAAAGAATGTTTATTTATCGGATGCACCGTCTTAACTTTGAAATATTTATTTATTTTTTAAAAAAAATAAAAATATTTATTTATATCTTGACGTAAAGCTTAATTAAGAAAATTTATTTATTTAGTTACCTAAAATTAACTTAAATTTTAAAAAAATTATTTATTTAATAAAAATTCTATTTAATTAATTTTCAAAAAATTTGTTTTATTTATTTTATTTTTATTTAATAATATAAGAGATTCCCAAAATCAAGAATCGTCTGGAGACAATTGTAAAAAGTAAGTATGGTTACAATATCCATTTTGTTCAAATTTAAAATATCGCGTTCGCGAGCCCACTCCAACCATGCATGTGAGAACCTACTGGAAAAGCCCCTAACGACCAGATTCTACAGAACAGATTCTCCCCAACCTAATAAAACAATCACAACTGTCACGATTAGACACTAGGTCCATTTCTACTGACCCAGTTGTGCTTGTTTAACCTAAAAATAAATTACAACTAAACCTAATGCGAAAGTTGAAGAACGCTCCCGAGCACCAGACTTCAAATCTTAAACTCTATGAAAAATTGTTCTATTGAAAAGCTAAATGGAAAAGTGGAAAAGTTTTTGAATTTGTATGAGGTGAAGCCTCTGATCCTGAAAGCAAAAGTACAATTGGTTCTTCTCTTCATTACACCGAAGAAGCCTCTGAGCAAAGAATGGTACTACTGGTTTGCACCTAAGTACAAACACAGCAACACCACTCCTCGTCCCTGAGGACTTCCTCGCCGAATGAAGAGAAGAAACCAATGTTCTTCGATCGCATAACCCCGATGGCCATAGGCGATCTAAGAACGACATCAATGTTAAAGAGTGAAGCTCTATGGATGGCTTTTTAGGCCTACCGCTGGAAAAGTGAATCAATAAACCTAAATAATATATAACTTATCCATAATCTAAATAATTTCTTATTTAAAAATGCTAAATCGAAACATGAAATACATAATATGTGTTAATAAAGTTTTACATGAAATTAATTAAATTTAATCTTCAGACTAAATAATAAATTGGCAATTTAAAAAAAAAATTACGATTATTTTAAATTCAAAACTAAGCTTACTAATTTTTTAGGTTATTACCTCTAATATATTTGTTTAGGTTAAATCTTTCGCTTTATTTATTGTATCCAAAACAAAAATAAATGTTAGCTAAAAATAATTATTTCTATATTTATACCACTTTTTAAAATTAATCGCAATGAAAAAAAATAATTCTAAAAAAAAATGGTGGTAGCTAAACACTTACTAAATCTAACCATAATCAAAAAAAAACATACAATTAATTTCATATATAAATTAATTGCATCATCCAAAAATATGTACAATATATAAACAATTATATGTACAATATGTACATGGTAGCATAAAAAAATTTCAAAAAAAAACTGCTTCCCCAAAACGGTTTTCTTTTTTCCAAAATAAAAAAACAATTAGTATTACTAAAAGCAGATGACAGCACAAAAAACAATCTCCAAAAAAATTGCTGTCCCAAAACGGTTTTTTTCAAAATTTATCAAAATTCAAAATATATAATTTCCTAATCAAAACCAAAACGAAACCAATAACTGGTTTATTTCAAGATAAACAAAAAGCTGATTGACAACCACGGCCCAAACCGGTTGCCACCACCCTATTACCAAAAAAAAACCACAACTGGTTTATCCTAAAACTTACAAAGAGAAACGCGGAATTCTTTAAATTTTTGAAAATATAAATTTAGAGTACTTATGATAAATATACACATGAACACCCTAGAAACTAAACCTTTATTTTTTTCCTCTAGCTTATTAACAAAATTTAGCCAAATAAACCGACGCGAAAATAAACTATATATAGATATTAATTAATCTAAATTGAAATAATCAATTAATATATAAATATATAAATATAATAATATAAAATGTTCCACAAAAAAAAGTTTTTTTCAAAAAAAAACCGGCTTGCCAACGCCCAAACTGGAAAATATTTTCCCACCAAATTATTTATATATATATCTAAAAAAAGCTAACGGGTCCCTTTTTGTTCGGCGCTACGTTATAATACTGCCCTGATACGGAGCCAGTTATAATACATTGGACCTTTACTACTACAAATAAAATTGATGCTACGGGACAGCATCTGTCCCCACACGAAGCTTGAAAATTGGGAATCTCTTAATGTTTTATAAAATTATTCTGACATTCCAATGAGAATAAAGTAATAAAAATTAATGTATCTATAATCTAAAAATACCTTGAATTATAACTGTTGATTGATGTCATCAATATTCTTCAATTCCCTTGACTAGCGTTTGATCAATTAATTAAATTGGATGAACTAATTTGTGAACATAAGTTGCTGCTGTTGAATTACACCTTCGTTGTTCGAAATGCCCAATTGAACATTGCATTCGATCCTTTAACTTTTCATTCATATATCTGCCTTTGAATCCATGCGGTTTCAACAACCGAAAAAACCATCAAACAAACGATTGTCTCTAACTGTGGTAATAGCTTCGATCACTGTTATCCTTGCTATTCATACTTTCGATAACATCATTGGGTACTTTATCTTCATGTACTGCCACTTTTATAAAGCAGATTTAACAATTAATGACAACAATTATCCTTCTATGAAATAAAATAAAAAATATAATTGAAATTGTCATCCAAATTATCAGCTTTTTGATGAACAAACAAAAACACAAATCACTGTAAACTACTTAGCGGGGTGGAATCTTCCATTGTAATTAAAGCCAATAAATAATGCTTTCTCAAAACAGTTATTAAAATTAGAAATCAATTTTAACAATTAAACAAAACGACATTGGAATTTTTTCTTTGTTTACAACTTTTTTTTTATTTGCTTGATTGCAATTAAATACATCACTTTTGAATTAAAATATTATTGATTTATCACATCAAAGTTAAATAATACTATCAATTGACATTGATCTATATAAATTAAGTAGATTATTGGATGTTGTAATTCTTTTGAAAAGCAAAAATGGAATGAAATAATTTTCAAATTAAAAATTGCAAAAATGTGATTTTGCTTTTGACCTCTTCTAATCAATCGTGTAATATTCGAAATTCAGCAAATGATTAACAACGACGTCTGTTCATTAGTATTGGAAATAAAAATTTAGTACGTTCGTTTGCTTTTTATAGTATATTCAAAATTTAACTAGCAGTTAAGTTTTAGAAAATTTTAAAATTATTATTAATGTAAAAATGAACGGAAACTAATGAAATGCATTTTTATTGAATTGAAAACGAAGATGAATTTGGTTTTATTATTGTTTTGCGATTATTGCGATCGTTACAGTACCTAATGTATAATTTGTTTGATTGTGAATACCTCTAATAATTGCTTTTTCTGTAGTATTTAAAATATGTTTTTGGTTTATACTGGATCTTTTAATTAAAGAAACTTCAGCTCCAGTGTCAATCAAAAGTGTAGTAATTATATTTTTTCCTATATCTAAATTAACACTAATTTCTGGACAGTTGCCAGTTGATTTAGTAGCATCATATATGCCTAAGTTAAAATTTTCATGTTCCCGATTATTTAGGTATTTGTTTGGGCTTTGAATTGTGGGTTGCAATTCAGCCCTAGTTAGTTTAAATCATTATTAATATTTTCAGGTGGTTGTTCATTGGAATTTGTATAATTTGGGGAGGTGAATGTTTTAATTTGTTGGGTGTTTGGAGTTTCGTAATACTGAACATGTTTTGGTGCGTATGAGATGCGGGGACCTGAATTACTTAAATTTGGAACTTGAGTACGAATTGTATGTGGAATCTGTTGGTACTGAAAATTTCGTTGTCCTTGCGGATTTTGGTTATGTGTGTAATTTACTGGGTTATTAAATTGTAAATTACTTGGCAAATTCCAGTTGTTAGCTGGCCTATATTGGATACTATGCGGTATCTGTGGTTGATTATAGTGCATAGCGTTGAAATACGTATTTTGTTGAGGGGCTACATTACGAAAAGTTTGAGAATTTGTAGGCTGGAGTAACTGTTCTTGGTAACTAGTTTGTTGGGCTAAATTCGATCGTAATCTTTTTCGACAGTCTGTTAATGTATGTCCGTAGTTTTTACAATATCTACAACTAATATCATTTCTCGGCAAGGTGTTGGAAAACTGTTGTAAATTAGGTTGATTTGCATTATATGAATTTGTGGTTGTATTATATATTTCTGTGTTAGTATGTATGTTTCGGTTTGGCTGTAAACTGTTTTGCATATTATTGAATTTTTCCAGTTCTATTGCGTATTCTAACACTGTTTCAAATTCCGTTTCCGCTAATGAAATTTGAAGAGCTACTTCTCGTTCTCTTAAACCAAGTTTAAAACATTTTATGGCCTGCTTTTCGAGTTCGTGCAACCCGGCAGAACAACTATCACTATAACCACATTTTAAAAGTAAAGCCTTTGCTTTTCTTAATAATCTGTTGATTTTATCCCCGAATTCGGTAACAGATTCGTGGGTACTTTGAACCATTAACCCCATTTTCCCATATAACTCAAAATAGCTAGAGTCTTCCTTTAGTCCTCGGGAAAGATATTTATAAAGTTCTTTCAAACTTGTGAAATTAATACCACTTATAAGTTTCAGAGCGTTGCCCGACAACCGTGTCCTAACTGACTGTAAAAAGTGGGTTCTGTATTCGCTTGGTAGGGTGTGGTACGCGCGATCGCATTCATGCTTAAAATTAAAAAATTCGTCTTCCAGTCCATCATGCATTTCACCATTGTATTTTGGTATATTTTTAACTCTGGTTGTTATCATATTGTACTCTTCGTCTAATTTATTATTAAAACTAGGTACATCGTTTCCACTATTCGTCATTTTTAAATTTTTCGCGTCTTTTAATTTATTGTTCAAATTTCCGAGGGCAGCAATTTCCGAATCTACCCTTTCTCTTAACTCTATATCTTCGTCCAGAGTTACCGACTCCAGATTAAGATTCTCTAAACTATTTGTTTTCTTTTTTATAACGGCTTCGCGTGATAAATCGCGTACGATTTCGAATTCGTTATTTAATATATTTAAAGTAGAATTTGATGGCTTACCTTCTGAAATTTTGTGTGCTGCTTTATTTTTTCGACGGTCGTCAATAGCTGAACTACAGGATAGATTTCGTTGTCTAGTAGCTGAACTGCTTGCTTGCTCCGTTTTACTAGACTACTGAGATAGATAGATTCCTAGTCTCTTGAAGATTTCTTGTCAGTAAAATTTCTTTGTGGTAATTGACAGTTTTTTCTAGCTCCGGAACGTTTATTTCAATTGTATAATATTTTGTACTTGTACTTTTGACTGATGACTTGATACTTTTGAATTTTGATAACTGTATGTTATGTAACTTTAAAAACTGTATTTTGAACTTTTAGCTTGTTCTTAAAAATTGTTTATAAATTTTTACTATCACCCACTTAACAATTATTTTATTTTATTATAGAATTATTAAACTTATTATTTTGGTTTTAGTTCGAACCACTTTAAAACCACAGGTTAATACCGGCCGCGCCAAATTGTAATGTTATTTGTACAAGTACATATATATAGGTACAGTTGTATTCAACTTGTTGTACCAACAGTGTTTGTGGTTCTTACCTGTGGATGGTTCTCAAAACGTTTTTATAAAACACTTATTATTGTTTTTCGAACTATTATTAATTTATTTTTTTATATAATTTTAGTTATAATATAACTTTTATTATAATTTTTACTTATTTTTAAATTAGAATTATTATTTATCTTGGTGAGGATCACTTGAACTGAGTTTGAACTTGAAATTAGAATTACTTAAAAATCAACTATTAAAACTAAAACTTAACTCGACTATTCTTTATTAAAACTCGAACTGAACTCTACTTAAAAACTAAAATCCAATTATTTATAATATTTAATTTATCCAAAATCAACAAAAATGATTTGGCCTAATTTTAATTGAAAATCGAAACATTCAAAACAATTTTCTTGCAAGTCAAATAAAATTATTTAAATATTTCGATTTGTGGAATTATTTTGATGTATGCAATTTTTGCATAATTAAAAATTTAATTAATTTAATTATTTATGCAATTTTCGCATAATTGACAATTTAATGAATTTGATTTAATTTATTAATTTTGTTGATTTTGAATAATTTAAATTTTTAAGTAATTTCTTAACCTATATTGTTACTAACTAAATCTATTATAAACCAAAGTAGATTTATACAACATTACCTTACCAATAGGGTACCGCTTTTACTTTTTCAAAGTACGGAACCCTTACAATGGATTTTTTCGATTTTAATTTTGTATTTTATAAAATGGACTAACATTTTGGGGACACAAAAATGTAAAAATCATCTCATCAAAATAATTGGTACTATTCTATAAGTTTGACCAGTTTACAGTGCTTCCCTCGAATATCATGGCAAAGTAGGTTTACTTAATCAGAACTCTGATAACTTGGTAAGACAAAATAGACTTGGGGGCTGCTTGCTTTCCAAGTGGTTCTGTTTAGGACAATACTATTCCAGTGCAACCCCCCACCTGACTGATCTACAGCACGGGTCGGATATGTTCCATTTCCTATTTATTTAGCGTAGCCCGCACCACATGTAGGTCGTTTGTTTGCACAGCATTAAAGCTGATCATGTTGTGTACCACGTGCTTTAACTTGTGTAAGAAATACGTGTAGTGCAAGAACACATAGAATCGGAGTCGACCAGCGTTGTGAAGGCGATTATTGACCGTGTTATATCCGTGTTATTAACTCTAGAGCCTAGAGAAAGTGCCTAGACTACCTCTTGAGCAGTCTAGGCACTTCCTTGATCCGATTAAGTAGTCTGGTCCTTTTTCAAGTAAAATAGCAATATTTTATTGTTAGGGTTTATATATTTTTCTGATTTATTATGTTAACGACAATTTTTTATCGTGGAGAAGGTATTAATCTCAAGCCTAAACCATTTGAAGTTTGTCCCTTAAAATTTAGTCCGAAATATTTTTCAGTTTCCGGAGGTCACTAACGAGAAGGAAAATTGACTGTTGAACGAACGTATGAGCAAACAAACAGGCCATTCTTTAGATAAACCCTTTCCACCCTGACTCCCTGAGCTATTTAAATTTTTTTTTACTTGGCGTTGATGCTCCATGTAGGAGCGTTGCCAGGCAGATCAGCTTTGAATATTCACCACCGTATTTCACAACAGCAACATAATTACCATGGCAAACGATTTTTTTAAAGTCGTTTATTACGCCAGTCTCCCATTGTAGTCGTGGTCTACCTCGCGGTCGGACACTTCCTGGGGTACTAACGTAATTTTTTTTAATCATATCAGACTGTGAATCGGCTCGTAGAACATGCCCAAACCAAGTATTCCTATTAGAACGGATACAACCTATTATATCAGGACCCTCAAGAAGCTCTCTGATCTCAAAGTTATACCGGGCTCTGTACTCTTCATCGTCTATCTAAAGTGGACCAAAAATGTAGCGTAGGATTTTACGCTCAAATACAGATAAATGCGATTAATTATATTGTGTAAGGGTCCACGTTTGTGGCCCATAAATCACAACCGGTCTAATCAATGTCTTTTATAACTTGAGCTTGATGTTAGTGGATACATACGGTGATCCAAGGAGAGGTTTAATTGAGTAGGAAGTTTGATTACCTGCAGCAATTTGAGCTTTTATATCTGTAAGTATGCTGTTGTTTGAGTTGAGCATTGATCCCAAATATTTAAAAGGTTCAACTCCCTTAATTCGTTTATTGCCGCACATCAAATCTTTCTTCTCAGCCTTTTTTGAAATATCCATATGTTTGGTTTTATCATAGTTAATTTGCAGACCAATTTTTCTAGCACCACTCTCAAGCGACTTGAAAGTCTCACTCATAACAGCTTCACTTCGACCGAGGATAACAACCTCATCAGCGTACGCGATCATCTGTTGTACGGAGTTTTGTTGACAAAATTTTTTTGTTAGTCGGTAGTTTCTTTTGACGGTACACATATTCCAAGGCTAAATTAAAAAGTATAGAAGAGATAGCATTTCCTTGTCTTAAACCGGAGTCGACATTAAAAACTTTGATATTTCGTTCTGTACTGTCATTTTGCATAGTGCTACTAGTTTACCAAGGATTCCCATTGACACCCAAGCAGACCATAAAGTTTCTCGATCAAGAGAGTCATAGGCCTGCGTGAAATCAATGAAGAGTTGGTGTACAGGTATGTTTAACTCTCGGCACTTTTCCAAAATCATCCTTAACGAGAAAAGTGCATCAGTGGCACCTCGGTCTTGTCTGTAGTCACACTGATATTCTCTAAACAGTTGTTCAGCAAAGGGATTGATCAAGGCTAGCAAAATGTAGGAAAAGATTTTATATGCTGTGCAAAGGAGATCGATTCCTCTGTAGTTTGCACAGTGTAGGCGATTACCTTTTTTATTGATTGGTATCAGCATAGCTGAGTTCCAGTCCTGTGGCATGGGTTCAGTACTCCAGATCATTTGAAAGGGTTCAAACAGTTTTAAAGATAGAGTTTCACCACCATGTACAATCATTTCGGATATTATATCGTCGATACTAGGTGCTTTGTTGCGTTTTAATTCTGACAGTGCCACTTCGAATTGGTTGTTTCATCTACATGTACCTTTGACGCACGAATAAGCTTTGCTAGTCGCCCGACTTGTTGCCGGTCACTTAAGTTGAGCATATTCTCAAAATTAGCGGCCCAAGTATCTAAGATATTTTTAAGGTCTACTTGTAGCTCCCCATCTTCGTTTTGAATAGCAGTCGATCTAGTTTGAGGTAAGGCACCTCTAAGGTTTTAACCTGTTGAAAGAAGTTACGCGAGCTATTTACATACATTGACAAGTTACAAGGACGTTTTTGGTTTGACTTCCAAAATCAGGCTCTCAACCTAATTGTGGTTTTGCTTTGAGTTAAAATTTACAAGTGGATCGGAAAAATCATCAACTACAAATTTTTTAGCGAAAATTGGTAAGTCGGGTTAATCTAATACAAATCAACCAAATTTTAAATGACAAAAAATATCTAGTCATAATTGCTAATAACGATTTTTTATGTTATGTAACTCTTTATGTTTCGTAAGGCCGTAGACAGGAGTTTTTGAGAATGACTGAAATGTGAAGCAGTGCTGAGGATCCGTTCGCCGACTTTAAAGTTTGGATTAGAATATCATGTTGCAAAACACATGACCGGATACTGTACTTGTGTTCTATAATTTTCCAAATAAGGCATTAAAACCAACAAAACTAACCGAATTTCAATATATAAATAGCCAACAGTAGATTCAAAGGTGTTATTCCAGAAAAAGCAGAATAATCCCATAATTTCTTTAAAACCATTTTGCTTGTATGTAAGTATAAGACATTGTCAAACAAATTCCATTCAAATGTTTGTGACATTCTATTGACTTTGTACTGAAGATTTTTATCTCTTATATTGTTTTGTTGATTTCTTGTTTTGTGGTAAAATAAATCGTTTTTCGTCAATATTTTATGGTTGTCGATTTATTTTTTTTCTCATTGATACATAAAGATTTCATATAAATATATATATATATATACATATATATATATATATATATATATATATATATATATATATATATATATATATATATATATATATATATATTTTGTTGTTGTTGCATTTTGTTTGTACAAAGAAAATTCTGTTAAAAATAAGAAAAAAAATTGAAGAAAAAGTTGTTCGTTTTCTGTATGTGTAAGATTATATGGTTTTTCATTTCTCATTGTTAAAAGCAAAGAAAAATGAAAAATAGCAATAGAAAAACAATCTTTTGGACATAGTTTGGTTTTTTGTTTGTATGGTTTTGTTTACGATTTTGACCATTTCAATTTTATCACCTTCTTTGTTTGGTTTCATTGTAGTTTTTTTGTTTGGTTCAATTTTCTTATCAGAATAGAAAATCTTAATGTTGGCTGGCTAAGAAAGATGAATTGGAAAAAGGATATAAATTTATCGAATGTAACAAAGGGAATGTTTCGATGACAGTAGAAATTCGAATTTGTTTTTATTAAAGTATTACGTAGATTTAAGTTAGTTGATTACCAACCTTTAAAATACATAATTTACTTACTTATATCCCTTCCATAATTTACAATGACAAATATTTCCTAATTCCTTGCTTTGTCATTCTAATTTCTAATAAAAGAACAAAATTATTTATTATTTTACTCTATTGTGTTTATTATTTTTGTTTTCCGTTGAACAACAGTTTTTAAAAAAATAACAATGTAACCGGGAAAGTAAGAAAAATAAAAATATTACTTATTTTTTGTTGATTAAATAATTTCCTTCCTGTAAAAATATTCAACTAGAAGAAACCGGGAAAGTTTAACCACAAAAATATTGCTTCCGCAAAAATGTATTTTCAATTTAGATTTTAGGGAACAATTAATAGGCATTTGAACACGATACGAAAAGAATGTTCAATTCTCAGTTTCGATAAATTTCAAAATCTATGTACTCTATCTATCGGTCAGTTCTGTGTAGAGTAACGGACTAAGGGCACTTCTACTAACGAACGGGACGAAGAAACAAATATCTTGGGTTTAATTCTAACCATATTCTGTTCTGCTAATGGTTTTTTAAAAATAAAATCCACTTTTAAAAAATTCCAACTCTAAAGAAAATTAAAAGTATCATTTTCATATGAAACAGAAAAACTTCCTTCCCAAATTTTCAAACAACAAATTTATCCTAATCGCATGATATAAACGAAGGTAATTTTTTTTATCTATTTAAACTAAGAAAATCAACCGTTTATTTTTACAATAATATTTTCTATGTACGAGTAACAACAACCTTCTTGTTAAGGAAAATTTATTTTCGAAAATTTTCACTTGTTTAAGATTTAACATAAAATTTTCCAGCTATTTGACTATGATGGAAAAGAATGTGAAAATTTTATGGAAAAAGGGACGAAAAAGAAGTGTTTAAGGTAAATACATCGTTTGTTGAAATATCATTGAGTCGATCATAGATACGTACAAGCTGTTGTAAATTTAAACAATTTATGGTCTATTTTCTGTTGGAATATGCAATATAAATGCGCCAATAACATGTATATTTGAGTATAAACTTACTTATTATTTTGCAGTTCAATCACATTGGGTTTTCTCTCAACAAAAAATTTTATTTTTGTAACTGTAACAACAAAACATAGATAGCCATTTGTTATACCTCTGATGATTAAAGACACCCGAGGCGATTGATTCAGACAAAACATTCCATTTGTACAAGGAATTCTCTCTACATTAAGTGAGTGATCTCAACAGGACAAACCAATTGACGAGTAAAACGAGAGAAAGAATTTGTTTGAGGCATGATGGATCTGATTTAATTCGAGCACTGATGGTAAAACGAAATAAAAAATCAATAAGGTCAGCGTATTAGTTTTTTTTATTGAAAAGATTTTCTTTTATTCTGAATATTTTATAGTAAGTTTTGAATTAAGAATTTGTATATGGATAAAATTTGAAATCATTAAGCGAGTTAATATCTAGAAGACAAGTGAAAAGGAAGTGTTAATTTATTCTCTATCATTTTATTTCATAAATGATTCATTATCAAGTAAGTGCAATACATTCTACCACACTTTGTCGTTTTGTCATTAATTAATTAATTATTATTAATTGATTACCAAAATCTATTGTTTTAAATACTAAACCACATTCTGTGCAATTTTCCATTTTATCTCGCTCAGGTGGTTGAATTTCGGCACTGTGATACGGATCTATCCTACCCAAGGTAATTGAGGTATTGTTAGGTTCTCTTCTCCGCTATTATATACGGCAACAGCGTTGAAATGCCTATCTTGAACAGGGTCCTTAGAGTGGACACTGGAAAGACACATGAGCAGAACCAGTTCGGACCTTTTATTATTTATCATTTATTTTGTACTAATCTGTACGATCAATAAAAATATTGTATCACGAGCCATTACGAACAAAAATGTGACGCTGCTAGCAGAGCCATATTAGCTGGATCAAATTAAAAAACATAAAATAATCAAAACAAATGTTCAAATAAATAAAACTCCGTTTGTGCTAATATGTACCATTAAGAACAACTAAACATATTCAACCGACAGGCGCGCACACAAGGGGGGGTTTTCGGGTCCGGACCCCCCCCTCTAACCGATAATCTTTCAGTATTGTTTTTTAAATTTAGACATTATGTAGTGTTAACCATAAGAAATTATAGATTAACATCTCTGAATATCGCAAGATACGATGCTAACCAGAGATCTAAGGTTACTCACTATTGATCAATTCTCTTTGAGGATTTTTCGAGATTTTATGAGGAACGCTATTTTTAAAGTTTTGTGGATTACAATTATCAAGTAAGACCAACCAGTAAGGCATTCCAGAGATGCTAAATTCTGATAAAAAAATTTCTTTGAAAAGCTACATCTTGTCACTCGAACCTTAAAAAGATGGGCTGCTATTGATACTCTGTTCAGGAAAAATTGATTTGATCTAGGCAGACGCGCGCGTTTATCCATAGTGTATTTGTGTACCTTCAAATCAGCAACATCCAACAATAAATAAATAAAATAAATAAATAAATTAGAATTGCTGAGCAGCAATGAAAGTCTCACCAAGGTTTTCAACCGACTGTTCCAGATATGTGTGACAAAGAAAGTAAATTTCCCGTCGCTCTTCCTTTACAAAAACCGAATTGTCTTTCATTAAGTAATGACTTAAGAAGCTCATAATATTAAATTAATGAATATTTGTTGAATTCATGTTAGCAAATTTTTTGAAATTGGCTGTATACTGGCCATTTTTTAAAGATCATTTATTTTAAATTTTATTGCTTCTTCACATTTACCCGAATCCTAAAGATCAGCCTTCTGAACCATGTATCGAAATAAACCTGCGCATACCCACGTGTATTATTTCTGAAAAATTAGAAGCAGAAATGTTTGAATTAAACATATATCTCTAAGCCCCTGCCAATCTGCAACCCAAATAAGACTAGGATTAGATTGAAACTGTTTGGGAACTTGTAAATTTAAATGACTGGAAATCAAATTATGGTCTGAACCACCTAAAGGTTCTGATACTTTAAATTGTACAAACGAAAGATCATTTATCAAAAACAAATAAATCAATTTACTAATTTGACCATGACTGTCAGGAGCTCTGGTAGGTTGTTTGGCCGTTACATCCGAGTGAAAATAAATATAAAAATAAAATAATAAATAATAATAATATAGTATAAATTTTGTTTTACTAAAATGTTTTAGTATCAATAAATTCGTTTCCTTCTTGATAATGAAACCCCAACAAAAATATTTGTTTTCCAGCCAAATTGGCCCTTAGAAACAAACAAATATTATTTAATATTTGGTTCCATAACAAAAATCCCTTAACGATTTAAGTCCTAATATCTATACAGCCCAATATTATATTAAACCAGATAATCGAAAACGAAAGAAACAGAAATTCACAGAGCGAAAGCGCGAGAAAAATCACATTGCTTGCGGAACGCTTTTCTGTGATCTCGACTGTTTTAGAAACTCCGAAAGAAAAACCAAAAATCCAGTCTTCAGGCGTTAGTATGAAAGATTTTTATTTCAAACCCAAAATTGTCAAAAAAAATCTTAAGGGGGTTAACTACCAGCAAAGTCTCCGGTCTGAACATCACTCTTCCTATTCTAACAACATTTTCAAAGGAACTTGCACCTTCTCTTACTAAAATTTTCTACAAATCCTATGGATCTGATATTTCTCTTTCATGCTAGAAGTTAGCCAATTCATTTCCAAAACGAAACAAATGTGATATTTCAAATTAAAGACCGCAATACCCTTGCTCTCAGTTCTATCTAAAATATATGAGCATTATATTAATACACACCAGTAATGCCAGATCGGGTGATTTTTTTCCGTTTATGGGATATTTCATTTAAAACAGGAAAGCGGACAAAAACTTGGCAAGTGCGGGCTTTTTTACAACTATTTTTTGACTATCCTTCTAGAAAGATATTGATTAATCAATAATTTTGTTTAAATGAATCTGCCATTCATCGCCTTTATAGTATACAGTAAAATCGATGAAATCTCAGCCTTCTGATGTTGATGTTCTGATATTTCTTACGAAAATAGAAACAAAAGTTTCGAAAATCCCACAAGCAATAACATATTTCTGAGTTTCAGGAATATTTTCACACTACGAGACGAAAAATAAAATCACCTACAATAAGGAACTACAAGATCCTCTCTATACATCGATGCATTTTGAACATATTAAAAAATATTGTTATAGTGGTGGATTTTGAAGTTTTTTCCATATAAACAATTGGATTTATATATATATGTATATTTTTTTTAATCGTAAGCTTGATGGGAAGTTTTTCCTTAAAGAAAGGTAAAATCGGTAAGTTTTGATACGGCAACGGGAAATTTATTTTTTAAAGTCTAGCATCACTGATGCACACATATAAACATTTTTGGAAGACAAAACTGACAGCCAATACGTTTTTTGAAACAAAAGATCAACAACCGATCGAAACACACCGATTTAGATCGTACAAATGAAATGCTTAGTCCGAATCAACAGTCCCGGGGGTGTACAATCCACAAAGGTTTAAAAATCGTTCATCAACACCTCAACAGGCATCTTGTTGTGGGACCTACGTCTTAAAAGGTATCTATGTGTGTTGTTATAATTCCTACACAGCGCTTTTTATTAAAAAAAATTGTTGGACCCCCCCCTAAAACTTTTTCTGTGTGCGCCCCTGTCAACCGAAGTATTTTCCAAAACCGTTACTTGAATTGCAATATGGCATTTTTATCAGAAAAATTCTCCTTTCCCAGTCCTATTAGCATCCCAAGAAAAGTCCTCTTTTGCCAATCGTAATCGGATGTAATAATTTATTCCGATTGGAATCCGATTCCGATTTAAATGTAATAATTCTGTCGATCCGATGTAAAATTCTGTCAATCCAATCGTCACTTTTACATTAAACCATTATTGTTTGTACCGATAAAATATAGAGTTTCAGATTTTGTACCCTTACCGTTACTCAGAAAACTACCCCTGATTAATCTTAGCCTCACAATATTTATATTTTATCGAATCAAACTATAATGGTTCTATGGTCCCTGGAGCTTCAAAGGTTAGCTATCAGTTAGAACCGCGGCTATTAGATAGCTGATAACCCTGTATGATCCGGTCGCTATAACGGCAACCCTAAATAATCAACAATGGGTCCCAAACTAAACACTTTTATAAACACTAGTACTGAGCTCTGGATCCCGGAAGTCCTCCAGTTTCAATAGCCTTACCACACCCCAGGGCTCTGTTGTAGTTGACCAATGTACCTCCCTATTTTCTCCATAAACATCGTATGGAAAACAATAAAGTTTTACATGAGAGCGATGTTTCTCCAAACGCATCACATAAACTAACAACAAAACTGTGCACCATGTCCTACTCTAGGATCATGCCTGATTTATCAGCTTACCCTAAACCAGACAGCACACATGCTATGTCTGACTCTAGGATCATGCCTGATTTATTAGCTTATCCTAGTTCGGATAGTACACACACCTTGTCTGACTCTAGGGTAATGTCGGATTCACCAGCTTACTCTAAGGCAAACAACACCTGTACGATAAAGACAAAAATGTCTAGTACCTAAATTAGGTTGCGTTTAGATAATTCTGCACAGATCAGAACTGGCCTCAGTTCATTTGAACCGGTTGATTGAACAGGATGCTCACGATCTTGCATTCATACAGAAGCCGTGGGCAGATAGTAAATAAATAAAAGGTCTATCGTCAAACAAAAATACAAAACTGATATATTTCTTACATGTGGAAATACCGCGAATCGCGATTCTTTTCAACAAACATCTGAAAATATTTCCATCGAATGAATTTATCTGTAGAGATAGAAATTCCTCTTCCTCACGGTGGATTTCGTAAATTCATTTTAGTTTCTGCATACTTCTCGGGAGATGAGAACGAGACACCACCAGAAGTGGTAGAGAAACTCATCTAGTATTGCAACAATAACCACTATAACCTCCTAATAGCGTGTGATGCTAACGCTCGTCACACCGTGTGGGGAAGTAATAACATTAACACAAAAGGCGAGCGTCTGCTTCAATTTTTGTATACAAACAATATGCTTATTGCAAACAAAGGTAGTGAGCCTATCTTTAGAAACGCAATCAGAGGTGAGGTACTTGACCTTACTTTAACTAACATAAACGCTACTAACCATATTAAGAACTGGCATGTTTCGAAGGAAGCTTCTATGTCTGATCATGCTTATATATGTTTCAACATAGAACACTACCCAAAGAGCATCCAGTACTTTAGAAACTTGAGAAAAACTAATTGGGAACTTTACAAAACATATCTTCATGATAATGTAAATAGTTGCGGCAGTATCAACTCTACATTTGAGCTTGACTCTGCAGCAAATAATTTGCAAAAACCTATCAATGAGGCATACAACCTTAATACTCCAATAGCTCAATCCAAAAGGTCCAGAGATGTACCTTGGTGGAATGGTAACTTGGAGAGGAAAAGGAATAAAGTTCAAGCTCTTTAACAGAGGAAAAACAACAAATAATTGGATAGAGTACCGAGCAGTTTTAACCAATTATAATAAAGAACTCAGACAATCAAAAAGAAATAGCTGGAAAGAGTTCTACAATACGATAGCCAATCTGCCTGCTGCAGCTTGACTCCAAAAATTGATGTCGTCTGATCACACAAAACCCTCTAGGCTCAATCTGCAAACCAAATGGTACGTATACCACTAGCTGCATTGAGACACTAGATACTTTACTTCAAACCTACTTTCCGGGCTCAATAGAATGGAACACGGAAGATAATACCGACAAAGACGTACATCTTCTAAACCCTGCAACTAAAAGTACTGCAGATCATTTAACCAATACAATTTTCACCCCCGATAAAGCGAGATGGGCTATAAAATCCTTAGGTCCATATAAATTTCCAGGAATTGATGGAATTTTTTCCGGTATTTCTGCAAAAGGGTCTAACACTCATTCTTTCATATTTCATGCGTTTGTTCAAAACAAGCTCTCGCCTTACTTACATTCCTCAGATATGGCGAGAAACTAAAGTTGTTTTTATACCTAAGACAGGAAAAAACCAAATGAAGCCAAATCATACAGACCCATAAGTCTTACATCTTTTCTATTAAAAACAATGAAAAAGATGTTGAACAACAAAACAATGAAAAAGACTATCACATCCGTCATATATGTTTCAAACAAAACCCTCTCAACTCTAGCTAGCACGCCTATCAGACTGGGAAATCTACTGAAACGGCATTACACAAAATGGTGAAAGAAATTGAGAGCACCCTAAACTATAAGGAGGCACTTGTATGTACATTTATGGACATACAAGGAGCCTTTGACAATGTCCACTTCAATGCTATCATTGAAATGGCAACAAAGAAAAATATAAACCCGCTTATCATTGCGTGGATTATCAAGATGCTACAGAGTCGGAAGATAACGGCTACACTAGGTGATTATGCAGTGACTGTTACTGCATCGCAAGGAGGCGTGCTCACTCCGCTGTTTTGACTAATGGTGGCTGATGATCTCCTCACTAAGCTAAATGATTCCGGCTTCAACACTGTAGGCTATGCCAATGACTTGGCAGTCATGATTAGAGGAAAACATGACTCCATTGTCACTGGTTGAACCCAGACAGCTCTTAATCTTGTATCAAAGTGGTGCAACAGATTGGGACTGTCGATCAATCCCCTAAAAACAAGTATTGTCGTTTTCACAAACAGGAGAAACTTCAATTTCGTTTTTCCTGTTCTAAACGGTGGTCCAATACAAACATCAAAAGAGGCTAGATAGTTAGGTATGATCCTGGATAGCAAACTAACTTGGAACCCACACCTGAAATATATCTCTGATAAGGCAAACAAAGTTTTCTTCACATGTAGAAACCTGTTTGGGAAAACATGGGGTCTTAGCCCATAAATGATACTTTGGTTGCACCAAAGTATTATAAAACCAATTCTAATATATGCAGCCTTAGTTTGATGGCCTAAAACGTGCCAAATAACTGTTTAAAATATGATGACAAAAATACAAAGGCTTGTGTGTCTTAATGCCACGAATGCTTTCAAAACCACGCCAACGTCAGCAATGGAGATTCTTCTAAAGCTTTCTCCATTGCACCTACATATAAAATCTGTAGTAGTATTGAGCGTTCATAGACTGCAGCTCACAGAAGGTTTTAAGCCGGGCAATCTAACCGGACACCTTAATAGCCTTTCTTAATTACAAGCTGAACTGCATACATACCATACTTTGGATTGTATGCCAAAAATAATAGATTTAGACAGGCACTTTGATGTCAAGATATTGACCAGAGATCGTATTATAAACTATAGACGGTCTCTGCCACATAACGCCAGCCTCTAATACACAGATGGTTCTCGAACCAATGTGGGCACGGGAGTAGGAGCGTTGGTCCCAGAACAAAACAAACAGTTGCCTTAGAACCACAACAACCATATTTCAAGCTGAAATTTTTGCCATTAGCAGTTGCGCTTTGCTATGTGCTGAAAGAAAATACTAAAATATTGAAATATATGTTATCTCTGACAGCCAAGCCGCACTCTTGGCACTAAAATCTGAGCGCTTTGATTCAAAACTGGTATGGAAATGCTACCAAAATCTATAAAAAATCTCCTGCAATAATTTAGTAACACTTATGTGGGCACCTAGCCACATAGGAATACAAGGGAATACTATCGCTGACGCTTTAGCAAAGCAAGGGGCCAATAAAAGTTTTTTTGGACCGGAACCATGCTTCGGAATGGCCAAGAGTTCGCTCAAAAGCACAATCCAAACATGGGAACATGAACAAAATTCTAAATAATGGAGAAGCAGAGAGGGACTAATACACTCCAAGAAGTTTCTAGGTAACCTCCCTGTTTCACCCTTAAAAACAATCGACTTAAACAGAGAGTTTCTAAGAATTTCAACGTGGTGCGTTACTGGACATGGTCCTTTAAACCACCATCTTAACAAAATGAGCATTGTTGTTTCCGACAGGTGTAGATTCTGCTACTCGGACGCTTTTCCAAACCCATCACAAAAACTAACAACAAAACTAGGCACAATTCTAAAGCTAGCTTATTCTAAATCGGACAGCACACATACCATTCCTGACTCTTAGATCATACCTGATTTATCAGCTGATTCTAATTCAGACAGCACACAAGTCATGTATGACTCTATGACAATCCCCGATTTAGCAGCTTACTCCAAAACAGACAGCACACCTGGATTTTATACACAAAAATCTCTAGCACCTAAATTAAGTTGCATTCAGAATAATCTGCATAGGTACAAAATGGCCTCAGTTAATTTAAACCGGTTAATAGAACGAGATTCTCTCGATCTTGCATTTATACATGAGTCGAGGGCACACATCAAAAGAATAAAATGTTATCGACAAATATAAATACAAAACTGATCTATTTCTTAGATGTGGAAAAACCGAGAAACGCAATTCTCTTCAAGAAACGTCTGTAAGTACTTCCGTTAAATTTATTTACCTGCAGAGATCTTAAAACCTAAACGTAAATTTCGTAACTTCATTTTGACTTCTGCATACTTCCCAGGGATGAGAACGAAACACCACCAGAAGTGGGAAGGAAACCCATTAAGAATTGTAGTGATAACTACTACAACCTCATGATAGCGGGTGATGCTAACGCACATCACACCGTGTCGGGAAGTAGGAATATCAATGCAGAAGGCAAGCATCTGCTTCAAGTTTTGCACACCAACAACATGTTTATTACAAACAAAGGGAGTGAGCTCATCTTTTGAAATGCAATCAAGAGATGCAATCCGGTTCTTGGCCTTACTTTGACTAAAATAAACATTGGTAACCATTAATATTAAAAACTGCCTGTTTCGATGGAAACTTGTATGTCTGATCTCTCTTACATATATTTCAACATAGAACACTATCCGAAGAGACTTCAGCACTTTAGAAACCACAGAAAAACTAGCTAGAGCTCTACATACATATCTGCAGAATAAATAAATAGTTGCTGCAGAATCAATTCCACGTTTGAGCTTGACTTTGCAACACACATTTTGGAAGAAATTATCCTTGAAGCATACGACCTTACCACTCCAAAAATTCAATCCAAAAGATGCACAGAAGTACTCTAATAAAATGGTAACTTCACCCAGAGAAATTTCTGATCATAGTTTATGCAAAGGGATTGTATAATTACATTTTTGTAATTACCATTCTTTATTACAAATAATCCGCATAAATCACGCATAATTTCGGGTGAATTATACATAAATGGAATGATTTATGATATTTCATCGATTAATATTTTACTCATAGTAAATATGATTCCTGTAGCCCTATTCCGGTACATCGTGAAATAGGAATTGAGAAATAGATTATACCAATTTTTTCATAACTAGTATTCCGTGTCGCGGGAAATAACAAATTCGTATTAGAAAATATTTCTTTATTTCATTTATTGCACTTTTTTCTCAATTCCCAATTCCCAGGGAAATGCCGGAATAGACGTACTGATTTATTTTAATCGATTAATTACTATCAATGCCTTACGTTTTGTTGACAAATATCGATAAATCATACGGTTGCCGAATAATTCAATTTTATTTGCACTTATTTACTTTTCTTATGCTTCTTATCACCAGAATATACAACGAACAGACTTTATTTTATTCTGTATATAATTTTTTTCGTTCTATAAGATAGTTTAGAATAGAAACGCGATTTAAAATTATAATTAAATTAAAATGCAAAATAAATATATTTGCACTCTTAAAAATGACAAGTGAAATTTGTGTTTAAATTATATATTTTGATGGAACTATTTTAAATTTAGTTTAAATATTTAAATTAAATATATTACAAATAATAATAATTCTAGTGAATACAATTTTAAGATTTTTAAGATTCTGGGATCCAAGAAAAATTTATATATTTATTATTATATATTATTATATATATTCAAAAAATTTTAAAAATTACTAAAAGGTGAGTAAATAATTTTCCCAAAAGTGTTATTTTCTCAAATATGTAGTTATAAACGTTTATTTCAATTTTATCCTGTGTTTCTATTTTTTATGCAGACCAATTAATACCAAACCAAAAAGAAATTTTGGAAAAAACCTGAATAACATTTAAATTGTGAACTGGAGTTGATGCTTAACTTAACTTCGTATTTTATTAAGGTAACAATATCAGTAATTTAATAAGTGCTTTTGTTTTAGCAATAAACCTAAATTTTCTAGCGATTCAAGATTATATGTACATGGGAGATGTACATGTACTATGGAAGAAATTTAGATAATTTATAAAGGTATCCTAATCTACGAAGCCTCTTTGCCAGTTCCAGTCGCAGAAAAATTATGGTAATTTAAATGAATTATTTGACTTTTAGTATTTCTTTCTTTAGTTTTTGTCAGATTCTTAATCTGATGCTTCGCGGGCATTTGTACATCTGGAGAAAAATTTTTTCTCACAAATCTGCAAGACGGTAAGTTTTATATAAACAGCAATGCAAATAATTTTAAACTAATAAGTGTTCTTTTCTTTTTTTTCAGATTGCAATTTGCATGCAGGCCGGTCTTTCAGTTATTCAACTAAATGGAAATTTGCCCAAAAAAATCAAATAATTTTGAAAAACGCTTATGTTCGATTAGAACCATTTTTAGTTAGAGAAAACCCAACTAAATCAAAAATTTGAGTTTTGGTAAGAATTTTCTAAATAATATTCGTCATTTTTAATTTTTGTAAATGTTTAAATTTTTTTCTTTAAAAAATAAATGTACATATAGTTAATTATGTTTGTAGTTGTTTGAAAGAAAATACTGAAAACTAAAATGTATTTTAAATCATTTTTTTGTTTAAACCTAAACTTTCAAATCATTTTCATCAAGAGTTAAAATTAGTAATATGTAACTGTTCTTTATAACGTTGTTTTGACACAACGTTATGCCAAGGGTGTATAAAAAAAATGTGAAAAACCGCAATGTGGCTTTAGCCAAGAAAAAATCCCTAAATAATGAACTCTTTTATAAGACCATTTCGTCTTAGAATAATTAACCAAGAAAAAATTTCAAGTATTTAGTAAAATTTATATAATACAAAAGCAAAATCTAACCTTATGTTAATATAGCTGATGATGAACTTCAATGTTGGTTGGTTTTATTCCAATTTTTATTTTGTCGTTTCCCAAAAAATGTGCAGATCGTTGGATTGTTTTCCTCAGATTCATAATCCAACTTTTGAATTACGCTTATGACTTCTTGAGGTTGGATCAAAATTAAATGATGTTCAACTATAATTTTATCACCCGGTAAGCCGACCACGCCTTGCATATACGCACTATTGGACTTGTTAGTAATTTTACTATTAACACCAGTATCACCAACGTATTCAAACGTTCAATCCAAAATCACAACCACGATGACGTAAATTATTACAAGTTATTTATTTCACTTTGAAACCGTTTCTATTTGGATTAAACTGCGTAAAAAAATCACAACACTTGTTAATTTTTTTTTCATTTTTCGATTTTAGATGTATTTTAAATAAATTACAAGGTTTTATGAGACACCATATCTTTAAATTTTATTAATTTCGTCTTTTCGACAAATTGATCAACATGAATTTGTATTTTAATTTGTAATTATACATTTTTTTGATCTATCTCAAAAATCAACTCAAAATTTTTTTTAAATTAATTTAAAATTTTTCCTTTTCAACAATCACAATACAGAATATAATATAACACATGAAAAGGAAAGAAACTGATTATTTTAAGTTTACATAAATCTTTTTCTTTGTCAATTTCAAATCAAGACGAACTTTTAATTGATTTTTCATCAAAATCATACTGACCATAATTATCAAAAATGCTTTGTTTAAATAATCTAAACGAAGGGGAGCGAAGGAGATGACCATTCAAAAATTTTGTATATTTCTCTCTGTTTCAAACAAAGGAATTTAATCGGTTTTTTTTTTAGAACGAGATCGTCAACCAATTATAAAAAAAAGAAAGAAGGATCGACAACATATAATTCGTGTTGGTTTTGTTTTCAGGTATTATAGAGAGAACGAAATAACAATAACCACGAAATGCAACAATTTTGTTAACAGTTTAATTAAACAGATGATGATGAGATTGTGTCTGATAGCATCAACAAAGAAATGAAAAATGCAATTACAACTACATGAGTTTTATTTTTGTTTGATTAAAACAAAGTAGAAGATTGTTTACGAATTTAAGCAATGTTAATTGTGAGACTGATAGTTTTGTTAATAGAAATTGATATTGAATCAACACGACGTGTTGTTGTAGCAACGCGATTAATTAATGGTTTTGATACTGGTTCATTATGTAATGTATTTTTGTTGAACTAAGTTGCTGTTTTATGTAGTTACGGATGTTAAACTTGAAGACTACCAAGTAGTGAGTTTATAAGGGAGAGAAGAAATAGAACAGTGTGGCGTCTGAAGAAAATGTATCCTTGACTGTTCGTTGACCGTTAAATCTCACTACCAAGGCATACATTTCCTTCAGTCTACCAATACAGAACCTGAACTCGTTCTGGAGTAGGGTGTAGACTCTCTTATAAATACTACTGGTTAGATAATTCCTCAGATTGCGGCATAACAGACAATTTCCTGAACCGATATCAAACAAGCATTCAACAGTGAAATGCTTTTTGTGAAGATTAAGGAAAGAAAAATATGTAGCAATCACCATTATTTACCGATACTAGGTATACGAATTGATGAGTCGAGTGCCTCTCCCAAGACAACCAGATGTTTAGAATTTTTGCATGACGCTAAATGATGAAAGAAAGTGCGCATTGTAGATGTTGAGTAACCATGATGAAAAATAAAGATGTTTGAATTACTGATGTTGCATATCCATTATGAAAAAAATTGTGAATTATAAATGTGTAATTAAAAAAAAATTGTTTTATTTATGTTGACTTAATGACTATTGCATCCAAATCCTTGATTGTAGAATGCTAGAGTTTTGTTGATCAGCTGCATTAATGATATCGTGTAAACAGTCATGTCTCGCTGTAAAAGTTCCCCAATTGAGACATGCCGAGTCCCAGCAGACAACAGGCAGCGCAGAGTTGGTATGTATGCACAAGTGTGTCAAGCTTTAGATGCAGGTTAATGAGAATATTTATTTAAGGTAAGTTCTATTGTAATAAAAAGGAATATAAATGTTGACCATCATGACCATCCACCGAAATTCCATACTTGAGAGCCCTGTTCAGTAATTGTATGTGGAACTGATGACAGATATGAGCCTAATAATCTCTTTCTACGTACATCAAATTTCCCAGAAAAACTAAAACTAAAGAAAAAAAACTAAAACTAATGAAAAAAACTACCTAATACTCTTACTGAACAGTGCCCTCAAGTACCAAAATTCAATTTCCGGTAATGAGAGATAGCATTACTATTGTTAGCGATGAAGACTATCTAGAAAAATAGTAGAAATTTTTGAAAGTTAATAAAAAATGAATGGGGAGGGTAAGCTAATTCAAAGTAGAGTCAGATAACCGCAGACAAAGTCTTAAGCGGCTCACATCTAACACGAAAACGTTAATATGTTAAGCATAGTGGATGATTTATTAGAACAACCAAGGTCAGAAATTTTAATAAATCAAAGTACTAATATAAAGAATAATAATAAAAAAAATTAATAATAATTAATAAATTGATAAAGATAAAAAAACTAATACAAGAAAAATAAGTTAACAGGGATCTATATTAAATTTTAAAATTTTTAAATTCTTATATCTTTGGCATGGAAAGTCCCAATGGGCTTACCATCCAAATTTGTACATTTGTACAACACATTACCAACCCTGCTTGTTATTATGGCTGGTAGGAATTTCGGAGCCAGCTTGGCCGAAAACTTGTTTGCTGCATCACTTAGGTGATGTTGTCGTACCAAGACTCGTTGTTGTATTTCAAATGTACGAGGTCGCGTCCGTAGATTATAATGTTGTTGGGACTTTGCGAAAGCTGTGTCCATATATTTCTTAATGCGAGCTCTGACGATTGCTAATTGATCTGTATGATCCATGTCCATATCTATTGGTTCACCCAGACTATGTAAAGTTCGAAGAGTCGTGTAAGTCTTGCCATCTGATATAGGGTGTTGACCAAACAACACGTAGTATGGAGAATGAAGTGTTGTGCTATGTACTGCGGAACGTAATGCAAAAGCTATATCTCCCAAATGCGAATCCCACGTATTATGCATACCTTTAATGTAAGATCTGATCGCAGCTAATATTGACCTATTCACCCTTTCCGAAGCGTTACTCTGAGGACTGTAGACTCCAGTTTTAATATGAGAAATGTTGAATTCTGACAACAGTTTTTGAAAAGAATTACTTAGAAATTGTTTACCATTGTCGCTGTGAAGAAACTCTGGAACACCATATGTGAGAAAAACTTCATTTCTCAAAAATGTATTCACAGAAGGTGAAGTAGCATTTCTGAGTGGTTTGATCAATACAAATTTTGACAAATGATCAAGTACTATCAGAAGAACAGTATTCCCAGATTTTGATCTGGGATACGGACCCAAAAAATCGATATATATACGCTGCCATGGTCTATCTGTTATAAATCGGGATTGCATTGGTGGACGCAATATCTGATTTGTTGCCTTCGATTGTTTGCAGACATCGCAAGACACGACATAGTCATGAACTTGAGATGCCATGCCCGGCCAGTAGTAGAGACGCCGAAGACCCACCAAGGTCTTCTTTACCCCTCCATGAGCAGCTATACAGTTGTCGTGATGTTCCTTGATCAATTTAGTAGTTAAAGGTTTCGGTATCCAAAGTTTCCACACAGGCAAATCATTAGGTACTGCATCAGCTTTAGGTTCTATGCGCATGTATAGCTTACCATCCAACTGTTTCACCATTGGAAAATCCTGAGGAGACAATTGTACTTTGGCTATCATGTTTGTGTATTCATGGTGCCGATAACATTCATCATCTGATTTAATAGTGTCGTCAGTATGAGCGAGTGCTTCAGCAAATTCTTCAGACGTGTCGTCATATATACGAGACAGAGCATCAGGTACTACGTTTTGGGTCCCTTTACTATGTACAATAGAAAAATCCATGTGTTGAAGTTTTAAACTCCATCTAGCTAACCGACCACTCAAATCTTTTTGTGACATCAACCACTTTAGACTTGAATGATCGGTCACAATTGTAAATTTATGACCCTCCACGTAGGCTCTGAATTTCTTCACGCTGAGAATTGCTGCAAGACACTCAAGCTCAGACACTGAATAATTCCTTTGGGCATTATTCAACTTTTTAGACATGAATGCTATCGGACACTCATGGCCTTCATCATCCAGCTGATACAATACACTTCCTACACCCGTGATGCTTGCATCACATCTAATAAAAAATTCTTTTTCATAATTAGGATTTGTTAAAACTGGGGCTACAGTCAGAAGATTTTTTAAATTGTTAAAAGCGGTTTGAGCTCCATCAGTCCATACCAGTCGTTTAGATCCTTTTTTCAAAAGATCTGTAATAGGTGAAACAACGCTAGCGTAGTTTGGTATAAATCGTTGATACCACCCTGCCATACCTAATAACCGACGAATCTGTTTAACAGTTGTTGGAGCTGGATATTCCTCAATAGCTCGTACTTTTTCTGGATCCGTTTTCAATCCACCTTCGCCAACCAAAAAGCCCAAATACTTTACTTCTCGCAGCACGAACTTACTTTTCTGCAGATTGATGGTTAGACCTGCATTAGTTAAAAGAGTAGAGACTATAGACAGTAGTTCCATGTGTTCCTCGAATGTTGAGGACACTACCAGTAGGTCGTCTAAATAGACGAAGACACTTTCATGATACTTGTGAGGTATCACTTTATGCATCAGCCGACACATTGTCTGGGGAGCATTGCACAAACCAAAAGGCATAACCTTGAATTGGTACAATGGTCGTCCAGGCACTGTGAAGGCTGTTTTATCTCGTGATGTTTCTGACAAAGGAATTTGCCAGAACGCATCTTTGAGATCAATACTGCTTATGTATCTCGTACTATTTAGACGTCCTAACAAGCCATCGATTAATGGAAGTGGGTAAGCATCCTTTTTGGTCAGTGCGTTGACACGTCTTGAATCTAAACATAGACGATTCTTCCCAGAAGATTTTTGTATTAAAACCACTGGCGAGCACCAAGAACTGTCAGAACTCTCTTCGATCACCCCTAATTGAAGCATCCGGTCTAGTTCAGCATAAATCTTTTGTTGAACTGCCGGCGATGTGGGGTAATGCCTCTGTTTCACAGGTGCACTATCCCCAACATCGATGACATGTTCAACCAAAGATGTTTTGCCGAGACCTAATACCTCAAAAGAAGGAAAAGAATCCTTGACGTTCTCCAGTTCTTGTAGCTGGTCAGGGTTTAGATCGTGATTTAAGTTGTTATTAGATTCAATCGGTGTCAATTCACTGACAAATGAAGGAGTGATACCAAATTCCCTCCAGAAATCGATGCCCAGGTAGAGTTCCTCATGCAAACTTGGAACAACATGAAAACGAAAAATTTTTGATAAGCCATTGAAATTTATAGAAGCGTCTACATAACCCAGAATATGATTACGGGTACCATCTGCTGTACGGATGGCAGAAAACATTTTGTGATAGGTTATGCCGGCGTTTCTTAATAATTCTAGGGAATTTCTTCCCAGAATACTGATAGAGGCTCCACTATCTAGAAGTCCATAAACTTTTTTATTAAAAATGTTTATATAAAGGTGTGGTCTAGGATCATTTTCCCGATAAATGATCGAAGAGACACACGCTTTATTGAGAAGTTTTCTTTTTCTAAAGTAAATGCGCGAGCGTTCAATACGCTTTTGAGATCTTTTTTTCTGACGTATCAGTAATGGTGTTGAAGTTTGAACCGATTTACTTATTTTTGGTACTGTGGTGGCGAAAGATCTTCTTCTTCGGTGGTGGTTGACGCATCTCTCAGATGACCTCGCGTACTCGAAGATGGGTTCGGGGGCACAGCTCGCGAATTCTGTACTCCCGCCCGAGAGTTTAAATGAAGCGGTGGATGACAATTAGTACATCGTGGAGAGATGGTGTCAGCCTTACCACATCGATAGCAGTACGGCTTTTGAGGACAGTTGTATATCGTGTGACCAATATCTTTACACCGGCTGCAAATTTGATGTTCAGTTCTAGGTGGCGGTGGTGGTAGTATTGACCTATTAGCATTTGTTGGTCTGGCTAGTATTTTTGGTGGTGCGCTGTAGGCATCTACATAAGTCGAGTAGTTTGCTGGAACCATTTGATGATTTGAAGGACCTGTAACGTAGTTTGATGGACCTGGTTGATAATTAGATGGACCTGTTTCGTCTTCATCAGAAGGTGTGACTTCACTGATCCGGTATTGACCAGCTGTTCTCGTTGGTGGTAGCAGAGGTTGCCCACCTGTCCTTGACGCTGCGGGTGATGATGCCCAAAATTTTTCAAATTTTTGGCACATCACACGCAGGTCTTCAAGTGATGCAAACTCAGCTATCATTGTTACACTTCTTAATTCTGCAGACAAACCGTCTCGAACTATCTCTATTAATTCACGTGGATTATAGGGCCGGATCAGTCTACTATTTAAATTGTTCATACCAATTATGTAGTCATATACACTCTCTTTATGTTTTTGTCTACGGCTCAGCAGTACTTTCAAAACCGTCTTATCATCTGTAAGGGTACCAAACGTGTTAACTAATGCTTCTCTCAATATGGGATAGGTCACCACTCGATACTCATATGTTAGATTTATGTAATGTTTTTCAGCGGCTCCACGGAGATATCGGGGAACGATTGACTTTAAATCGTCAAAGGTCACCCGATCCCTTCGTGCAGCCACCTCAACCAAATGAAAGAATTCATGAACATCGGGTGAGGACCCGTCACCAGAGAAGTAGGGGAGCCAATTCGTATAGAATTGACTCAAATACCTGTGTGGTTGGTACCCTTCATGCGGTTGTATGAATGCTGGTACTGCTGAGACCCTAGCCGATCGGTATGGTGGTGGAGCTATTCTGATGTCATTGAATAGCTCTTCCAGTGGTATTGCTGGTCCAAGCTGTTCCTGCTGTACCTCGTTGGCTGGTTGTGGAAGACGTTGTCTTCGTTGACGGCCCGTCATATCATCAATCAGGTTACCTAGTGGTTCCATATGATTTGGAGTTGATCTCGCGAATACATCTTGAAATGATTCGTCAAGATTTGCAGGTGCTGGTACATCTTTTCTTAAGACCCCTCCTTCTGGTCCCATTATCAGTGCAGTGATGGTCCTGAAAGTTTCAGACAATGACCTGGCTGCGTATTCGGTAGCATCCTTTAACTCTTCCATGTTTCTTATGCGGTTATTTCGGTCCACGTAATGGGTAATACGATTTAACAATCCTTTTAGTGTGTTTGGTGGCACTGGAGCCACTAAACTCCTTACTTCCCGAGCCAAAAACAGAGCTGCTGCCAGAATCAGTTCACTTTCTTCCTTAGTATTTGCTGCGTGTGTTTGTATTATTGGTGCTGTTGCACTTCTCGCAGCATCACTTAACTGTTGTATCCACCCTTCGCTGTTGTATTGGATGTCCCGAAGGAAGCACTCGACCCATAACTCGCACAACTCGAGACCGTAAAACGGATGGTCTATCGGCACCTCTGACATTTTCTTTTGTTGTCAGATTTTATGAAAAGAAGGACAAAAAATATATAAAAAAAATTGCAACTCAACAAAACCAACAACAGACGATAATGATTGTGACCCCCTGAAATGTTTTTCCGCGCAAAAATGTCAAAAAACACACAACACCCGTAAAAAAAAATTGTAAAATGCAATAAAAATTGTAAACCGACTAGAAATCGTGAACACCGCGACTCACAACAGCAGAAAGAAATATACAAATGCTTCGAATGATCAACTCCTTTACCCCTCGTTTTACAGAGAAAATTATAAATCTTAAAGATTTTAATTTATATCTAGGAAAAAATATGATTTATTTAGTATTGAGCAAGCAAATGGTATTGATTTACTTAAAATTCTATTTATTCTGTTGCAACTTGTACACCTTGATTTACTTATTGCATCGAATGCTAAAAATATTTATTTGTTTGTTTGTTATAAGAAATATATTTATTTATTTATTTGATGTTATGTTTATTTAAGAAATTTTTTATTTATTTAAAAATATATATATATATTTATTTATAAAAAAAAATGAAAAATATTTATTTATAAAAATATTTATAAGAAGCTATAATAATATTTATTTATTTATTTGAAAAAATATTTATTTAGAAAAAATATTAAATTAATTATGAAAATATTTATTTATTTAGAAAAATAAGAGAATTATTTATTTATTTATTCAAAATATATTTAATTATAGAATATGTTTATTTATTTGTGTATTTATAATTGTTAGAGATTTTTCCTGGGCAAAGCCCACACCGATTGACTGTATAATCAAAAATTTTTAAAAGGAATTGTAACGAAGATTCGAAGTGGAAAATCGAACTCGCGATCTCTTCCCAGAAACGACATGTGAGGTCTAGAACAAAAATAGGCCTAAAAATCCTAAAATCTACATTCTAGTACCCTCCCGCGTGATGAAATGAATTCAGCATTGTTTAAAGATTCAGCCTAAATATCTGTTATCTACAAAAATCATATGCTGAGTTCATTCATCCTTAAAACTAAGAAAAATATAAAACTAGAAAAGTTAAGAAAAACAATTAAGACTAATATCGTTTGTTGGGAGTAGACCAGTATAGAGTACCAGTCTCCAGATCCGATTTCAGTACAAGACCGAATTTACTATTGAAACGCGATGTTGGATGGATTTGCATCCAATTGGATGGAAGTCCATTGAAATTGTGAAGGGAGGTTGGGTTGAACGTTGGTTCTTCCCAACAAAGTGGAGATCTGGATGCAGTTTCACTTGTATGGAGGAGTGCTTAGCATTGTAGAAGCGATCCTGGCTGTCCGTAAGACTGACAGGCTTCCCTTCTCTTCCGCATAAACACTCGACCAGTAAAGCTGCATTCAGTCTCGGCAGGAAAACTAATTGAAATTTTACCAATATTATTTAAAAAAAATCCGCTTGGTGATCGCATGCCAAAAGACAGAGGCGACCCTTAACCAACGAAACATGTTAAGAAGGTTAAGCCTTCTTGGATTCTTTCTTAGAGATACCCATAGTTTTATTTAGATCAAAACGTTGTAAAAATTTCTTTGTTGCATCATAAAATAAAGATATATCGAAATACGATAGTATATATATATATATAAAAAAATACAAAAGGTATAATAATACAACCATAGATATATATATATATCGACCAACAGATGCAACAAAATTATCACAAATTACAATATCCGAATCAAAAAAAAAACGTATACTAACGCTATCACAAAAAACCGTATTATTCGAATAATGTAAGAATATCAAAAATTTTAAAATATCAAAAACATTCATAATTAACATTTTTAACATTTTTTTTTTCATTTTTTTATTGTACTTATAAAATTTCAAAAAAAAATAATTATATTTATCAAATTTATATTGATAAATTTTATATTGAAATATATTTACAAGATTTATAAAATTTATATCGAAGAATATAAATTCCTCAAATTCAACACAAAGAAAACCGATATTCCAAAAATATTTGCAAAAACAGGAATATCATGTATTTAAATTTATACATACAACAGTATTTTCTGTTGTATGTTTTGTCCCTGTTTCGGCGCCATTATTTATAACGTTGTTTTGACACAACGTTATGCCAAGGGTGTATAAAAAAAATGTGAAAAACCGCAATGTGGCTTTAGCCAAGAAAAAATCCCTAAATAATGAACTCTTTTATAAGACCATTTCGTCTTAGAATAATTAACCAA
Source organism: Diogma glabrata (assembly GCA_963693315.1). NCBI lineage: Eukaryota > Metazoa > Arthropoda > Insecta > Diptera > Cylindrotomidae > Diogma > Diogma glabrata. Next base: position 180,442 of record CAVNZG010000799.1, read on the forward strand.
GAAAAAATTTCAAGTATTTAGTAAAATTTATATAATACAAAAGCAAAATCTAACCTTATGTTAATATAGCTGATGATGAACTTCAATGTTGGTTGGTTTTATTCCAATTTTTATTTTGTCGTTTCCCAAAAAATGTGCAGATCGTTGGATTGTTTTCCTCAGATTCATAATCCAACTTTTGAATTACGCTTATGACTTCTTGAGGTTGGATCAAAATTAAATGATGTTCAACTATAATTTTATCACCCGGTAAGCCGACCACGCCTTGCATATACGCACTATTGGACTTGTTAGTAATTTTACTATTAACACCAGTATCACCAACGTATTCAAACGTTCAATCCAAAATCACAACCACGATGACGTAAATTATTACAAGTTATTTATTTCACTTTGAAACCGTTTCTATTTGGATTAAACTGCGTAAAAAAATCACAACACTTGTTAATTTTTTTTTCATTTTTCGATTTTAGATGTATTTTAAATAAATTACAAGGTTTTATGAGACACCATATCTTTAAATTTTATTAATTTCGTCTTTTCGACAAATTGATCAACATGAATTTGTATTTTAATTTGTAATTATACATTTTTTTGATCTATCTCAAAAATCAACTCAAAATTTTTTTTAAATTAATTTAAAATTTTTCCTTTTCAACAATCACAATACAGAATATAATATAACACATGAAAAGGAAAGAAACTGATTATTTTAAGTTTACATAAATCTTTTTCTTTGTCAATTTCAAATCAAGACGAACTTTTAATTGATTTTTCATCAAAATCATACTGACCATAATTATCAAAAATGCTTTGTTTAAATAATCTAAACGAAGGGGAGCGAAGGAGATGACCATTCAAAAATTTTGTATATTTCTCTCTGTTTCAAACAAAGGAATTTAATCGGTTTTTTTTTTAGAACGAGATCGTCAACCAATTATAAAAAAAAGAAAGAAGGATCGACAACATATAATTCGTGTTGGTTTTGTTTTCAGGTATTATAGAGAGAACGAAATAACAATAACCACGAAATGCAACAATTTTGTTAACAGTTTAATTAAACAGATGATGATGAGATTGTGTCTGATAGCATCAACAAAGAAATGAAAAATGCAATTACAACTACATGAGTTTTATTTTTGTTTGATTAAAACAAAGTAGAAGATTGTTTACGAATTTAAGCAATGTTAATTGTGAGACTGATAGTTTTGTTAATAGAAATTGATATTGAATCAACACGACGTGTTGTTGTAGCAACGCGATTAATTAATGGTTTTGATACTGGTTCATTATGTAATGTATTTTTGTTGAACTAAGTTGCTGTTTTATGTAGTTACGGATGTTAAACTTGAAGACTACCAAGTAGTGAGTTTATAAGGGAGAGAAGAAATAGAACAGTGTGGCGTCTGAAGAAAATGTATCCTTGACTGTTCGTTGACCGTTAAATCTCACTACCAAGGCATACATTTCCTTCAGTCTACCAATACAGAACCTGAACTCGTTCTGGAGTAGGGTGTAGACTCTCTTATAAATACTACTGGTTAGATAATTCCTCAGATTGCGGCATAACATCTTATAATAAAACAATGTAATATAATTTTAAATAAATAAAGCTCAACTTATTAAAAATAAATGTTTTTTATTAATTTTATTTAAAACAAATTTTTTATGAGTAGCAAACACAATCAACATATGTAAGTATGGTTCATGCATATTCATGCAGTAATTATAAATAAGGACTATTAAATCATACAAAGTAATGTTTGATTTATTTTTAAAGATTATGTTTATAATGTATAATTTATACATTTGTCCGTATAATTGTTTAAATGCCTTGCATAAATTCATCCCATGATAGTTTATGATTCATGCGGAAGAAGCATAAATATTATTTGTCAGATTTATAAAAACTTATTAAACGAAAATGCATGATTTATGAAATTTGAATCTTAGTTCTTTTTTACGCGGTCTTATGCACAATTTATACTGTCATATGCATAATATAAGCCAGCATTTCTCTGGGTGTTAGAGAGGAAAAGGAATAAAGTTTGTAAGCTCCTTAACAGAGCAAAAATAACAAATAATATGCTAGAGTACCGACTGGCTCTTACTAATTATAATAAAGAACTAGGACAATCAAAAAGGAATAGCTGCAAAAGAGGTCTGTAATACGATAGATAGTCTGCTGCAGATCAACTCCAAAAATTGATGTCGTCTGATCACACAAACTCTTGTCGCAGAAAAAATTGCAAACATAATTTCTTTTACGTAACCATCGTCCTTTGGACGAAGGACATTTTCCTCGACTAGTAGGTCAGTTAGAAGTTATAGTGGGAATGTCAAAGGTATTCCGTAAAAGCATTAGAGTGCTGCTTACTATCTCAAAGGTATTCTGAGTCAAAATTCTTTCTGCGACAGTGGAGCTCCAGGGGGGCTCAAACTCACGACTCTGACCTATTAATCAAGACAAATGTGCTGCGTTCAAAGGTCAATGATTCCGTAAAAGAAATGCTGTTCGCAATTGTTTCTGCGACACAATCTAGGCTAAATTTTCCAACCAAATGGTACGTACATAACTAACGGCATTGAAAAAGAAACATTACTTCAAACCCACTTCCCGGACTCAATAGAAGTGAGCACGAAGATAATACCAACGAAGACGTACGTCTTCTAGATCCTGCCACTAAAAGTAATGCAGATTATATAGCCAACACAATATTCACCCCCAACAAAGAGAGATGGGCTATATAATCCTTTGTTCTGTAAAACTTTTCGGGGATAATGATATTTTTCCGGTTTTCCTAACAATGAGCAAATGCAAAAGGCATTGCAAACAGGGATGGTCAAAGATCCGGCTTTTTTCATTTTGACCACTCCAGGTGGATAAAATCCGGTTTTATCCGGATAATATTAAAAAAGCCGGTTAATTTATTTTTGTATAAAAAATAGTAGATTTTTATACAAGTGGTGAAAACGTCTCTTTTTGCGTGACTGAACGTTTTGTAATGAATAAGGAATAAGTTCAGGAACGCAAATACGTTTTTACCACGCGTAGAAAACGCTATTTTTTCTACGCTTGTAAATATAAATGATAATATTTACAAATTCATCTACTAAAAACTTACAAAACGACATATCTAAATTTAACTGTGTAAAAAAAAAAAGATTGTATTTATATATAGCATTTTTACCAGTGTAAAATAATGTTATTATTAGGCGCGTTCCATTGAAAATCAATCTTACTCAAATTTGCTTTGATCTACTCTACCTCGAACAAGTTGTGTAGTTGAAAAGCAGTTTATTTTTCGATTTTATTTAGATCGGTTATAAGCTTGTTTCGGTATTTTTCTAGATCTAAATCTAAATATTCGGTATTTTTCTAGATCTAGATCTAAATATCAGCCCAAAATAAAATTTTTTAATAATAATAAAATTGTGTGGTTTTGTTTGAAAAATTTTCAAATTTTTGGCGTTCCATTGATGATCTACTCAAAAGCTGCTTTGAGCAGCTATTTTGCTCCAAAGGAACCCATGTATTGTGTTCGTCTACAGATGGAATAATAACAGGCGAACACAATAATAACATTATTTTACACTGGTCAAAATGCTATATATAAATACAATCTTGTTTATTTTTTACACTCTCAAATTTAGCTATGTCATTTTGTAAGTTTTTAGTAGATGAATTTGACAATATCAATAATGAAAATACTTCATATATTTTCTCTAAAAACTTTTACAGATATTACAGATATTTTTTACCGACTGGAAGTCATCGTTTAAAGTATAAATTTAAAAAATTGTAGGTAAAGTTTCAACTAAAAACAAATATAAATAAATTTTTTAATAAAATTTATTTATTTCTTTAATAAATTTTTTTTATTTTTTTTTTTTGCGGAAAGAACTCAGAGAATATATTTTATATCTGACAGTTAATTATCGGAGGAAAAAATTATACGATGTATCTGGTACAAATTTTATTTTATTGCTCCGATTTCTCCGATATAGAAAAAAAACACACTCATTATTAGTTTAATTAATTTATTACACACAATTGATATAATGATTAGTTTCGATTCGATTCGATCAAAATATTCAATCCCTTCAAAATACTGCGATATTGACAGAAATAAACACAGCAACCGAAACAACAACAGAAACAGTAAATCAAATTCGTAATCTCAAATATTCAATCCTTTAAATAACCACCACCTGTAGGCGACCACCGAAACTTATTTACTTTCAGTCCAAGTGACTGAAAACATTTTCAGTCACTACTTAGAAAAAGTTTCCATTTCACATAGGTTTTACTATATATTAAAATGACATTTTCGTAGCTTGAAGTAGAAAAAAGACTTTTTTTGTCATATTCGAAAAGCACACAGCACCATTTATTCATATAGTTTTTTATCCTCTAATAAATTAAATCTTTCTCTAGAGTCTAGAATCTAGATTATCTATCTTCTTAATTGCATAACAATTTAGTATATTTGAGGTCAATTATAAAATATATCTGTTTGTCATAATCACTTCCTGAGAAATCACAATAAGAAAAAAACATATCTTTCATCTTTTGGATAATAAAATTGTATGAATTAATTTTATCCGGCTAAAATCCAGGATAAAATGAATTAGCCACCCGGATAAAATCCAGTGGATAAAACCGGTTAGGAGAAATCGCTGCCATCCCTGATTGCAAATCATATCGTAAACATGCCTTGGTCTTCTATTAATCGTTGTCACAAGAGTCATTAAACATGCATTAAAAGAAATGAAGCATTTGTTATGGAGTCACTGTAATTAATTAACTAAAATAATTCTGTAAGTAAGTTGCAATTAATTAAGCAATTAATTGTAATATTTGTTATATCCAAAGATCCAATTATTTAAAGGAAAACAAATATTACATTACAGCTAAAATTTCATTAAAAATCAATGAATATAATAACTCTGGTTAAAAGGAAACCCAAATTACATTGGCATGTTTTTGCAAACTATGTTATTAACTAAAAGTGTGGAAAATGTCAACAGAAAGTCAAAACGGCAGTTTAGTAAAGTGCCGCAGTCACTTAACATTAAAGTGTAAAAAAGAAACAAAATAATTAATAATATTAAAATAATTCAAAAATAATTAAAATAAATAAAAGTTTAAGTGACCTTTTGCTATCATAGTGATCTTTCTTGTTAAAAGGGTTTTTATAAAAAATTTTTTTAAAAAAAATAGAACTGACTTCAAAAAACACAAAAAAGTGAAAAATAACTCAATTGTGACTTTAGAGACAAAAATACAGCTAGCTTTTAATTTATTTGATTTAATTATGTTTGACTACAAAAAAAATAACGGATTTAAACAAAGCTATATTATATTATAGAATTTATTTATTATTATAATTATTACAATTATTATAGTTGTTACAATAGCTACTATATTATAAAATTTATTTGTAGCAGAAAACTGTTGGAAATCGGAGCCAAGCCGATGACTGTTAGTCAGTTTTTCGTCAATTTGGCACCAACATCGAACAGTTTTGTGCTACAAATAACTTTTATAATATAATAACTATTGTAACAATTATAATAATTATAATAATAAATGAATTCTATAATATAATAGCTTTGATAAAACCCGTAATTTTTTTTGTCTGTAGTTAAATATAATTAAATTAAATAAATGAATAGTTAGCTGTATTTTTGTCTCTACAGTCACAATTGAGTTATTTTTCACTTTTTTGTGTTTTTTGAAGTCGGTTCTGTTTTTCTTTTTTAAATTTTTTTTTCATTTTTAGTTTGGTTTTATACCCAAATGTCGGTTAAAAAGGCGTTTTTGAAGTAATATCTAAGTCTCGGAATGTATTCATCAATGACAATCAAGCAATCAATGGTTTTTCGATTTTTTGAGAAAAAAAAGGTAAATTTCCTGTCATAGAAAATTATATTGGACCAACTCGGAATCTAAAGCAATATAATACAGCTCAAACCATCCAAATACAATGAGTGGTTTTGAAGAAATCGACGAAAATATATAAAAAATACAGGTTTTTCAATTTTCTGAAAAACGGTATTTTAGCCTCATAGAAAAAAATATGGGACCACTTCGGCATTTATCTTAATCGAATACAATTTAAATCATCCAAATCGAATGAGTTGTTTTTGAGAAATCGGTGAACAGGCATTAAAAATACAGCTTTTTCCAATTTAATGAAAAACTTTATTTTTCACGCCTTAGCAAAAAATACAGATTAACCTCCAAAGCAACTTTAATAGAATGCAATTTAAATCATCCAAATCGTATCAGCCGTTTTTGAGAAATCGGTAAACAAACATACATCGACATTTATCAAAAAACACAAAAAACACGGCATTTACATAAATAGAATGCAATTTAAATCATTAAAATCGCATAAGCCGTTTTTGAGAAATCGGTGAACAAACATTAATAGACATAGAAAAAAAAACCCGAAGTGAAACACAGAACCTCCTTCTTTTTTGAAGTCGGTTAAAAAATAAAGATAACAAAAATAAAAAAAAAAACTAAAAGTGTTTTTATAAAAAAAATGTTTAAACATATAAAGAAATTCCGAAACACAATGAAGCGCAATTGCTCGTCTCCATTGGAGTATGCAACTTCTTTACTAGCGAAGAACTAGATTCAGCTCTGTTCCAAACGAAAATCGAACAATCAGCTGCCTACGATGATATTTGTTTAGAATTCCTTTTAAATGCTGGGAAAAAATGTACAAAAATAGCTAGCTAGATTGCTCTCAAATATTCTAGTAAAAGGCAATCTTCCACAACACTTAAGGACTCCAAAAATGATAGCGATACTAAAGCTAGGTAAACATCCAACAGACCAGAAAGCTATCCTTCATACTATTTTCATAATGAAGTCAAGAAAATCTCCCAAAAAGACTGCCAGCAACCTGCTGGCATCTGATTATAATATCGTGGATGACGACAGGTCTACTTCCTTCAATCATTATAATGCATCTGGTCTTACGATTAATAACCCGACTTCTGGTTAACTCGGTTTCGATCTGCTATAACAGTATCATCGTATCATAACTGGACTACACTGATTGCTTTAATCCTCAAAATTTTAAAGTTAGCGTCCATAAATTTCTAAAAGAAACTTAATTTATTCAATACTTAATCTCAATCCCTAGTTGGCATGGTATCTTCGGATATTCAGAGACGTTAATTAATAATTTATTATAATTAACACTAAACATGCCTAACTTAGAATAAAAAAAAAAAAACTACACTGAATAAGAACAAATCATAGTTTTTATGCTCACTTTTTCTACAAGTGGGGCATTCCAAGGTCCCCTTAATATGTCAGCGGAGCTACACAGCAAACCATAAACTACATAGCAGCTGTGTGTTTCATTAGACGATGCAATGGTGACATCTCAGACATCCATCGACGTGGAACAATGTATAGAGTCACTCAATGTAAATATTTATGTCCAATGTTCAAATCGATCACTTTTTCTTTTAATTTTAAAAAACGCACAATCAAATCGATTGTAAGCTCATTATAAATTGTATACATGCATATTTTGTTTTTAAGTTTTCATAATGAAGTCAAGAAAATCTCCCAAAAAGACTGCCAGCAACCTGCTGGCATCTGATTATAATATCGTGGATGACGACAGGTCTACTTCTTTCAATCATTATAATGCATCTGGTCTTATGACTTCTGGTTAACTCGGTTTCGATCTGCTATAACAGTATCATCGTATCATAACTGGACTACACTGATTGCTTTAATCCTCAAAATTTTAAAGTTAGCGTCCATAAATTTCTAAAAGAAACTTAATTTATTCAATACTTAATCTCAATCCCTAGTTGGCATGGTATCTTCGGATATTCAGAGACGTTAATTAATAATTTATTATAATTAACACTAAACATGCCTAACTTAGAATAAAAAAAAAAAAACTACACTGAATAAGAACAAATCATAGTTTTTATGCTCACTTTTTCTACAAGTGGGGCATTCCAAGGTCCCCTTAATATGTCAGCGGAGCTACACAGCAAACCATAAACTACATAGCAGCTGTGTGTTTCATTAGACGATGCAATGGTGACATCTCAGACATCCATCGACGTGGAACAATGTATAGAGTCACTCAATGTAAATATTTATGTCCAATGTTCAAATCGATCACTTTTTCTTTTAATTTTAAAAAACGCACAATCAAATCGATTGTAAGCTCATTATAAATTGTATACATGCATATTTTGTTTTTAAGTTTTATTGGTTTTAATTTTTTACTTTTATGTGGTACTAAAAAAAACAAACACTAGTATGGATTGAGGCGAGTATTGTCGCCGAGTGTAGGCGTTGTATCTGTTTCCATCCTGTCTGTCTTAGACTATGTTTGAAAGTGTGCTATATCCCAAGCAGGGCTTGTCATACTCCGACCAAATTTGGCCAAGCACTGGCCCTTCAATAGTTAACATTAATTGGTTATTGTTAATGGCAAGGTACTAGAACCATTTATCGTCTGATGGATGCTTTACATAAATGAGCAAATTTTGTTATCTTAGAAGCACTGGCACATGAATGGTAAAAAGTACTTGGATGTTGTTATTGGACCATTACTGGAACCTTGAACTGTCATTGGGTTAAAATTCACTAGAGCAATATCCACTACATACGATAAATATGAATAACATATGATTATATTTTAGATATTTTCATTGGTCCAGACATGGTTGCCAGTATTCAACCATTGCTGAAATACTGGTCATCATTATTGCTTCTTTACTAGGCCAGCTTTACAATCTTGTATGGGGAATTGCTGATTTTTTTCTCTGGCCCATAAATGGGCGCTATTCGTTGTCCGAAGTCATCATCAAGCAAAATTATAGTAATGGTCTAATCATGGTTGCTAGTACTTGCCCATTTTCGAATAAATGGTTGCCAGTAATGGACCATTATTGGACCAGTTGTACAACCTTCATGGAATACGAACTTTGCGTGATCGAAATTTAACATCAAGTTTTGCCTTCTTACAACATCGTCGCACTATTTTTCTCTCTCTCTCTCTCTGGCGTTTACATCCCATGGAGGGATTTTGCCGTCTGTGCAATCAGCTACCAATCATCTCGTTCCATGACCAGTTGACCCCAGTTTCGACATCCTATATCACGAAGGTCTTGGATGATGTCATCACGCCAGCGTTGTCTAGGTCTTCCTCTTTGACGAACACCAGCTGGTTGTTGTTGGGACGTTTTTTTTAATCATTCTATCTAATGGTGCCCTTTCTACATGGCCAAACCATCTAATCCGGTTAGATTTAATGAATCCGATTACATCGCAGCCTCCAAGAAGCTGTCTGATTTCGTGATTCATTCGGATTCTATACTGATTTTCAGCAACTTTACATGGACCATAAATTGTTCGTATGACTTTCCTCTCGAATGTTGATAAAATTCTACAATCGGAGGAAGTCAGTGTCCAGCTTTCGCTTCCAAAGGTAAGCACAGGTCGGATTTATGCTTTGTAAAGTGTGAGTTTGCACGACTGTGAAAGATATTTTGATCGCAGAGGTTTTGAATATGCGTAGAAAACTCTGTATGCGGCTGAGACACGGGCTTTAATCTGCCTGCATGTCATTTGACGATGTTATTACAGACCCGAGGTATTTGAAGTTTTCTACACGTTCTACTTCATAGTCGCCAGTATTCAGATTGCCTGGAGGTATATTCCTGGATATTGTTAAAAGTTTAGTCTTGCCGGTGTTAATGCATAATCCAAGTCGTTTAGCATTTCTTTCAAGCTGAGAGAGACTATCTTTAATATCGCTTGTTCTACGTCCCAGCAGCACAATATCATCTGCGTAGCCCAGAATTTGACTAGATTTGTTAAATATACAGTCTTGTGTCTCAATGCGGCTTTTTTTTATCGCGTACTACTTTTTTTCAAGCGCCAAATTAAATAGTACGGGTGCGAGTGCATCACTTTGTCGAACACCTGACGTTATATCAAAAGAGTCAGAAACTGACCCTTCCATTACTATTCTACAGTTTGATCCCGATGTTGTGAGTGTGAACAGAGAAACAAGTTTCGCTGGAATACCAAGGCATATGAGTGCAGACCAGAGGTTGTCGCGTATGATGCTATCATATGCCTGCCTGAAATCAACGTAGAGCTGGTTAATGCTGATGTTGTACTCCCAACATTTTTCCAGAATCATCCTTAAGGTAAAACATTGATCTGTGGTTGAACGGTTGGGACAAAACCACACCGATAGTCGCCGATGATAGATTCGGCGAACGGGATGAGCCGAGCGAGTACGACATCTGCTAGTATTTTATATGCAGTGTTCAACAGTGCGATTCCACGATAATTTGCACACTTTAGGCGGTCACCTTTTTTATGTAGCGGAACAATGAGAGCTGTTTTCCATTCAGCAGGTAGTTCTTCTTGGTCCCAGATTGCAAGAATCAGATCATATATACGTGAGACCAGAGCTGCTTCTCCATTCTTAAGTAGTTCTGCAGGGATTCCATCGATACCTGGTGATTTGCCATTTTTTAATTTTTTGATGGCAGCTTCCACTTCTTCTATTGTTGGGTAAGGGACAAAAATCTCCTCACTTGACGGAGCAATTGCTCGAATAGGATGAACTTCATTCGTCCTATTCAGTAGGTCTTGAAAGTGGGATCGCCATACTTCCAGCACATCACGTTCACTTGTTGTAAGCTCGTTGTTTCCATTTTTGATGGCTGTAGATCTTGGGTGGAAATCTTTTTTCAGATTTTGTGCATTGGCAAAACACTCTTTCGAATTTCCATTAGCTGCATGTTGGTTGATGTTTTCGATACAGCTCTTCATGTGTTCGTGTTTCTTTTTCCGTAGGAGTTTTGCTGAGGCTTTTCTGGCGCATAGATAATCAGTTTGGGAGCTTCTGGTGTTTCTTGTTAACCAATTTTCTCGCGGTTTTTGTTTATGCTCAATGCTTTCGCGGCCCTCGTCATCAAACCATTCGTTACGTGATTTCGGTGGTCGTTTTCCGATTGTAGTTTGTGCTGCGGATATGATGGTTGATTGATGCGTTTGCCATTCTTCTTGTATGTTTAATGGCATCTCAGATGGGATGTCATGCTCTTCTATGCTTTGCGTTACAATTTCCTGATATCTATTCAGTGTTTCCAGGTGTTTAAATGTTTCGAAATTCCAGCGCACGGTCTTTTTTGCTTGCCTATTAAATGTAGATAATAATTTGCACTTATACTTAAAGATGACAAGCATATGATCGGTGTCCATATCAGCACCTCTGTATGATCGAACGTCAGTTACACTTGTAGAGTGTCTCTTAGAAATCATGACGTGATCGATTTGATTTTCAGCTCTTCCATCGTTTGATTTCCACGTTGCTTTGTGAATTCTCTTATGAGGAAAGAAAGTGCTAGAAATTACTAGATCATACATCATAGCCAGTTCAGCTGAGCGAAAGCCGTTATTGTTACTAGTATGATGCAAGCTGTTAGGGCAGACATGTGTTTTAAGTTCTGCACTTCTACCAATTTGCTCATTGAAGTCACCTGCCACGATGTTTATATCGTGCCGCGATATGTTATTGATGACTTCTTCGAGTTCTAGGAAGAACAGGTCTTTAATGTCATCTGCTTTGTCTTCAGTAGGTGCATGAACATTGATGAACGTTACATTAAATTTTTGCGTACGGATTCTCATTGTGCATATCCGCATATTAATTGGGCCAAAGTGGATAACATGTTGATTCACGTGACAATGTATGAGAAAACCAACTCCAAATTCTCCTCCGTTTTCATGACCGCAATAGTAGAGAGTGTATCCCTTGGCTGTTTCGTGGATTCCACTCCCTGGCCATCTTAGTTCTTGTAACGCCACTATATCTAGTGTATAGCTATCGATTTGGTTTGTAAGTTTTAGGAGATCTCCTAGTTCACAGTTTCCGAGGTCGTTCTAATAATGAATCCGAGATAATCCGAGGCCTGTGCACAGAATTCATGACAAGTAATTTTTTACGAAAATGGGGTGTTAACCCTTCGCTCAACCCAAATTTTCGTGAATGGGTTCGTTTTGCATCTTAAGGTCACCAGAAATAACCTTTTTACATGTTTATATAGCGAGCCGATTGATCCAAGACAGACGCCCGCTACAAACCGCCCCTAACATGGAGAACAGACGCTTGCTACACTTTTATATAGCGAGCCGCTTGATCCAAGATAGACGCCCGCTCTAAGCCGCCACTAACATGGAGAACATGCTTGAGTTGCATTGGTTTTGTGGCGCCAATGACTCGCCATGGGGCAGAATCATTGAGTATAAGCAGTATTTACTCTGCACCTCTCAACTACACCAACCTAATTCTGTTAGCGTTACCCAGGTAGCAGGGCGTGGTCGTAGAATTTCGGATTTCACTACCTCGTCGCACTATTAGCAACAGCTAATTTTTATGAAAAAGTAACCTTCAGTGCAAACAGGCAAACTGTTGACATCACAAATTGTTGACATCACAAAACCTATCGCATAATACCAGAGTAAATCTTGCAGCCCATCCTTTTAAGGTTCATATAAAAAGGGTTTTAATCCTCAAAATTTTAAAGTTAGTGTCCATAAATTTCTTAGAGAAACTAAATTTATTCAAACGTAATCCCTATCCCCAGTTGGAATGGTATCTTCGGATATTCAGAGACGTTAATTAATAATTTATTATAATTAGCACTAAACATGCCTAACTTATAATAAATTAAAAAAAACGATAGAATGCAAAGGGATCTTTGTACATACACTAAAAAAAATATTGCAACGCTGATGCATAGGCTGACTTCACCACAGCTCTGAAAACATAGTGTTCTGGATATATTAATGAGCTAATATCCATCAAATACTTTAATTAAAAGCTAACCAATGTTATGAATTTCACGTAGTTCTAATTATAAAAATATTAAAGAAAGCAGTAGTATCCCAACAAACATAAATTCTGTTGTACGAGAAAAAGAAAAAACAATTAGCCGGAAGTGACAAACCGGAAGTTGGAATGCAGAACTGTTGTGAACCGTACTAAATATTTATGTTTCATCATTATGTTTCGCTAAAAGTTTCATCCAATTCGACTATCAGGTACAGATGTTATTAAGCTTCCAAAAAAACAGGTGCTTGGGACACCCCTTACCACTTTGTACACTATCACTCAAAAACTAATCAGTTCCTTTCCATACATTTTTGCGTCTGTTTGCAAAGTGTCATCAAAATTCATTCACGAAAGAATCTAGTATTTTATTTATTTAGCGTATGGATTTTTTTTGTGACACATTAAAAAATTAAACTTAAAAATAGGTAGACTCTTCTATGAAATCTACCTAAAACAATACATGGATACACATTAAATGAACTTACAATCGATTTGATTGCGTGTCTTTTAAGTAAATTAAAAAGTAAAATATTTGAACATTGGGCAGTACATTTGAACATTAGATGTTTACATCGAGCGAGTCTATCCATGCTACTACATCGGGAGTTGCCAAATGGATGTCTGAGATGTTGCCATTGTAACGCCGAATTGGACACACAGTTGCAATGTGTTTTATAGTTTGTTGTGGAGCGCCGCAGTCACACTCAGGGGACTCTGAAATGCCCCACTTGTAGAAAGAATCAGCACAACGTCCATGATTCGTTCTTATTCGGTTTAATGTAGTCCAGGTATGACGTGGCAAATCGAAACCAGGTTGGGTAGAAGTCGGGTTAGTAATAGAAAGGCCAGTTGTGTTGTAATGTTGCCACGAGGTGTCCCAGGCATCCAAGATATTAAAATCAGTTGCCAGCAGGTTGCTGGCAGTTTTATGTGGAGGCTTTCTTGACTTCAATCGACAACGAGTGTGGTCACCGTAATATTCGTTCAAGGGTAACGTGGTGTTATTGGTTACCTTTTTATGTTCACGCACGAGAGAATCGAGTATGCTCCCAACAAACATAAAAAACATGGTGGAAAAACCACATGTTGTATGGTGGACCCCCAACCCTTTATCCAATGTACTCCAAAAGCTGATAAACTCTTTCTCATGTTACTTGGAAGCTTTGACTTACGTTTCATGAAAATCGATCTTTAATTGTAGGCTACAGTGGGGATAAACACTTGAAAAAAAAGAGACAAACCGGAAGTTGGTATGCAGAAATATCGGAAACAGTACTAAAACCTTATATACCAAGTTTCCATAATATCGAAAGCCAGGATTAGAAGTTATTGACGATTTAAACTTAGAGGTGTTCGGGAGACCCCCGCCATTTTGTCCAAATATGAATTAAATCCAGATCTTTCATTTTCAAAAGATTGATTGTATCATTTGCCAAAGTTTCATCAAGATCCTATGCAGAAAGGTCACTCATATCATCACAAGGTTGTACAACTGGTCCAGTAATGGTCCATTACTGGCAACCAGTAACGCAGAAATGGCCGAGTACTGGCAAATATGACTGGGCCATTAACATATTTTTACTGGATGATAATTTTGGACAATAAATGACTACCATTCGTGGGCCAGAGGAAAAAACAGCAACAGTGTATAGGCTAGGTAAGGCCACTGCGCCCAGTAACGAAACAATAATGATGATCAGTATTGTAACATCGCATATATTTGAATTTAAATTTAAACAAAATGAATGAAAATATAAATTCTTTATAAGTATAAATATAAATTCTTTCATTGATGATGGGTATTTATATCCGAAACGCGTCTGAAATTTATATTTTTAATAAAAGTTGTTAGAAAAATTATATTACTTTTAATTATTAAATTTAATAATTGATTAACTAAAATGAATGACTTTGTACATAGGAAAATTAAATCAAAATGAAAAGCTGGTCCGAATAAATAGGTGTATAGGGAATTAAATTTAATAGAAAAAAATAAAAAGATGGAGACACCGTTTTAGATTTGAAATGAAATATTGTAAGAAGTTATCTCTATATTATAAATAATAATAAATGTGTTAATAAACAAAAGAAGTATATTTAAAATAAAAATATCAAGCATTTTCAGTTCAGGTGTAGGATACTTAAAGATTAATAAATATTGGAATGAAATTTTAGTACATAACTCTAATTTGAGGTTACTGCAAATTAATTTTTTCAAGATGCCGCGTGGGGGAAATAAAAAGGGAAAAATTGATGAAGGTGTGGATACTGATAATGGTGAAGATGGTGCTAACTAGGTGGTAAGCTTGAATGTGTTATTACTCACGTTGAAGCGTGCTTCTCCATCCATTAGTAACTCGGAGATTTCTTCACTTATTCCAAATTTTAATGGAGAGGTTGTGTTAACGCCGTGAATTTAGCGTTCCCAGACTCGTTAATTGTCATTAAATTTATATGAAAGCAAAAGAAAGAGAATACAATAATTGGTATAGATAAATAAATATATGGAACATTTGACATGATTAGAAACTTACGTTAATTACAAGCGGTAGTTGATGTCCAAGTTCCAGGTATTTATTATATATATAAATATATATAAAGTCATGAATGGTCACAACACTCTAAAAAAACAAGATAAATTACATTTTTTAATCATATAACACGTATATAACATCAATTATTTACCCTTTGTTTTGGTTTGTTGACATTTTTGAATCTATGTGTCAATTATTTGATATCAGGGGTGTCCACAGTCTACAGGCAAACGGCTAATTTTGAGCAAAACATTATTAATAGTTCATGACTAGAGAATTGGTGTCTCTGCTGTCGTAAAAGAGAGTGTTGTGACGTATTTAAATGACATGATTTTTGTAATTTTAGATCTCTTCTAGAATAAGATTCCAATGCGAAGGGTAATCTAGATTTTCTGTATGGAAATTTGATTTAACTTGCCTGTTATTGTAAAGTAATGTTAAGATGGTTTAGTTTTTTTGTGTTAATTTAATTTAAAAATGTAAAAAATGTTCATTTGTGATATTATCAGTAAAGAAAATGTGCAATTAAAATAAGGAAAATGTGTAATTAAAATTCAAGTTATTGATCCAATTAAATATTGTTTTTGTTGTGGTGCTGACCGATACGTTTTTTAAATCAATGTTGGAATGCCGGTGATTGCAGCTGAAATTGTTTTTTGCTAAGGTTTGTTTCATCACCTTGAGTGTTAGTAAATTGTTGTTCTCTTGCAGAAACTAGTTTTTTTTTGCTCTTCAACCACATTTGTTAGAAACGGGTGTTGTGGTTTCTCAACTCTAACGACATCCTGTGCAGCTGTGTAGCTGTAAAATTACCGACAGCACAATATTATAATTGTGCTAGGCTGGCGTTATTGTATTACATTTTTTGGTGGATAATTGATGACATCACATACAATTACGATTACTGTATTGGATACTAGTATAACTGTGCTAGGTTATTGTATTACATTTTTTGGTGGATAATTGATGACATCACATACAATTACAATCACTGTATTGGATACTATTATAATTGTGCTAGGCTGTCGTTATTGTATATATTTTATGGCTGTCGTTATTGTATATATTTTATGGTGAATGATTGATGACATCACATACAACTACGATTACTGTATTGGATACTATTATAACTGTGTTAGGTTATTGTATTACATTTTTTGGTGGATAATTGATGACATCACATACAATTACAATTACTGCATTGGATACTATTATAATTGTGCTAGGCTGTCGTTATTGTATATTTAATGGCTGTCGTTATTGTATATATTTTATGGTGAATAATTGATGACATCACATACAAGTACAATTATAATTGTGCTAGGCTGTCGTTATTGTATATTTAATGGCTGTCGTTATTGTATATATTTTATGGTGAATAATTGATGACATCACATACAAGTACAATTATAATTGTGCTAGGCTGTCGTTATTGTATATATTTTATGGCTGTCGTTATTGTATGACATTGTTTTGGTGGATAACTGATGACATCACATACACTTTATTGGATACTGTCTATATATGTTTGGTGGCATACTAATATATATTCTGCAATTTTAATTGATGACGTACAAAGCATGCTGCAGTCGCAATATTGATTCTCATCGTTCATCTAAACTTCACATACAGTCCACTGCCAATATTGGAGACTGCAACATTTTGGTCCTTCGAGCCGGATTCTACAATCAACAAAACAACAGGTACATAATATTGTAATACAATATATTAAGAAAAGTTAAAATAATTAGATTAATTATAAGTTCGGAAATTATATCTCTATGGTCACATTACTAAAATACATCTCTGTGGTTGATTGAAGAATTACGTATTTGGGTTTCCTTTGAGTCAAGATAATCGAACTCCAAGCTATTTAGATAGTTTCCTATTTGAACGGTTTATGAATATCGAACTAATATAACTTTAATTGTGCTCGGTAAATCTATAATCAAGTCAGGTCGTGAGCTAACATAGAACATAATGTCATAAGCAATTATCAATTGATCATTGGGACAATATCATAAGCAACTAGTTAGTTAATCGGTAGTAGTCTGGTTAGTCTCTACACAACTCATCTTGTCAGATTGTACATCTGGACCAATATCAAAGGTCTATTTGATCCTCTCACTTGTACCGAAGCTGTTGGTCCGTATCACGTGTGGCCAGAAATAATTATTATTATTCTCTTGTTCGTATCATCTTCTAAGTCGTTATGTCAGAACCAGTAAAGATTGAGCAGCTAAAGAAGTAACGAGCTGCATTCAAGGGTCGGTTGACGAACTTTAAGTCACAAATCTCCTCTGCGGTATTAATTGGTGATTGTGAGTATCTCCTCTCACGCGTGCAATCGATATATGAAAAATATGATGGGGTGCAATCGAAAATTGAATTGATTGATGAAAATGCGGCAAATGATCGAACTCTTTTTGAAGAAGAATATGGCCAACTGGAATCGACTTTACGAAATAAAATTCATTAGTTAAAAAAGACTGATGAGGCTGCAGTAGCTACCTCGTTTCATAATACGTCATTTCATGACTTGAATTCAAGTGCTCAATCGGTACCAGGAATTAGACTGCCAGAAATCATTTTACCATCGTTCAGCGGCCTCGAATCGGATTGGTTGGCGTTCAGAGATATATTCTTGGATCTCATTCATTCCAAGAATCTAGAGCCCAATATTAAATTTTTGTACCTCATTTCCTGTATCCGCGTGGGAACCGCATATTCAATTATAGAAAGTCTTCCCGTCACTGGTGCAAATTATGATATTGCTTGGACGTCGTTGTGTGAAAAATACGACAATGAAATTAAAATTCAACGAATTCATACCGCAGAATTATATAATGTAAAGACTCCTCAAGAACATTCTGCCAAGTCTCTTCAATGTTTTGTTGATAAGGTATCAAAACATTATAACGCTCTGAAATCATTAAAGGTAAATGTAGAAAACTGGGATTTGTTGCTGATCCACCATTTACTGAATAGATTGGACAATTCGTCGCGAATTCACATTATAAAAACCGCTAAACCAAATGTGATTATGTCATTTCAGACGCTGGTTGAACTATTGCATACTCGTATCCGAGTTCTTGATGCTTTGAGTAGTGGTACATCCCAACAATTGACAAGGTCAACGAAACAATACAATAAGGTTTCCTTAAACGCATATACTACTTCAACTTCATCACCTCGCAATTGCGAGTATTGCTCAGGGTCCCATACCTTACCTCAGTGCCCAGTCTTCGGCGGTGAAGGTATAACACCCAAGACGAGATTCTATTTTGTAAAAGAACGGAGAATTTGCGGAAATTGTCTTATAGACCGTCATCGGCTTCGAGACTGCAATGCGCCTTCGTGTAAGAAATGTTCACTGTAGCATCATGTGCTACTTCACTTCCCAACTACGGAATCATTCAATCCGTCGCTCACACCTACCGTTGGCTATTCATCGTCATCGAACAATGATGACAACCACATAGCTCCATGTGAAATCGAATCGACAGCTGCATGTCCTGCCCCTGTCATTCTTAATCAGTCATGTTTAAAATCATCGGACTCTCCAAACCGTCTCGTGCTGCTTGGTACAGCTCTTATTAACCTCTCAGTCCATGGCAGGACCCCGGTTCTGTGCAGAGCACTTCTTGACAGCGGGTCAACCATGAACTTCGCCACTTCCAATTTGTGCTCCTTGCTGAAGGTCCACAAGTTGCCCACTTCTAACACCATTTCCGGTATCGGAGCGAACGAAACAATAATTCGACATAAAGTGAACCTCACATTATCATCGCGTGTAACTAACTACACTGTGGATCTTAAATTTTATATATTGCCCAAGATCACCAACATGGTGCCGTGTATGACAGTCAGTCTACCTTCGTCTCCGATGATTGGTGATATACATTTAGCTGATCCAAGTTTCCATATTCCGGATCGCATTGATGTCCTTTTAGGTGCCGAAATTTATCATGAATTATTTCTTGGTTCGTCGGTTAAACTATATGATGAACTACCACCCTTCCTCGCCTCACAGCTAGGTTATATCGTATGTGGGTCATCAAAGATAAATCTTAAGGTCGATGAGGTACAATCACACATTGCTCTTTGTTCACTCCAAACTCTTGACACGCAAATGAGAAAATTTTGGGAACTGGAAAGTCTACCCGTAAAGCCAATATGGTCTAAGGAAGAAGTTGCAGCCGAGAGTCATTACCATAATAACGTTACGAGAATGGCTACCGGTCGATATTGTGTATCTCTTCCTACTAAACCTTTGTTATCACAATTGGGCAAATCGCACACATCAGCTTATCGGCAATTTCTTGCATTGGAATCACGTCTAAATAATAATCCTGAAGTCCGGCAACTATACCACGAATTTATTACTGAATACCGCGTTCTAGGCCACATGACGCCTATAGATCACCGAATAGAGGAAATGTCGTACTACCTACCCCATCATTACGTGATTAAAGAAGCAAGTACCACCACAAAGTTACGGGTCGTATTTAATGCGTCATCACGTACATCATCTAATATCTCGTTGAATGATTGTTTGATGGTAGGGCCAACTGTTCAGCAGAACTTGTTTTCAATTTTGTTGCGATTCAGGAAGCATGTTGTGGCATTCAGCGGCGACATTACGAAGATGTATCGCCAGATTCTGGTACATGATGATTATATAAACCTTCAACGAATTTTGTGGCGTGATAGTGAAACTGATCAAGTTCAGACATTTAATCTGCGGACAGTGACCTACGGCACTGCCTGTGCACCGTTTTTAGCCACTAGAACGCTGCAACAATTAGCTAGTGATGAGCAAGGCAGGTTTCTCGCAGCAGCAAAGGTTTTGACTAACGATTTCTATGTTGATGATGTGTTAACGGGTGCTGCAACAGTGGATGATGCCATGAAACTAAAACGTGAGCTAATTGAACTATTGCTTATGGGTGGTTTCGAACTACGTAAATTCAGTTCTAATGAAGTCCAACTAACGTCAGAGCAAGATGAAACTACTCCAGTCACCTTAGTATTGGGATTGAACTGGAATACAACTTCCGACCATTTTGAGATTAATCTTAACAAGCTACCGATATCTTCGCTTTGTACAAAAAGGACAGTACTTTCGGAAATTTGCCAACTCTTTGATCCTTTTGGAATCTGTGCGCCAAAGTCGATCTGGGTCTTGCAAGAAATTGGATGGGATGACTTCCTACCACCTCAACTTATAAACCGATGGACCATTTTCAAAGAAGAACTGCACAATTTAACTCAAATTTCTATACTAAGACCAATTTGTGCCCCTTGTGATAAACGATTTGAACTTCATGGCTTTTGTGATGCCTCTGAGAAGGCATACGGTTGCGTAATTTATACTCGTTCGAAATCCATCGAAAATAAATATCGGATAAATCTATTGTGCGCAAAATCTAAAGTATCGCCATTGAAAAAGGAAACCATTCCTCGGCTTGAGCTTTGTGCGGCAGTATTACTGGCAGAATTGATCAACAAAGTTTTGACACTCATGGACCTAACCGTTCATCAAGTATACCTGTGGACTGATTCGAAGGTCACTGTCTTTAGAATTCAATCCGAAGCTTATAAATATCAAGCATTTGTTGCTAATAGAATCACTAAAATACAAGAGTTGACATCGTCAAAGGACTGGTATTATGTTCATACAACCGAAAACCCAGCTGATCCCACTTCACGAGGTCTTAGCCCAGCAATGTTTTTATCACACGAGCTTTGGTGAAATGGTCCTGTCTTCTTAAAGAATCCGTCATCCACCTGGCCTATAATCATTTCAGATCATCTCACGGAAGATTTCGGAGCTCTTGAGTCAAGGAAAACATCAAACTTAGGCCTTTTGCAACAATCGTTCATCGATCATAGTTTATTGAATAGATTTCAGTCCTTCATTAAGTTGGTGCGAGTCACTGCCTATATTCTTCGTTTTTACAGTTGTGTTGGAAGCAAGGTCATTAGAGCCAAACAGTCCTCAATGTTTCTCTCCCCTAATGAAATTGAGTCTGCCACATTACAGCTCATAAAATTGGTGCAGGAACAACATTATGCTGAAGACATTAAGTCTCTGAAAAGATTCAAGCATCTTCCGGCTAAAAGTCCTATTATAGCATTGTCACCATTCCTTGACACTCATGATACCCTTCGAGTAGGTGGTCGGTTGGTAAACGCGAACATCAATGAAGGTCAAAAGCACCCGATTCTGTTACCAGGATGTCATGTCTTGAGCACTCTTATTGTTCGTCACGAACATGAAAGATCACTACATGCAGGTCCTCAGACATTGTTATACAACCTCCGACGGTTATATTGGATTGTGGGTGGGCGTAACTTATGTCGCTCAATTGTACATCAGTGTGTCAGATGTTTTCGATCAAAACCAAAATTGCGACTCCAAGTCATGGGTGATTTACCCGCAGACAGAGTCAACAAACCCGATCGACCCTTCTCTGTTGTTGGTGTGGATTTTTGTGGTCCGTTTTTTTTTGTTCACTCCATCAGGAGCAGGACTAAATTTAAATGCTACATTTGCGTTTTTGTGTGTTTCGCCACTAAGGCCGTTCACCTGGAATTGGTATTAAATGCAACTACTGACTCCTTTATTGCATGTCTCCGTCGGTTTATAGGTCGCCGTGGACTATGCAGCAAGATATACTCGGACAATGCCACGAACTTCATTGGAAGTCGATCAGAACTCCAAGAACTCAAAAGTTTATTTGTCTCGCAACACTTTCAAGATGCAACTTCGCGGTACTGCTCCAACCAAAATATTGAATGGAATACCATACCACCTCGGTCTCCTCACTTCGGTGGTTTGTGGGAGGCCGCAGTAAAAAGTGCAAAACACCATCTTAAGCGAGTGACGGGTTCTGAAACGTTGACAGCTGAAGAACTCTTGACGTTATTATGTCAAATTGAGGCGTGTTTGAATTCACGACCGCTGACTCCATTATCAAGCGACCCTAACGATTTCGAAGCATTAACTCCTGGACATTTCCTTATAGGTGCACCCCTCACAGCGATACCTGAACCATCTATATTACATCTTAATGCGTCAAGGTTATCCCGGTTTCAGAGAATTCAGCAAATGGCACTACGATTTTGGGAGAGATGGAGCATCGAATATTTGTCAGAATTGCAAAAGCGGAAGAAGTGGAATCATGCGCCGTTTGAGCTTCAAATAGGTTCACTAGTTATAATTCATGACGATACTCTTCCCCCACTCAAATGGCAGTTGGGGCGCATTGTCGAATTGCATCCGGGACAAGACGGTATAGTTTGCGTTGTCACACTTAAAACGTCCCGTACCTTACTTAAACGTGCAGTTAATCGTATAAGCGTACTACCACTACCCGATATTGAATAACAATCAATGTCGACAACAAAAGAAGTTTTTAATGTATATGTCTTCGTAACACTAAAGCAGTTTAAATTTGTTCGACGTTACACACCATAGGATGTTGAATGATCGGTTACTGGTGATTTTCCAATCATCTAGTCTTCCATTCATATGGTACATCTCAAAACAGTTGTATAATAATCACAAAATTGTGATATTATAATTACGACATTTTTTAAATTTTCTCGACGCTACGCACAGTTAGATGTTCAATGAGAGTTTTATTGGTGATGTTAGTTCACCTAGTTTTCCTACTCAGCATGATGCATCTCAAACAGTTATATAATAATCACAAAATTGTGATATTATAATTGCGAAATATTAATATGCAATAACACTACGCTTTTCAGATGTTCATGATAGTTTATTATTGATTTCAATTAACTAGTTCTTCATCAATATAGTAAATCTCAAAACCAATCATGTAACAATTACAAACTTGTGATGTGACGGTAGCAAACCTCAATAGACAATAGTCGTCAATTAATCAAGGGTAATAAGCGCTTAAAACATCCACAGTCTTGAAAGTCATATTGATATTATCTACATGATGTGTTCATGTGATATTTAAAATCATTTGATATCATAATCACGTCTGGTAAGGGTAGTTGTGAGTATTATAAGATCATTTTTCTTCGGTACAGTTGATCAGGTCTTCATTTTTTTATTCATGATCCACTCTTCGTTATATAAGGTCATGTTTTCTTCGGTACGGTTGATCAGGTCTTCATTTTTTATTCATGATCCACTCTTCGTTATATAAGGTCATGTTTTCTTCGGTACAGTTGATCAGGTCTTCATTTTTTTATTCATGATCCACTCTTCGTTATATAAGGTCATGTTTTCTTCGGTACAGTTGATCAGGTCGTCATTTTTTATTCATGATCCACTCTTCGTTATATAAGGTCATGTTTTCTTCGGTACAGTTGATCAGGTCTTCATTTTTTTATTCTTGATCCACTCTTCGTTACATGGGATCATTTATCTTCGGTATATGTGATCAGAATTTCGTCGACTTTCGGTCATGTTCGCGTCTTCGTCAATTTAGGATCAAGGTCTCCGTATCAGTCAATGATCCAGTTCGTTTAAAGGGGCCTCTTCATTATCATTTATACTCAAACCTTTAGTAACTGGGAGTCATTCTTTTACGGTTTCATGTTTGAATCAATTTCGTCGTTAATACATAACCAAGGTCAACAAAGTATTCCTATTGATCATTCTCAAAACATTATGAAACATTCAACCATCAATTGTTGAATGTCATTGAATGTTGACCATATTCTTGTCATCCTTATAAGAAACTATAGTTGTGCATCCATTAAGTTTAACCCTTCAGTTAGGCACTGTTATTTGTGTTGTCTCGTGATTGTACTAGTTCATATGTAAATATAAAATGTTGGGGTATTCATATAGAGGTAATTCACAGTAAGCAAAATTAAATTCTATATGTTCTAAAATTATATTATTATCAATGAACAAAACTATTTTGCTTCGGAGATTTTGGTGAAAATTGCAGTAAACTCAAGGTTCTTCCAACAATCACAGAAATGAGGTAAAATTTGAAAAATCGAATTGCAACCAATGTCCATCAATTTTAATTAATTTGAATTATATAAAACACAGTCAATTTAATGATGTTTTATTTAGTCTAAACCTTATATTTTAAGTTTGTGTATTTAAAAAAAAAGAGATTATTATCATATTAGTAAAATTATAAAAATTATTAGATTAAGCAATCCAATAGCAGGATATATATATGAACTGCTCTAATCTTAAGATAAACCCAATTCTATTATCTATAGCAATTTTGTACATTGTATTCATAATTCCAGGAATGTCCTACTGTTCAATTGGTTATCGATTATTGTTCAACATTCCTTACTAACATTTTCTCAGTTTTATTAAAGTTTCTTGATTTTCTTTGTCCCGGGAATGTGTTAACGCCGTGAATTTAGCGTTCGTTAAGTTAACCAGACTCGTTAACTGTCATTAAATTTATATGAAAGCAAAAGAAAGAGAATACAATAATTGGTATAGATAAATAAATATATGGAACATTTGACATGATTAGAAACTTACGTTAATTACAAGTGGTAGTTGATGTCCAAGTTCCAGGTATTTATTATATATATAAATATATATAAAGTCATGAATGGTCACAACACTCTAAAAAAACAAGATAAATTACATTTTTTAATCATATAACACGTATATAACATCAATTATTTACCCTTTGTTTTGGTTTGTTGACATTTTTGAATCTATGTGTCAATTATTTGATATCAGGGGTGTCCACAGTCTACAGGCAAACGGCTAATTTTGAGCAAAACATTATTAATAGTTCATGACTAGAGAATTGGTGTCTCTGCTGTCGTAAAAGAGAGTGTTGTGACGTATTTAAATGACTTGATTTTTGTAATTTTAGATCTCTTCTAGAATAAGATTCCAATGCGAAGGGTAATCTAGTTTTTCTGTATGGAAATTTGATTTAACTTGCCTGTTATTGTAATGTTAAGATGGTTTAGTTTTTTTGTGTTAATTTAATTTAAAAATGTAAAAAATGTTCATTTGTGATATTATCAGTAAAGAAAATGTGCAATTAAAATAAGGAAAATGTGTAATTAAAATTCAAGTTATTGATCCAATTAAATATTGTTTTTGTTGTGGTGCTGACCGATACGTTTTTTAAATCAATGTTGGAATGCCGGTGATTGCAGCTGAAATTGTTTTTTGCTAAGGTTTGTTTCATCACCTTGAGTGTTAGTAAATTGTTGTTCTCTTGCAGAAACTAGTTTTTTTTTGCTCTTCAACCACATTTGTTAGAAACGGGTGTTGTGGTTTCTCAACTCTAACGACATCCTGTGCAGCTGTGTAGCTGTAAAATTACCGACAGCACAATATTATAATTGTGCTAGGCTGGCGGGATTGTATTACATTTTTTGGTGGATAATTGATGACATCACATACAATTACGATTACTGTATTGGATACTAGTATAACTGTGCTAGGTTATTGTATTACATTTTTTGGTGGATAATTGATGACATCACATACAATTACAATCACTGTATTGGATACTATTATAATTGTGCTAGGCTGTCGTTATTGTATATATTTTATGGCTGTTGTTATTGTATATATTTTATGGTGAATGATTGATGACATCACATACAACTACGATTACTGTATTGGATACTATTATAACTGTGCTAGGTTATTGTATTACATTTTTTGGTGGATAATTGATGACATCACATACAATTACAATTACTGCATTGGATACTATTATAATTGTGCTAGGCTGTCGTTATTGTATATTTAATGGCTGTCGTTATTGTATATATTTTATGGTGAATAATTGATGACATCACATACAAGTACAATTATAATTGTGCTAGGCTGTCGTTATTGTATATTTAATGGCTGTCGTTATTGTATATATTTTATGGTGAATAATTGATGACATCACATACAAGTACAATTATAATTGTGCTAGGCTGTCGTTATTGTATATATTTTATGGCTGTCGTTATTGCATGACATTGTTTTGGTGGATAACTGATGACATCACATACACTTTATTGGATACTGTCTACATATGTTTGGTGGCATACTAATATATATTCTGCAATTTTAATTGATGACGTACAAAGCATGCTGCAGTCGCAATATTGATTCTCATCGTTCATCTAAACTTCACATACAGTCCACTGCCAATATTGGAGACTGCAACAGGTTGATGATTCGATTGGTTTATTCTTATCACAACTGGATGCTGTTATGGAAGCCACAACTGGATGCTGTTATGGTGTAGATGAGAAACGTATGCTAACGGTTTCACTGTAAATCCGATCACATTTTTTATGATTTGAAACAATTGAAGGTCGAAATGAAGAAAATATTTGGTGTGAAACAGGATCGATTTTTAATGCATCGTAATTTTGAAAAATGTATTTTGAAGAAAGGAGAGCCATTTTCAGATAACTTCCACACTAAGTTAGTGCTGGGAAATAAAGTAAATTTAGATGAGGAGGATATTGTTGACTTCATGATCGAAGGTTCAAACTGTCCTGTTCTCAAATCACAAGCTAGAATGTATAAAATTAATACAACAGCAGAGTTTTTTGATATCATGTCAAGGGTGTCAAAAAGTGACCTACAAAATTTGAATAATGTCAAAATGGGTGTGTCCGAAGGATCTTGGCGAGAAAAATTACTAAAATGTAAGTCAGATGATTCAAATAAACGTGTGATGAAGTGTTACAACTGTGGTAAAAGTAGACACATAAGCCCTAACTGTAAGATGCCGAAAATTGAAGTAGGTGCCTGCTATGGATGCGGTAATAAAGGTCATCTATCATCATCATGTCCTTATCGTGCTCAAAAAGGAAATTAACAGTATGGAAGTATCCAAGAATTTTAGTTTTATTCCTAATTATAGAATAAATGTTTGTATTTTAAAACCTTATATATTGAATAATATTAATTCAATAATTGATACTGCCAGTCCAGTTAGTCTTATCAAAAGGAAATGTATTCCTGATGATGTAGTTAAAGTTAATACTAATTTATCTTTTACTGGAAATGCAAATTCCGTTTTAAATGTAAATGAACTAATTAATTGTGATATAGTTACAAATGATTTTAAATTTCAGATACAGTTGATGGTTGTACCTGATAATACGATGGCTTCAGATATGTTATTAGGAAGAAATTTTATTGCATATCCGTTAATGAGCATAATTTTCTGTGGTAAAACAGTTAATATATCGGTATATAAGCCCGAATCAGAAATTGACAACGTGATAAATGAAATTTGTAATATTGAACATACTTCAAATGGTGAGTTGCCTGAAATTAATATAGGGAATATTGGGGAGGAAAATAAAGTTGAAGTTTTAGAAATTTATAAAAATAAATATTTGGTTGCACAAAAGCCAGAAAAGCCGAAGATAGATTCTATAATGAGTATCGTAGTAAATTCAGATGAACTATTTTATTTTACTCCGAGAAGATTATCTTTTGCTGAAAAACATATAGTTTATTCGATAATTTCAAATTGGTTAAATAAGGGGATCATAAGAAAGAGCCATTCTCCATATGCTAGTAGGGTGGTGTTGGTGAAAAAGAAAAATGGGGAAAATAGACTATGCATTGACTTTAAGGAGTTAAATAAAACAACGGTCAGGGATAGATTTCCAATCCCACCAATCGAAGACCACTTGAGCATGCTAAGGAGAAAATGTTTCTTCACTTTATTAGATTTAAAAGATGGATGCCATCATATAAAAATAGATGAAGAATCGATCGAATCTACACCTTTCGTTACGCCGACGGGGCAGTATGAATTTGTTAGGTTACCTTTCGCTTTATGCTATGCGCCCGCTGGATTTCAGAGGTACGTTACAAAAGCGTTTGCAAAACTAATTAATGACGGGAAGGTATTGATATATTTATATAGACGATATTATGATAGCAACTACTACCTGCATAAAAGAACATTTAGAAATCTTGGAAGAAGTTTTCAAAATGTTGAATGAAAATTGTATGGAGTTAAAAATAGCAAAGTGCAGATTTTTAGAAACCAAGATTGTGAATTTAGGCTATTTACTAACAAAAGATGGAATTTTGCCAAGCAATGATCACATAGAATCGGTAAAGAGGTTTGGATTACCTAGAAATGCTTAGGAGTTAAAACGGTTTCTGGGATTTGTTAGTTATTTCAGAAAATTTATTCAGGACTTTGCCATTATTTCAAAACCATTACGTGAAATTTGTAAAGATGATTGTAAATTTGAGGTTGGGGAAAAACAATTAGAGGTTTTTGAGAAATTGAAAAATTCTTTAATCACAGCGCCAGTATTAAAAATGTATTCTCCCACATCATATACGGAGTTACATTGCAATGCCTCAAAAGTCGGTATAGCTGATATTTTTATGCAAAAACAAGACGACTGTTGCATGCACCCAGTAATATTTTATAGTCGACGAACTATACCCGCTGAATCTCGGTATCATAGCTTTGAATTGGATGCTTTGGCTATAGTAGCGTCAGTTAAAAGATGGCATGTATGCCTGCATGGCATTCAGTTTAAAGTTATAACTGATTGCAATGGATTTAAACAAACTGTGGCAAAAAAGATATCAATCAGGGTATTAGTAGATGGATACTTTTTTTGGAAAATTACAACTATGATGTGATTCATCGAGAAGGAAATCGTATCAGGCATGTTGACTGTCTTAGTAGAAATCAGAATATACTATTATTGGATGAAAATACTTTTGAAAGGAATCTTTGTGTCGCTCAAAGTATTGATTCACACATTGCACAAGTAAAACGCCAATTAGAGTTTAGAGAAAGTTGTTTATACGAATTGATTTATGGTGTTTTTTATAGGAAATATAATGGAAATCTGTTATTCATGGTACCATCTGGTGTTATGCAAACGAATGTTATTCGTTCATGCCATGACGAAGTAGGTTACGTGGGGATAGATAAAACCATTGAAATGATCAAGCGTACTTATTGGTTTCCTCATATGAAAGGATCGGGTGAAAGAACATATAAAAAATTGCTTAAAATGTATTTCATTCTCCCGAGTGAGTATAAAAGGGATTTCTTACATGATATTGATAAAAGTACAAAGCCATTTGATACCCTATACATCGATCATTATGGCCTATTGAATGAAACAAAAAGGAGATACAAATACATATTTTTAATTATTGATGTATTCACGAAACATGTAAAATTGTATGCTTCAAAGACAACTAACGCAAAGGAAGTTATTGCTTTTTGAAAGAAAATTTTGAATATTATATTATGATAAACTTTATAGGATAATTTTAGATATTCAGATAGGGGTTCTGCTTTTTTGTCCGATGCTTTTAAGAGTTTAACAGAAAGTCTCGAAATAAAACACGTTTTAATAGCTAAGGCATTCCCAAAGGCAAACGGTCAAATTGAGTGAAGGAACAGGTTCGTGACACCGTTGCTTAGCAAATTAGTCGATCATCAAAGAGGAGTCGAGTGGGATTTAGTTTTGAAAAATGTAGAGTATGCTTTTAATAACACTCATAGTAGAAGCAGTAGTACAACTCCAAATACAATGTTATATGAAGTAAATCAAAAAAGTGGCGATGAAGATTTAAAAATTTTGTCTCAAATTCTTCCGTTGGTCGAACTTGTTTAGATCAAATTAGAGAACGTGTAATAATAAAAAATAAACAGGTACAAGAGTATAATAAGAAATATAATGAAAGCAAGTGTAAAGGAGAAGAACACTTTGCTATAGGAGATTATGTCATGATTAGGAATGTTGCTACACCAGCGGTTAATTCAATTCCAAGCTTATTCCAAAATTTGAGGGTCCATTTATTATAAAAAAAACATTGGGCAATGATTGGTATTTAATAACTGATGTAGAGGGTTTCCAAGTGACTCAGTTGCTATTCGAAGGAGTGTTCGATAAAACAAATTTGAAAAGGTGTTTGAATTTAGGAGGACATGTCGATGATATAGACATGAACTTTGATTTTAATTTAGATATATTTTATGATAAGAATTAACGTCGAGGTCGTCGTTATTGTAAGGTCTGCAACGCGGGAGATTTTTAATTAGAAACATTGAGTTTCAGATCAAATCAAAACTATTTGTTGTGTCGTTTTCAATCAGGAACTGAATTTTTAGGAACTGAATATCACATTGTTTACGTAAATTCAATTGTTGTGTTGATCATATTGTAACGACTCTGCGTCGGTTCTTTTCGATTATTGAGCAAATACGACAGTAAAAAGACGGATCTTTAGTTAATAAAATCTCCAACTTTATTTATCAATAAATTACAGCACCTTCCGATTTTAATTACAATAAATTTCAGAGTCCTTTCTAATTTATGTACGATAAATTTCACCGCTGTATTTACTATTCCACTAGGTTCAAATTCTTTCACTATTAGTACCCAGGCTCAAATACCACCCGATTATTCCTTATACTTGCGAATATTTATAAACACTTGATTAACACTTAACACTTAATTGCAAAAATAAACTGGCTATCTGATATGAAAAATAATCAAAACTCTAGCTGATCAGTTCGGATATATGAAAAATTAGCGATCAAATAAGTTAGTGATCAAATAGCTTACTTGAAAACTTATTTGATCGCTAATTTTTCATATATCCGAACTGATCAGCTAGAGTTTTGATTATTTTTCATTCATATATTTAAAAAGAAAAATTAAAAATTATATGCTAGCATTTCTCATTACCACTTTTTGAAATCATTGCTTCTACGTCAACAAAATGTTTACGCAAAAACTTTATTTATAAGCGCAGCGAAGCACGCCGGGCCCTCCTAGTTTCAATTATTCAGTTATTTTTCTTTTTACTTGCAAAAATATACTTAAGTCGGATGAAATTTGTGGCACCTATTCACAAAACATTGACACCAATACCAAAACTACGTGAAAAAGCCTCAAAAATTCAACCGCGCATAACTCCGATTCAGAGTACACAAAAAATAAAAGCAGAAACAACTTTTTTCCTTTCGTCAATACCAACAAAATATCAAAATTTCACATTTTTTAAAAATCAAAAATTTAAAAATCAACAAAAAAATGTACGTTTTCAAAATAATAGCCCTCCTATAATAAGAAAACAAAGAAAAATATTACGCAAATATCTTTATATCAATAAACAAAACAATCGAAATAATGTCGAAAACCGTCCTTGTTCAAAGACAAAAGACGACTGAAATGAATGATTTAAAAAAGAAAATAAATTTTTAAGTTTCGTTTTTGTTGTTCGTTGTTCGATAGCTAATATATAAAAAAGAAAATATCATTCATAAAATATCATCATAAATATCATTCATAAAATATCATTCATAAAATCAACATTATTACGCATATTACGCATATAATCTCTTTTATTCCGACGACTCGAAAACCATCCTTTGTTCAAAGAAAAAAGACGACTGAAATGAATGAGAAAAAAAAGTTTCGTTTTTGTTGTTCGTTGTTCGCTAATATATAAAAAAGAAAATATAAAAAAATAAAATAAATTTTTAATTTCGTTTTTATATGTATGTAAACTTATAATGCATATGTATATAAAAAGTTTTCCGTATATAATAACTTTTTTATTTATGATCCAATTTGTGTCAATCCGAATCCGATTATAGGTTACACTAATATCAGTTAGCTGTGAAAATTGGAAATGAATCCATCTGCGAATAAAAAAGCCTTAGGCTCCACAAAGTTTTGATCTAGCGTATTAATATATAAGATATGTAAACATTTGTATTAGTGAACTCATTCTATAACAAATTTATTTTGCATTAATTTATGCAAAATGTATTAGTTAACTCATTATTTAATCCATTCCTTTGCAATAGTTTGAATGTCGAAAACATTTATGCAAATTGTATTGGTTATGTATGAGTAAATTAAATTAACCCATTCTGGTCGAAGTTTATTACAATATATATATATATATATATATATATATATATATATATATATATATATATATATATATATATATATATATATATATATATATATATATATATATATATATATATATATATATATATATATATATATATATATATATATATATATATATATATATATATATATATATATATATATATATATATATATATATATATATATATATATATATATATATATATATATATATATATATATATATATATATATATATATTGTTACGATTCAGAAAAATCTAGACGATTACGGTCACTTCCAGGAAAATAAAATCAACAAAACACAACAAACAAATTAATGAAATGAATATTGTTGTTGTTGTCTTCTTCTTAGAAATAGGGTCAACATAAACGATTTTATGAATCAAATCAACATAACGTAAAATAATCGAATATTCTAATATTTTCTCAAGGTTTCTGGAAAGTGATGTCGAATTATCTAGAAGTATTGCAGAAGGTATATAAGGAAAATACCTTTTGTAGTTTTTAATTAGTTTATTTTAAACCTGCGATAGTGAAGTTAAAAATTATAAAAGTGTTCTTTAAATTAGTTTTTGTGAAAAGTTATTTTGTAAATAAAGTTTAAAGTGTTATTAAGTAGAAATAATTTGTGTATTATTTTGAACGTTGAGTTACTGGAAATTTCTACAATAAACCGTTGGAGTTTCTGAAGCTGTTAAAAGAATATTCTAGTTAGGAATATTGTTTGCTGCATTGTTTTCCTGTTGTTGTGAAACAATTAAGGTGTTGAATACTTAATAAAACCTGGTGTGTTTGCTTACTAATCAGTGATCGAACTCAGAAAGAGATTGGGAATTGCGTTTATC